>VZTU01018055.1:238663-257058 GCA_013400835.1 Zapornia atra
TCAGATCAAGTATCACGTACTTTGAAAAGAAGACTGAACCCCAACTTGTTGGTCTTTCTGTGGCACTTGATACCTGTGGATCCTGCATCCTGTCTAGAGCTTTCTGGATGGAAGAACTATAGCTGGTGTTTCCTGGAGAGTCGTGACAGAGAATCAAGCTGGGCTTGTGATGTAATATGCAGCCTTGTGAAAGTCATTCTGAGAATTCACAGTGCCAGATCTTTATAGATGCCTGAATTGGGTTATTTACCTATTTATTTACTTAAACGGTGTGGCAGGCTGAGAAGGTTCAGGTGTATGGAGGAGAATTACAGGGTTTCGTCAGGTTGTCTTTGGGACTGGAGAAAATGAGATAGATACACGTGTCAGTATTGGGAAGCTGATTGTTCTGTAGGGGGATCTGACATGTGTGTGTTTCAAAAAACCTCCCCAGCAAACACACAAGTACATTCTCTTGCTTATTTCCACGTTGCTCTGTTCTAGTTAGTGAGGCTCCCCTATTCCTGGGGGCCTTCAGCAAAGAGTGGTTTATGGATTGCTACTACTACTAAAGTCTCAAATGAATTAAATAGTAATTCAGGTACAGTGTAAGGGCTTTGTGCACCTGATATCATTATGATTTCTCTTACATGGGGCATAAAACTTAGTGTATAAAACATTGGGGTTGAGAGGTGTATTGCTGAGTGAAAGATGCCCCTGGATAGGGGTTGCTTGTTTAGTCACAGTGTGTGTGGACTTTTCCTTTGCCTTTTTTGTCAATGGTTTATTTGCTAAATGCTTTACATCTGTGCTCAGGGTTCTCCATGCTCAAACAAGTCAAAGTATGGTAGGTAATAACTGAGTTTCAAAACTTAGTGTAAGATTATGGTTAGAAGTACACTCGAAGTATGTTGACCATGATCTCATAGGAAAAATATGTTGGTAAATTTTTTTCAGTCCATTTTCAGTTTCTTTTTTACTTTGCATTCAAGTAACATGTACCTGCTTATGAACAGCAACAGAATTCATGGCATTTCTCCCAATAGCAGCTTGAAAATCAGAACTGAGATTGTATGAAGTGAGTGGTATGAAGCCGTGCTGAGTGCATCTAATTGTGTAATGCTGCATGTAAGTGTTGTGCCTCAGAACAGCGTGAAACAGCTGATTTAGTCTTTCAACATGCACCCTAAGATTGAATTGGTTTTTAAGCAATGTATAAAAGTGGAAAGGAAAAAAACGAATTTTGTTATTTTATGCATTTTAGCTAATGATTTAATGATGGAGTTGACTTTGACATCCTGTGTATCTTTTTCAAGAAAGCAGAAGTCCCCCCCCTCTCACCCACTGCTGCCATTGTTTTCAAATGAAATAAAACATCTGGAAAAAAATCAGCTAATGTGAATTTTATGCCAAAATTTTACTAGCCGCTAGAGGACTCTGTTGGGTTTTGTATCTGACTACATCTCCACTCTGGTGGCTATCTGAGTAGTAGATACAGATGATAATTTCCTGGAGATTGTTTTCACAATGCTAAGTAGTAATGAACCCTTAATTACTTTTTTAATAAGCAGGTTTTTTTTGTTACTATATTGTGCTTTATGGTTATGTAACAGTCAGGGTGTGTAAAACCTGCATCTTTAAAAACATAGAGGCAGCATCAGTTTTTCTTGGAGATGGTTATCTTGTTTCTGTGTTCTTTAAGATATTTCTGTGGGGATGGAATAAGAGTTTTCTCAAACAATTGCTTATGAACTGATGAGTTCACTTGGCTGATAATGACTGGCCTTTGGGCAAAGCAGACACTTTTTTTATGTTAATGCATTTTTTTTCTTTGTTTTTAGTGGGCCTGTTCCAGTTTTGGTCATGAGTCTTCTTTTTATTGCTTCTGTGTTTATGCTGCACATCTGGGGTAAATACACTCGTTCATAGACTCAGCTGCCAGCTTAAAGCATACATCTTGGACCAAAAGAGAGACTGGGGAAGCTTCCTATCACCTGTTGGAGTCCTGTCATCTTTGGCTCTAATTATCAAATGAATTTCTCAGTTTGCTATTTGGGCAGGTTTAAAGTCTGTCATGGGTCATTTCATATTTGTATCTGTACACTAAGAATACAGATATTGCAATAAAAGTTGTATATGGAAATAGAAACAGTCTTAACTGTACTTTTTTCCTCCTATTCCAATATACCACAACTAAAAGATTATGCTTGTGGTTTTCATATATAGCCATATTCTGAGTAAATCCCCTTTGACAGTTCAAACCAAATCCTTCTATTCTGTATGTTGCTGTATAATGTTATGCCAGAAGATCTTTTTTTTTTCTTTTTTTTTTTTTTTTTTTTTTCTGTGAACAGGAGTGGCAAAATCAGTTGCACAAACATGTGGAAGGTAGCATTCCTTCTGAAAAGAAGAAACTGTTACAGATAAAACCAAGAATAAGGAATGTGATCTCAGGGCCGCAGTGGGAATTGCTCTGAGCTGTGCCCGGAGGCCTACTGTAAATGTAGAGGCAAAGATAGACTTGAAGCAGAAACAGAATTGTCTTGCAAAATTTCATGGAAGGAGGGGTTATGTCTTCTGAGGCTTGAAAGTCAAGGAACAGGGAATTCTGGTGACTCAAAGGCAGTCATGAGGCAGAATACACTGAAGCAGTGGAAAGTGAGCCAAATAAATCACGTATCAAAGGAAATACATCTACAAATCTCTTCCTGCTATGCATATTGAAGGGAGGTAAGAACACAAGGGGAAATAAAACAAATAGGGGGATTAGCTCACCACTTCAGAAGGTGGAGATAACGATCTCTTAAATACTTTGCCTAACAAGAAAATAAATCTGTATAGTCAGTAATTTTCAGTCAGGAAAGGAAATGCTGAGAGACCAAATGTAAGTCAGTTGTTCCACTGACTATGTGGACACTGTGCTGCTGACTTAGTTTGTGGTACTCAAAGGGAAAGGCATAACATACTCTAAAATAGTGTAAGGGAAAGGAATAATGGATGACAGCAATGTCTTCTTTAGTATTGATGATACAGTTTTCTAACACAGCAGGATACAGTTTTCTTCAAAATACTTCTGGTCACTAAAAGCTGTTTTGCCCCATCAAATAGTTACACATAAAGCCTTCTGTATTTTTTGCTCCTCTGGTGTCTTGCTGCTTCTAAAGATCAAAATCAGCTACAAACTCAGAGAAAGAAAAGGGGCAGGGGGAAGGCTTACTGCTGTACAGCCTACATGTAATTCAACTCAGCATAAAAATGTTGACTGTTTTGACAGTGCTGTCCTTGATTAAATGTTTTGTTTTCTAGAATGGCTTGTGTCAGAGATTTTTTGCATACACTGCTGATGAGTCTCTAGTTTTGCACAAATTACTTCCCTCCCACTGCCCCTTCTTGGCTTTGTATCTCAGAAATGTGAGCTTTCTGTGGTTTTAAAAAACTTTGCTGCTTTAACTCCTGGAAGAAGTGATACTGTAGTTGGATGCAGCTACTTGAAATGTACATGGCTTGCTTGTACATTTATCATGCTTGTACATGATAAAAAGACGATTTCTCTATTGTATGTTTTCAGTTTGTGATCATTTTAATAGTGTGAAGGTGTTAGAAATTCATGCTGCTATTTTTAGTATTTCACTTACATGAAGCTGTAGTGGATTTCTGCAATTAATGTTTATCAAAACTTCAGGTCCATAGAAGTACAGGTAAAAAAATGCAGTTTGCAAAGATAAAATTCTGTTTGGTTTGGGTGAATAAATTATGGCCATGCTGGTAAACATTGACTATTCTGTAATACAGAAAGCTAGTCTTTCAGTAACAAGTGGAAAAGAGGAAGGGATGGATATTTGCAAAGCTTCGTATTGGACAACTAGAAATGAGTAAGACTTTGGATTTTTATGTCTGCATGTCTGTGATTGAAATAGAAGCTTGCCTGAGCTGACTGTTAGAAATGGTAAATATCTTTATAGTTTACTTAAGTGCTACCAAAGTCTCCGTGTCCACAAAGATCTTTGCTTTGTCTCATTAGCAAAAAAGGCTCAGGAAGCCTGTAAGAATTTGCACTTCTACAGAAGGTCTGATGAAGTACTAGAATCTTCTATTCTTTGCTTTAAACAAATATTTGAAACCTCAGGCTTTATTATTCCTCAGGTGAAGGAGGGGTTTTCTAAGGGAATGGCCCTGTTGTACGTGAGCACGTGTGTGTCACTGAAGCTTTCCCTCCCCCGACAATAGATCTGAGCCAGGTTCAGTGCCCTTTAACAGGGGAGTTGAAGCTGAAAGACGCTGTTCTTCAGGGTTAGGTGGAATAGGTAGGTAGTGGAAAGGGAAACTGTACAAGTTCTGTCTGAGCAAGAGACTTTCAACTTAGGGAGAATAGAGGGAGACGTAGACTTCTCAGATGCCTTTTTTGATGGGAAAAGCTTTAATCTTTGCTCTTGCACCTTTTTGCATGCTGAAGTCAATCACCCACAAGCTCCAGAGACG
The DNA here is from genome assembly GCA_013400835.1 of Zapornia atra. Lineage (NCBI taxonomy): Eukaryota > Metazoa > Chordata > Aves > Gruiformes > Rallidae > Zapornia > Zapornia atra. The sequence goes on from VZTU01018055.1 coordinate 243,122, forward strand.
GGGACTTTGTAAATTAATGATATTTCAGAACTACCTTTTGCTGTCTGTAAAGAAACAAAATCTGACCCCAGCCCTCCCTGCTGGGCTTTGCTGTTTCAGTTGCTTGCATCCAGGGCAGCCTTTCTTACAGTGTGCATACAGCATGTGAACTTCTCCCATCTTCTGCCATCATGTCAGGATAAAAGTTGTGCCTCTGATGATCACTCATAGTGTTCCTCATTACTAAAGGGACCAAGGGGAGATGTGTTTTTTTCAAGTGCATAATCAGGACTGTCCCATACATACACAGCTCTCTTGCAACAGGATTTCTTTTTAACCCATCAGACTCTGAATTTGCACTCCAAGAACAACTGTCACCTCTTTCCAATGTCTTATCTGTCTCCAGCTGTTTCTTAGGCTCAGAGAGCCTATGAGACATAAAGTACTGTAAGCTTTCTTCAGTATTGTTCACAGTAAGTTACAATGCCTTTACTACAGACAGATACACGTATATCTCTAAAGCTACATGTGTGCATTTGTGTATGGTCACCAGTTTAGAAATGCAAAAAGTTGTGTCTATGAAAATGTAGGATGGTGTGTATACCCATATTAGACTGCACCATGACAGCAATGCAAAGAAGCAAACAGAACAGCTTGTGTTCTCCTCAGCTCTGTTAGCTCGAGATGAGTGCGTGCTACACTGAGATCGTGTGATGAGGGTTAAATGATGTTACAGGTACATATTAATGGCTTCTCTAAGTGGCTTGGTAGAAAAATTTTATTTTGTTTTTTAAAAGAGATGCTTCGTTTCTTCAAAGGCTAACTTGTTATATGCTTGATAATAAGGCTGCATTGGCATCCTCATATTAGCTGCTTATAGAGTCATCAAGGTTGGAAAAAACCTTCGAGATCAAGTCTGACAGTATATAACATAACACATTATATAAAAGTATTTCATGGAAGGCTATACTTTGTAGACTTGGCATTGTTTATTATTGATTCTGGGGATGTGAGCTACAAGAGGGGACAGTCTGTCTTTTGGCTTTTTTTTTTTATTGAGGGGAAAATTGTATAGCATTTATTTGTAGCTTTGATTTCAGAAGTCGGTGGAAAGAAATGCAGGCAAAACGAGCAAGTGTGAAGTTACTGAGCAGATCTCATCCCTGACGTGCTGTGACCTCTTCTTCCTGCTGTATTCTAGTTGTCTCTCTTTCTCTGGAGTCTGCTGATTATGCTGAATTGTGCCATGTAGTAGGATAATGCTCTGATGCAGAGACGTGGCAGGTAGCAACAACAATGAACAGAACCAATCCCTTTTTACTTACAACCAAATCAAAGTTCAGATAGGGATCACCATGGATTTGACACTTTTTTGGCTGCAGGTTCCCAGTAATTATCCTTGTTTCTTATTTCAAAGGATTTTCCACAGCTGCCTTCCAGAACAGTGTGTGCATTTTTTCTGATCAACCAGAAATGGAGGAATTCTTTGAAGTTACACTATCATTTCGTAAAACAGAACTAAGAAAAACTTTTCATGCATTGCCTCCTCCAAAGAGCTGTTTGTCTTAATATTAGCAAAGTGAAATTCCAGCCTGTTTAGTCTGATTTTATTTTTTAAATTTTTTTTAGTTCAAGCATTTATCACTGAATGAATATACTGACCTCTTTTTCTTCCTGGGATACTAGAGATATCAAATAGATTTACAAATGCTGCAGAGGTAAGACATTATCTCAATAAAATGCTTCCAAAATAAAATCAGAACTAAATTTACAGTCAGTATGCTCTAGTTTCAGAGGGGCTGCACCCCCAGCATCTATTAGTTATCAAACATTATCCTGTGAGACAGTATTCCAAGTTTATTAGCTACTGTTCTGATTGTTCTTATAGTTCTTCTGGTAAGGTAATATGAAAAGAACCTAATGCAATGTTGCCTTATGTTTCCAGGATTGTCTGGTAAGTAATGTTACTCATTCCTTGCATAAAAGTACCATACAGTTAGAGTATAGTATATGTTGTAGTCAGTGGAGGAGAGCATATGTGTGCCTCACCTCAGGAAGATATCTGTGAGGGAAAAAAACGTAACAGCTTGATAACAAACTGCTGAGAATTGGAGGACCTAACTGTTGTACTTGAGTGTAAATATAAACCTGATGCAGTTGTGGTGCTTGGTAGACCTAGTTCTCTCATTTTGTTCCAGTGGTGTTGTTTCCATACTTCTTGCTGAAAAGCTATTTTTTATTGCCTTTTTTTGGCATATGAGCATGATTTAAAAACAAAAAAACCCCTAAAACTACAAAATGTTAAAAACTCATGTATGGAGGAACTCACATTGGTGGATAGTAGAGTTAGAACCTTTCTCTCTTCTGATCCTGGTGGAATTGAATACTACTAATCTCCCTGCTGCCTGCATGAAAAATTACCTCTTGGTAGAATTGCCTTCACTAGAAGAGGGTGTGGAGTGAGATTATCTCCCTGTTCCTGAGCAGAGAAATAATCTCACAACACCTGTGAGAAGAAGAAAAATGGTTTTGCTGCTTCTGCTTCCAAGAATATTTTCCACTTCCATACTGAGCTGTCTGACCCATGGAGAACTCATCAACTGAAGAGCATCAGATGGGGCTTCTCATTTTGGTCCACTGCATAAAGATTTGTGGCGTCCGGCAGAGAGCAACATGCAATTCAATGTGAATTTTAGGTGAAGCCCTTTTATTGGGTGAAATCACAGAGATTCTATACCTTTATTACTGCAAACGTGGCAAGCTAAAAAACTGCTAATTGGTTACACAGACTGTTCACACCATATTGATTGGTTAGTGATTATAACGAGTTCTGATAAACCTCTCTTACAGCTAAATATCCTTAGTTTACCTTTAAGGCCTAAGAACATCCACACACCTGCTGTTTTTGACCATCTTCTTATGGTTGGTTCTTAACATGTTCCGTTACTCCCAAATACCTTCCCATAACTGCTTGTTGGTTGAGGGTAGCCTGTACCCCTATCAACTAGGCTGCTGTGTTTTGAGAATGTGATTATTAAGATCTTCTCTGCATGAGTAACCCTTCCTCTCTCGTGGGAACAGAAGAATGTTGTCAGGGCCTAAATTTTGGGAGAAGAGAGCTAGGCCGCCGGCAGGCCTGCTGTCTTCCCCGACAAAGATTGACCACTTTGAGTGGAAGGTTTCGTTCATTGCAATGGCTTCTTGCAGCAAACCTTGTTATCTCAGTTGTTTAGGCTGTTGTGCCCATGGCAGTGTAGCTTCTCTGAAAAAGCATGTATGTGCTGTGGAAAGCACAGGGGTGTTTTTTTTTCTTGTCCTGGTGCCCCAGCAAGGTAGTGCACCTGCAGCTGTTCCTTCCTGATACTTAAGGAACACCACTACTTCACCCAGTGATAGCCTTTTCTCCCCGTTTTTTCCTGGCTTTTTTCAAGAAAGAAAAACTTGAACTCCTTTCCTCTGTGTGAAGGACACAGAAATCTCACCTTTCTTGAGATTTAACTTTAGATTGGTTAACTGTAGATTCCCACAGTGTAGCTGCTAATAGTTGTGCACCTTTTGTAGTCACTGATGGCAGAACTTTGTTTCTAGGATGCCTTTCTGCTAACCTGTTTTAGTGTCAAGTGAAAAGGTGCTGTGTAGGTGCCTGTTGCTCCAGGCAGTTGAAGAACTGTGGATAGCAACTCAGAGTGCTTGGAGCATTTGTCAATATTGTAGGTGCCAGATTGAGATGAAATCCAGTCCTGCATCCCAGCTGCTGCTGACAGAGGTACTGATCTTTAAGTTCATTTCAGTGATGAAATAAATTGAGAGTGTGCAGTGGTGATGAAACCCAGAGACCTCATGAAGTCACACTTGGCAGGTCACAGTCATCCAAAAAGAATTTCCAAAGAACAAAAAATTGTAGCAGCACCCTGATCCTCGAAGAAAAAATAATTGCCAATTCAGAAAAGCACTTAAGAAAGAAAATAAGTCCATAAATGCTGCTGGGAGGGTGCTTTTCCCATGTGGGTATCACTGAACCATTTCATTTTAACTTACTTTCACTTTGGTTGTGGAGTCTCCTTCTCTGGAAATATTCCAGACCTGTCTGGACACCTACTTGTGTGACCTGTCCTAGGGAACCTGCTTTGGCAGGGGGGTTGGACTCAATGATCTCCTGAGGTCCCTTCCAACCCCTACAATTCTGTAATTCTGTTATGCCAACACAGAGACTATCTGCTATTGTCCTGCCATCACTAGGCAGTGTTTTGTGCTATGTAAAGCAACTAAGTCACCCCTGTGCAGTGCAGAAAAGAACCAAATGAAATGGTTATAAATTTTGACTAGTTTGTATCAAAATAATTGTGTAACCAATGAGGAATGCAATACAAAGAAAACCCCTTAGAGAAATGGAGTGTGTGTGATGGGTTTGACTGTCTCATAGTGAAGTTAATGACAAAGCTGCTAAGGATCCATGTGAGGAGGATGAGGCAGTGGTAGGTTTGAGTGAAAGAGGGAATTTCCTGTTTTTACTGCTCACTTTATAAGCTTGTTCTTTGCTGTAAAGCTGAAATGAATACCCAGGAGCTAAACTGGTGATTAAATTCAGTTTGATTAGAAAAATAGACCCTCTTTATACTTGAGGTAAGGAACGAGCTATAAAAAAATGTGCTTCCTTCAAAAGATTGCCTTTTTATTTCGTATATTTGGAGTGCTACATGGAGGAGAAACAGGAATATGCATGTTTGAAGTTGGAGGCACTGGGTAGATTGTGGCAGAGTTTATGGTATGTGTGGTCTTAATGATGGGTCTCTGACAAGATTGTGATTCTACACGTTTGAAATATGCCACAAGTGATAGAAAGATTGAAAAAAGAAAGGTTGGCTTCAGAAGTTAGATGGTGCTTGAACCTGGTGACATCAGAAAGTTTTTAGAAAAGTGATTGAGGAGGAAGCTTAAGACACAACCTTGACATTCAGAAATGCTGGAGTATTTCTGAAACTCTCACAGCCTTCCCTAGGATGTCATATGAAGTTTTCACTCTTTTTCTTCCCAGGCCAGTAAAACAAGTACTGTGCCATGATTTTTGGGACTGTATCTGTAGCTGGCCTGCAGGGTAGACTTCTGCCCAAATACCAGAGGTAGGTGAGTAGAGCACACATCGCTAGGGATGGCCATGCATGGAAAGTGCAGTTTTGAGTAGTAGACCTCTAAGGTCTGCCAGCAGGACAACAGAACAACCTCTGCTGACCTCAAGAACAATTTTGGTGAAACCAAGCAGCCGTCAGAAGTGACTTGGCAGGAAAAGAAAGATGGTGGTAGATATCCCTGTGTTCCTATCTGAGGGTATAAATAATGACTGGAAGTTGTTTGGTTTGGGTTTGTGGGGGTTTTTTTAACATGCTCCCCACCCCTTTCAGCCTCTCTAATCCACTTTTCTTCTGCCTTAGATATTAAGGCCTCTTGACAGGCTTTATCACTGGAGAAATAGAGAAATTATGAAACCACAAAGTGTTAAGGGAGAATGGAGCAGTATTGTCCAAAAAGATGCTAAGATGTTTTCTTCCTGAAAGAAGCTATTTAAATCAACAGCTAATTAACATCTTGATGAAAGATGTTTTCATGTTCAGTAGCCTCAGCTTTTTATGTCTCTACTGCGTTCTCAAGAAATAGCCAGAAAAAGATAGCAGGTAACTTGCTGCAACTTACAGAATATGGTAGATTGAAATAAAAGAAGCCACATCTTCCTACAGAGCATTTTCATGTACAAAACCCCAAAAGTCTTCCTCCTAAACAACTAAGCTAGCATTTATGAGGATCTGATGCTATTATAAATTCATGATCTTTTCAAAAAGTAATTGTGAATAAAAATCACGGAGTTTAACATTAAAATGCATTTTAAATAAATATGCTTAACTTTCTGTAATATCAAAACAATTACTTTTTAAAACTCCTAATTTAAAAAAAAATGTTGTTTTGGTTAAGATTAAAATGAAGAGTATTTGCAATGTGTCAGTGTTTTCCATAAACTGGAAATTCAAATTGGAATCAGGACGTAGCACTAGAAATGTAGGTGTAAGTGATAGCGAAATGTACTTTGGAAGGGTCTCCTGGATGTATTTGGTCCAGCCCCCTGCCCACAGCAGGGCAAGCATCTAGGTGCAATCAGGTTGCTGAGTGCCTTGTCCAATTGCATTTTGAAAATCTCCAAGGAGGGAGATTTCAGAGTTTCCCTGGGTCTCTGTGCTTAACTGCTCTTTGGTGAAGTTTTTTTTTTTTTCCTATATCCAATTAGAAGTTCCCTTGATTGGCCTTGCACTGATTGCCTTGTCCTTGTGCTGTGTGTTGGTGAGAAAACTCTGGCTCCATCTACTCCCTACCCTTAGGTGAGGAGAGCAGTTGGTGTTTTCCCCTTAGCCCTCCAGAGCTAAACAAACCTGGTTGCCTCTGTCCCATGTGCTCTAGCCCCCAACTGTAGAAGTGGCTGTGTCCTGGATTCTGCAGTTCATTGTTTCTTTTGTACTGGGGGCACAAAAATAGACAAAGTATTTTGAATGAGTGACAGATAAAGGACCGTCTGTAGGATTACTTCCCCTCATGTGCTCTTCGTGCCTCCTACTGCATGGTTAGCTCTCTTCATTTCAAGGGCCCTGCTACGGGTTGGCGTTCAACTTGTCCTCCCCTGGGATACCCAGCTTCTTTTCTGCAGAGTTCCTCTCTGGTGAGTCAGTCCCTGTTCTGTTGCATGTTGTTGCTCTGTCCAAGATGCAGGACTTAATATTTGTGCTCGATGAACTTCGAGAGAGTTCTGCTGGCTCATGTTTCCATACTGCTCAGGTCCCTCAGATTGCAGTGCTATTCTCCAGCCTGGCTGCCTCTTCCTGGAATTTGGCGTCTTCACAAACTTGCTGAAGATGTGGATAATGGGACTGGTTGTCTTCCTGACATAAGAATGAGTCTGGATCACTGTGGGTAAACCCTAAGCTAAACCCTAAACTCCCATCCCTGTTTTTGACCGTCCTTACAAAACCCCAGTGTGCCTGGGCTTGTGTGCAAGGCTGGCATTGAGATACTGGATTTCCTGTACGAGCAGGTTCTAGCCCTGCACTCCACTTTGCATGGGGGATGTGAGTGAAAACTTAGACGTGCTTGAGAGTGCCTTCCCAAAATTCACTGGGCACTGTTCCCAAGCCTTCTGCTTGTTCATTTCTCACTCACCACCTGTGCATTCAGATCTATCTGCTGGCTCATAAACTGATTTATATAAAGTTCTTGCTTCTCCATAGCCTACACCATTTCTGTTATGTGTAGGTCTCACACAGACCATCCAAAAAGATGCCTACAACATGTACTAGGCAGCCAGAACAACACATAAAAGTTAGTTTCTGCTATGATTTCAGTAAAAAAGTGTAGTTTTCTGAATTTCCTCTCAGCATTCCCAGTGATCCCAGTAGAAGGAAGAAAACTTTTAAATATCTATGCTCACCCTTTATTCTTTCTTCCCTTGAATGGATACTCTGAGGAGAAAAGGAGCTCTAGGAATGCAAAGGTAAAAATTCTGCCAGGCATTTCTTTGCCACTAAAATAAGTCCAGTCTCTAGGATATCTCTAAAATAAACTAAAGCCACTACAAACTGATCTTTCTGTGTCCAGTTGCTCTGTTTGGTGGATAACTCCTCTTTCCTTTGTTTAAAGAGACACAGATTTTTAGCTTACTTTACCAGCAGCCCTGTCCCCCATCCCTCTTTACCTGCTCCCTGGGGGTGAAAAGCCTAGTTGGGGTGAAAAGCCTGGTTCTTTTTCTTTGGATTGTTTGTCCACCTAGGGTACAAACAATCCAAAAAAGTCTCAGGACTACGTGGTTTTCCTCACAGTTCTCAACTAGATGAGATACTAAAAGCTTTGAGGAAGAACCCTACTCATGCAATCCCAGGTAACTGCCAGTGCTGACCAGTCATGTCCCACATGGTGGCTGAAGTATGGATGTTTTCCTGAGAGCTTGGGTGTCAGAACATTTACACTTGTCTCTTCTTTGCCATATAGATGTCAGAGCCTAGGGGCAGAAAGTAACATGAATTCTACAATGCTCACTTACCCTGCTCTTGCAAGCTGTGCAACATAAAAACATATGAACTGATCAACCTCCATAATTTAGGGTTCATGAACCTCCCGTGAGTTGTCTGAGAAGTTACTCTGGGAGAAGTGTAGCAGTTTGCCATGTCCCTATGTAAAGACAGCTTTTATCAGTGAGGTTGTAGGTGTATTTGTGCCAGGCTTAGTAAAACCTGCAGCTGACTCATAGCCTGTGGAAATACACCCGTACTTTAGGAAGATGGTACTGATGTAAGGAAGTGTATTGCCTTGACTCTACAACATGTGAACATCAGGTAATGAAAAGCTGGTGTCTTAAAGAGCCATCTAATTACCACATTTAGTAGAGAAGTGCAGTGAGACAACTAATGCTCCAGAACCTATTCCCTCACCATCTGCTATAAGACAGTGGCTTTCAGATAATGCTGATGCTGGGAACGGTACTGCTATTGGTCAAATCGTGGATCAAATGACAAGGAACCTTGTCATAAAACCCAGCATACATTCCCAACATGGCACCCTATCTTACCATAAGTGTCTTTGTGAAGTACCTGGCTGTGAAAAGCTGCAGAGGCAGATTAAAGTTGTGGAGCTATGGCACTGCAGGTGCTGATATTCCAGCTGTAACAACTGTTTTATTGTAAACTGACAAACGCACGAAGCAGAAGCAATACTTTCCCATGCAAAGTCTCATTTTTCCACTGAGTGTTTAACACCAGCAGATCCCAGACTTGAAAACATTACTGTAATGCATAATTAGCATGCCTGTGCTAAGGATTTCCAGCGCCTGCCGTGCCAGGAGAGCTTTCCTGCAGTGCTTCCCTTCTTACTCCTCCCTTTTCACCCTCCCCGGATGCTGCCGGGTAAAACCCCAGTAGCACAGTCTCCCTGGAGGACCATTAAGGTGTGTCAGAAGACAGTAACCTCTCATTCAGAACTGGAAGTGAATTTAGAATAAAAGCTGACCTACATTTTGTCTTTACATAGTAAAGAAAACGTAATACTCTGAGACACTGTTAATTTCTAAGAACCACTAATTCTTACTAGCTATCAGTAGCGAGCAGTGTTACCATCATTTCTTTATTCTCTCAGTTTGCTGCATTCAAGTTTTGGCCAGACTAATTCCTCAGCTTTTTTCCTGCTCTAAACAACATAAGTAGCCCAAGATATTAATATGTAGCTCGGGTTCACATATGGGATATAGTTCATTCAAGTCATTGGTCATATAGTTCATTGGTCAAACCCAACTGACTTGTTTTGGTCTTGGTCTTGTTTAGGTACTGTCTCCTTTTGCTTGCTGAGAACGGCAGTAATCACAGGTCCTGTTCCTTGTTGCTGTGCATGGGATAAAGGCATTTACATCTGAGCACTGTCAGTGCTTTGCCCCCGCTTTCATTTCTGCACCGCATCAATGCCACTCCCAATTCCTTTGTGTATCTGCCCACCTTTGGTCATGGCCAGAAGGCACTGCTTGGGTTTCTGCTGAGGGGATCTAGCCTCATCCTGCCTTTTCCAGGAAAATTCAGGCTTGAGGTGAAAGTGTTGGATCACCCTGGTTCTGAAACTGATCCTGGGGGGGATATGTTCTTTTGTCACGTTGATGAAGAAAGAACAGTGTGTGTGTCTCAAGTCAGGCGTGCCATGTTGGGATGAACTCTGTATATATGCTTCCTGTGAGATGTATGCTGTCCTTACATGGAAGCAGTGTAAAGATTGAAGAATTTAATTCTCTTCTCACAGCAATTCAGTGACATGGGCTGGGATGAAATACAGGAATTTCCAGGCCCTTAAGTTACAGGTGTTCTTCCAGACGATGTGGTGTGCTGGCAATAGAAGTGTAAAGTCCATCTAATGTGAGTTAGTGTGTCCATCAGCTGCCCGTGCTAGGAAAGAGAGGAGAGTGACAGCACAGCGTGTCAGTTCACATCAGAGATTGGCTCTGTCCAGTTTTGAGTCCCTCAGTGCAGGAAAGACAATGATAAAACTGGAGGAAATGCAGCAGAAGGCGTCAGGGACTGGAGTGCTTGTTCTGTGAGGGGTGGCTGAGGGCATTGGACCTGTGTAGCCTGGAGAAGGGGAGGTTTAATAGCAGCCTACCTATACCTACACAGAGCTCATGACAAAATTAAGGCAGGCTTTTGACATCGCTACAGGGCAGGAGGATGAGAAACAATGGATATGAGTTGATACAAGAAAGTTTGGGTAAAAGGAGTGACCTTCTCATCATGAACACAGCCAAGCATTGGAGCAGGTTGCCCGGAGAGATTGTGCAGTCTTCTCCCTTGGATGTTTTCAGGATCTGATGGATTAAGCTCTGGGAGCCTGGTCACATACGAGACCCACCTTTGAGTTGTAGTTAATGGGGCTGCACTAGGTGACTTTTCAAAGTCTCTTCCAACCTGAATTATCTGTGACCTTTCAAAGTGTCTTCTAACCTGAATTATCTGATGACTTGTGCAGAGGCCTTCTGACACTGACTTGAATGTCTGCATTTTCTGAAACCTGGGGTATTTCTGCTGGACAGCAGCTGTGGTAAAGAGCTGAAGGAGAGCAGAACCTCAATCAAAGCCTACTTCAGATTATCAAAGGTTCTGGAGAGTTGTGGAAGGAGAAAATTCTCAGAGTTTTATCTATGATTTTATGCAGTCTTTGGGTGTTGAATTTTTGATTTACTGAACTGAGTAGAGATAGTTCCATGATATTAACAAAGAATACAGTGTGCACTCCAAATAAATAAATTACATGGCTGCAGGAATCATCAAAACTGAACATGCTACTCCATCTGGTGGGGAAATCAATAACAGCTCCCAGTGCTTAAAGGTGCAGACATTCTCTGGTCACAAAGGAAGGTTTTTTTCCAAGCTATTTTGTGTCTGTCTGCAAGTGTCTTTGTTTTTGCAATACTTAGACTATACAGGACAGGCAGGGAATCTAATTTGAAGAATTTGAGGCTTTGAAAAACTCTGTGGGTATAATAACTAATTTTGGTCCTGTTATATTTTTTTTCCCAAGATGAATACCCCAAATCAGTGTGGTTGGTGGGTTTCAAGCAAGAGATGGAAGTCCTGAAAAACTGAACCTCTTCTTTTCTACATATTGTATGCTTAGAACTTGAGAATGTTTGGCTTATATTTCTGGATATTTCTTAAACTATCCAGAGCAGATCTTGGAAGTCAGTATTTGTGGTCCAGGATTGCATTCTGTCTGTAGAGGGCTTAGTTCAGTGGTCCCTGATATCTACACAACATCACAAGCTGAAAGTTTCTTCACCAAATACCTGAATGAGTCTGCACTGAGGCACATGAGAATGATGGTATTGAGGGTACCTGGAAATAACAAAACATGTTAGGGGGGAATTAAAATCTCATATATTTTGGAAGATAGTAAGAATAAAGGTCATGTGGCTTCTTCCATGAGCTATGAGTTTCCATGTATGATAGTCATTTCTCTTTTGAAATAAGAAAGCCTCACAAGAAAAACACATGAAAGAGTAAAGGCTAAGTAAAGGAGTAAAAGAGTTACATGGATTTCATAGATGTCTTTATTAGCATTGCATAGCCATGAACACCCATCTTTTTGAAGTAATACACTCACTGAAAGGGAGAGAGATGTCAGAGACAGTGAGCCTCAGTCTAAATCTGCATTTTTGTTTGGATGTGCCAGCAAAGACTGAGGATTATGTTGATTGTTCTGGAGATTCACATCTCCTGTTTATTCGTATATTTTGAGCTAGAGAGAGAGCATTGAGCACCTTTGAGGAGTATGAGCACCTCATTTTCATAGGAAATAAGCTTCAAAAAGGATGTTGCAGTGATCTTCATAGCCATGGATTCTTTAGTTTTGCTCTTCTTTTAACATGACTAAAATGCCTGCTTGTTTCCTGTATTTTGGCAAATCTGTCATTCAAAAATTTGTCCTAGAGACTGACTGATGGGTACTGAAATCTAGTCCCTTCTGATCCAGTCTAAACTAAATGTTGGCTCTCAAAGAAATGAAGAGAAAGGGTTTTCATCACAGTCCCCACCACTTGCCAAAGGTCCACTTCTGATTTGATGACATACAAATTCTTGAGAGATTTGATTGGAGATGTTTCTGCTGTAGACTTTCAGATCCCTGTTGTAAGGCCAATGTTCAAGGGCAAACTGTAGCCTTGTAGCCCAGTAAATACAGTGTTGCCATTTATTGTAAGAGGCCAAAGTCTTTGTCCAGAGTTAATGATAGAGGTGAATGGACCTGTCGGGCTTTGTATACATTTGTCTTGGCCTGCCTGCAGATTTCTTGTTTAGCTTGTTTACCTGTAAGAGTGGCTGTCTGATGACCAAGTAACTACAGTTTTGTTTTAGCTTTTGATCAGCTTTGGACAATTCTGTGGTGTAACACTTGTTCTTTTATATATATATAAAAATATTTTTATATATATGGTTTTGTAACTAGAAGATACTAATAACAAGTACTTACATTCTGTAGAATGAGCTGTGTAAGACTGATCCCAGAATAAAACACCTTGAGAGTACAGAGACAGTAGGGGCCGCAGGACCATGAACAGCTCAGAGAGTGGTCACTTACTAGTGGTCAAAGGAAGACTGGGTAAAGCCAGTTAGGGATAATAGAGAGAACTAATATTAAGTATCTAACATACGTAATAGGCACCATATGTAGTGAATACATGTAACATAAAGTTGGAGATGAGTGAAGAAGGACCAAGGTGTAGAGTGTTAGAAAATGAAAAAAAAGGACTCCAAGCACATCCTAAGTTGAGGAAGCCAGAAGACTTGAAGACTGATAGCTCACTGTTCCCCTCCCCTTGCTCTGAAGCTATCATCATTAAGACCTAGAGGGCCAGTGGAAAGAAAAGCACGCTCCCAAAAGAATGGGTAGATATTAAAATGTGTGTGTACAATTAGAACTGAAGGTAATTCAAACTGTGAAGTGCTCATGTCATTGTAACTGGATGAATAATTCTTTCATTAGATTGTTAAGACTTCAGCTAGAACCACAGCAAGTTCATGGCTTTGCAGATGTGTTACTTTTGCCCTTAACCTTTCAAGTGTATCAGACTGATTGGAATCCAAGCAGTCTATAACGCAGTGATTTGGTGGCAAAGATTAGGGAACAGTCTCGAACATTTGTGCATCCCTGACTGGTACAGCAAAAGTATCTTGGGATAACCTGTTGTGAAGGGGTACATAACCACCTTTTGTCATGCTTTGCTGGAGCAGATGGATCGGTTTCCAGAGATGTTTGCAGAAGAGAATAAAGAGGAAAGCCCTGTTCCATGAAGGTGTGTGATTGTATGTCATGCTTTATCCCTGGCCAGCAGTTAAGCCCCAGGGAGCCGCTCATTGACTCCCCTGCAGTGGGATGGGAGAGAGAATCAGAAAAGTGAAAGTGGGTTGAGATAAGAGGTTCAATAGGACACACAGAAAAGGAAGATTATATATATTAATAATATATATACAAAACAAATGATGAACAGCACAATTTATCTCCACCCAAAGTTGATGCTACGCAAGACCTCTGGCTGCTGTGCAAGACCCCCAAGCTGCCCAGCCTCTCAGCCCACACGTGCAAGCAAAGCAAGACAAGGAATTAATTCACCACTTCCCATCGGCAGGCAGGGGTTCAGCCATTGCCCTGAAGTCAATGCTGTGCAAGACCCCCAGCTGCTGCACCAGGGCCCCAGCTACTCCCCAGCCCCTCCTCCCACCCCCAGCTATAAAATATGGAACATGACTTTCTATGGTATGGAATATCCCTTTGGCCAGTCTGGGTCAACTGCCCTGGCTGTGTCTCCTCCCAGCTTCTTGGGTGCCCCCTGCCTTCTCATTAACAGGGCAGCATAAGAGGCTGGAAAGTCCTTGACTGCTTGGCCACAACTAAGAAACATA
>VZTU01018055.1:257511-281603 GCA_013400835.1 Zapornia atra
GCCCAGCTCTCCAGCCTGTCCAGGTCTCTCTGGATGGCAGCGCAGTGTTCCTGCGTGTCAGCCACCCCTCCCAGCTTTGTATCATGGGGGTACTTGCTGAGGGTGGATGCTATTCCCTCATCAAGGTCGTCAATGGAGATATTGAACAGGACCGGATCCAACACCGAGCCCTGGGGAACACCGCTAGTCACAGGCCTCCATTCAGATTCTGCTCCACTGATCACCACCCTCTGAGCCCGGTCCAACAGCCAGTTCTCAACCCACCTCACTGCCCACTCATCTATCCCATGTTCTCTCAGCTTCTCTATCAGGATGTCATGGGAGACAGTGTCGAAAGCCTTGCTAAAGTCAAGGTAGATGACATCCACTGCTCTCCCTCCATCCACCCAGCTGGTGATGAGATCATAGAACATGTGTGTTACCAACCTGTTTCTCATCCTAAATCCCAAACACAGCACTGCACCAGGTACTAGAAAGAAAGTTAACTCTACCCTAGCTGAACCCAGGACATGATGTCATCGAGTTGCTTTCATCCTAGTGAGGCAGGATGTGTAAAATTTTTGGGTCGTTAGGAAGAGACAGCTTGCCTGTTACTGAAGAATGACAGTACTGGATTTGGCCTTTGTGCATTTGACCCACGTATGGTGGATATGTGGTTTACTTTATAAGATATTGTTTGGGAATGATTCAGGCAGTTATCATACTGTGATACCAGGATCTGCCATCTTTCAAGGAAATTTGGAAATGCTGCTAGAGTTAATCTTGTTAGACCTTATGAGTGCTGTTGAGACTTCTCAGGAAGCAGGAGGGAAACCACCACTTTTAGAGGTTATTTATGTTGTCTAGCGGCGGGTACAGTGCTTTGGGTAGAACAGTCATTATTTTCAGAAATTGTAGTGAGGCAGCTTAGCTTGGGAGCAGGTCTGTGAAGGAGAAGGTTTGTGATGGTGTTTAATGGAGAGCATTAAAGACAGAGGAAATGAAGCTGCTACTGTGTTGGTTTTAAAAAATGGAGAACAAACCACGCTGCTATTAAAAGGAAATACTGTAAGCCATAGGCTGTTTCCTGTGAGGCCAAAATGCAATCCCTATGATTCAAATTGCTCTTCGTATGTGTGAAGGACAGATTTAGACCCACTAGGGAAAGAAAAGCTGTGAAGAAGAGGAGGAGGGCTAACAGCTTACTTCTTGGCTGTTAACATTGAATAATTAAACACTAACAGCCAAAAGGAAAGCTGTTGTTTTCCTAGTCCAAATACCCAGCCAGGAATAAAACATTAAGCAGCTATACAAATGATGTCTTTCATTTTCTTTTCATAAAACAAATCACTAAGTTAAACAACATATACTTTGGACACATGGAATATAAGTGCATTTCTTATAGCCAGAAGTGTAATTTCTGTAATTTGTGTTTTGTGTGTCCTGGGTAAACTGAACATTACTTAGTGGGCTGAGTTTTTTTGTTTAAAATTCATTTTGCACCTGTGGAAATTAAAGGTAGTATCTAAAATACTAAAGCTTTAAACCATGAATACCTTATAGTAAAGAACCCCCTAAAGGGCTTTAATCTTTTGTATTTTTCCCCCCAGCTATGTTATCTGCTGCTTCTGGAAAGTGAGACATCAGTCTGTGGTTTTATTGATGGAGGGTCTTCAGGTGGTGTGGCCCCTGCTCTATTTGACAAAGGCTAATTTTTTTGAGAAATTCTCAACCTGCAGCTTAAGTTTACCAGAGAGGAGAATAAACCAAATTGTTTTACTGGTAGTTTTTATTGTGGGTAAAGCAGGGATTATAAAAATTACAGTGAAACAGAGACAGCACATTCATGATTTCAGAGTACAACCCGTACCCATTCACACATTTTATAGTGTAAGAAAACTCAGAGAAGGAAAAAAAAAAGGAAAAAAAAAAAAAGACATATGAAATGAAGGAGAGATGGCACTCAAAATCCAGTATGTCTGACAGAAGAAATAGCCCCCAGAGCCAGAAAATTGTCATCAGGTAGCAATGATATCAGTCTAGAGCTCCTTCCAGCTTTGGATCACGAGGCCCATCAGCAGAGCTCCCCGTATACAGCACCCCTTCACAGTCACTCATCAATCAAGCAACTCTGAAAATAAAGACCACATGTCATCAAATTTGTGGAATTCTTCCCTTCCTGTTTATGCAGGAACTGCCAGATCACTTATGTTGCTGCACCAGCTTTCTGTCCTCCGAGAGGCGGGTGATTTTCTGCTAGTGTCAGAGTAGATAAGTCCTTTCACTTCTGGTGTGAAACTTGAATGTTGTCATTACAAGATGATTTCACACTGTGCAGGACACTGGGGACCTTTGTAGGAATGCAATGGTAACAGCTTTGAAAAGCTATTTATTCAATTCTCTAAAGCTCCTCTGCCACCTTGCATGTTGAGGGATAGAAGGATGGATCCAAAATACCATGTTTGCCTATGCTGAAAGCCTTCGTAGTTGTTTGCATTGGTTGGATTCAAGCGCTGGAACTGGCAAATTGCTCTGAAGAGGGCAGTGTGTCACTGTGTGAAGGCCATAGGAGCGAAGTGTAGAGGCACATAGGAATGGCTGGAGTCAGGTCACAAAGGCTGTGTCTGCATTGCTAAATAAAGTGGGCTAGGGACAGGCCTCTGATCCTGGGTCCAGCAGGCATGGCTGAGGTCGTGCTCGTAAAGCTAGACTCTCCTAATCTACCCTCCCCATCTCAGAGGCTGGGTGCACCCAGCATGACTGTTGGCCTGCATTAGCTCTTGAAACATTCCTAGAGATAAGGAATGACATTTGGCCTGGGCCAAAGCTGTACTAGAAACTGTGCTAAGGTTTGTCAGTGCTCAGGCCTGTGCCCATACCCTGTTCATTTTCCTTGGATAGGTGTTGTCAGAGCTTCCTTTGCCCACGTCATGCTGGAGTACCAGCTGTGGGACAAACCGGTCCCATTTCAATGAATTGTCTCCTGTATGTAACTCACTCTTTCTCAGACTCAGCCTACATCTTCAGAGGAGCCTACTTCTACATAAGAAGTAGAGATCACTCCTTGTAGTAACAGACACTGTTTTCTCTTAATAGAGCTGCATAGATAAGGAAAAGGTTGAAATTTGTATTAAAAGCATTCAGAAAATGGCAGTACTTCTGCTGGCAGTTTTCCCAGCACACCATATGTCGACCTTTTCTGGTCAATGTAAAAACCATGATCAACTGTTACGGGATTAGTGTTCCACCTCAGATGTATCACCCCACGCTTTGCTTTCTCACCGATGCCACCCTGCCACCCTTTCCAAGTGACTTCAGGCTGCCTTTGCGTGACCTTTTTGCTTGAGGCAGTTTGCTGTGTGTCTTCTCAGAGAACTTGTCGCAGGCTCACAAAGCATAGCCTGCACATCCCTCAAAGCCAGGCTTTCATGTATTCATCCCTATGCACGGCTGGGCCCTGTTTCCCCAGTGTTGCTTGTCCAACCTGTAAATGTTCTTTGCAAAGGCTTTTGTTGACTTCCAGGTTTCTTTCTTTGATTATCAGAAGAATATCCCCCTTCCCCTTCCACACCTGTCTGTGTTTTCATGCTCCTTTACCCAAAAGATGAATTTCTGAGGGTTCTCCACCCTCCTGGCCCATGAGGACTACGCCATGCCTGTTCTTTGCTGGTCTTTGCTCCATATGCTGAAGATGAACACTTTGTATATTTTTAACGTTTTCCCATAGCATTAATTCTTTATATCCAGTATGAATTATTGGCAGATTAACAGCAATCTGGAAAAGCAGATGGTTCTTTCCAGACCTCCCTCCTCCTTCGCTGTCATGGTTGAAAGGAAACTAACATTAATGCAGCCCCAGCCTTTAGAGTGAGCACAGGCCTACTCAGTGTGTCAGGCTGCCAGATCTTTACATACAGCTTTATCTCGTGTACGTATTTCTTCTTTCTACTGGATATAGAAAGAAACCCCCAATATATATCAGATTTTTTTATACTGTGCCAAAATTATATCTATAGTTACAGATGCAAATAGAAACCCACCAAATAACTACATCTGTATATAATCACCTATTTATTGGTCGCTCTGCTTTTGTGCTCCTAATTATATGGATGTGTGTTCAGTGAAATATATGTATGTGCATACATGATACATCAGGTATTTATATGTAATTCCTAAATCCCCTGGGCATCAATATTGTTATGTTTTTCTCTCTGGAAACTCTGAAATTTAGGTCTGATTGAAAGTTGTTAGCATGGCTTGGAATGGCAAACACCCACCAGCTACTAATTAATCTCAAACATCTCCCCCAACTAGAAACAGAACCTTCTATCACTTTCTCTATGCAGTTGCACTGTGTCCTGCCCTTATGCTTGAATCATGTTTGTCACCTTTTCAAGCCTTTCTCTGCTGGCCAATTTTATTCAAAGATTTCATGTCAAGAAAATTCATCATACTAATTGTATGTGTGCCTTTTCCTGCGATGGCACTATTATTTGGCACCATTTGTACTTTTAACAACAGGTAAGAACTAGTTTGGATGTGCATCAATACACCTCAAGCTCTTTCCTCAAACTTCTTACATGAAACCATTAATATTTTAATAATTCTTTTGTTCCTTGGGAGGTATGGTTAACAGGAAGTTTACTGAAAACAGCAGAAACTGGTAGCAGTGCACTGACATACAGATGTTTTTCAGTTTAAATCATGCAACCTCTTTTTGGCATATGCTTTCCCTTGGTCTTCAGGAGTCTTTTTTTGACCACCTTTCCTCCCAGCCTACAATTAATAAAGTCAGTTAACCAGAGGCAGTGAAATTGTTTCTTCTTTATCCTTGTGTGCACTACTAACGCTTTTGTGTGCTGTTCCTTATTGCGTTACCTTTAAGAAGGGTTTTGATGGGAATCTTTTCAAGACAAAGGATCCCACAGCACTGGGGGTTAATGAAGCCTGTGATGTCCTTTTAAATTCTGCATTTCTGTGGCACTTACAATATGTATTTTTTCAGGTTTTGGTTGTTGGGTTTTTTTTAAGACTAGTGTTTAGTCATTTGGTCACAGCTTCCCTACATTAAATGGCAAGAGGCCACCTTGCCAATGAACACAGCATCTTTGGTGGCAGGCACTGCAGGAAGAGAACATCGACTGGGACATGGTGGAATTTTGTGAGGTTTTCTTATGTTTTACTTTGGGTGTGTTTCTCTTTTTGTTTCACTTGTGATATTTTGGATGTTTGAGAAGTAGCAAGCGTATTCCAGGTGAATCTTGAAAAGTAACTGGTTTTCCCCATCCGTGCACAAGTGCCATCTCATTTAAGATCAAGTGCATTAATGTAAAGTTTATCAAGAGAATTCGGAGCCCCATGATGGAAAGCAAAATTTATTTATTACTATTGGCTTCTGGTGTCATTTCAGACTTTTTCATGCTCATCATATAAACATCCCTTTGCATTTACTCAACTATATCCTTACACTCCAAAAGGAGTAGCATATGGTGTGAAAACCAGATGCCCCTGCCCACATAAAAGCTCTATACATTTGTTTGAATGTAGTCAGGAAACAGTCACGATCTTCCTCCCACTCTCAGAGGAGTCAGCTGAATGCAGCCGAGCCCCTGTGTAGCTCCCAGTGACTGCTGGTGTTGCAGTGGGTTGGGGTGAAAGGGACAGTCTGTCTCATCTCATAGGAACATTTCCACCATGCTCCTCTGAACTTCCCAGGCTTTGTGTGTTAATTCTCTCTACTCGCATAGTCTTCTTCTTCCCCTCAAAGGCTGTCTGGGTTCCTCCACAGAAACTTTATATCCTCTCCAGCATCTGGCTCCATATCTCACTCATTCTGGGCATCTGTGGAGCAGTGAATGTCATCGGGGACCCTATTCCCAGTTGCACCCCGTGTGCAGTTTTAGCCCCTGGAAGCAGTTTGCATCCTAAATCAGTTCCCCAAATGAGAACCTGTTAGAAAGCCTGGAATAACTGACAACTTTCACTTCTGTTGCATCTCCACTTCCAAACAGTGTTTCTTTGGAGGTCGATATTTATGTCAGCCATTAATTTTTTATAGACTCCATTCAGCTGCCTTGGTCCTGCAGTTTTCTGACATGTGCCGTTGTAACAGAACGCGGTGCTGTGAACACCAACACGGGTCCCTTCCTTCTGGCATAAAACCTTCGGCGTGCCTTGCAGTGAGATGATGGGGCTTGTCTGTGCGAGAGGTGTCGTTCCGTGCTCTGCTAGTGACCTGCCATGGGGGGGCAGAACAGCTCCACCTAGGAAGACGAAGTTATTACTTCCTTCTTCCAAAGACAGCCGGTGTCTCTGTAGCTCATCTCTCCACAGGAGCAGATAATCCATTGAGGAAACCTGCGGGATAAACCGAGTTCCCTGGAAGCCCCTTGGGTTTGGGAGAGTCTCATCATACTTGTGTTGTCCTTCTGGATGTCTGCAGTAGCTGATTCAGCTGCTCTTGCCCCAAGACATCAGAAGGCCACAACCATGAGAGATTTCCTATGTTCTGCTGTACCTCGATTGTCAAACAAGCCAAATTCAGCTCCAGATATTGAGCAAAGATCAGAACAAGCCAACGGTGCACATGCCTACTGTGTGTTGGTAGCATCATTGCGTGACCTGGGTCAAGTGTGACGCCAGTGGGAATTGCATATGCAAAGGAACTGCATTGAATACAGAAGGGGTCTCAGTGTATGAACCTCTGCTCCTCCCAGGCATGCTTGTTGTAAGATTTTATAGTTGTGTAGTTCTCTGGTAGGATCTATGTTATTTTAATATTCTGCTTTTTTCTGAGAATTCAGGGCATGGCCAGTAAATCTTTAAAGGCATTGGGGTATTTTTAGTGATGCTATTCTGAAAGTCTTCCCTGCAGAAACTGCAAATACTATTTAAAAAAGTCGTTACAGCTCTAAGTCATATGAGTCACTAAAAAGGGTTTAAATCTTCCATTTCCACTTAAAAAAGAGTTTCTTTCTCCAGTAGATTCTTACTTTGCTATCCCAGAAAAAAAAAAAGGGGGTTGTTCTTTTGTTGTTGAAGTCCCTTTGATATGTTTTTCTCATGTACATCAGATGATGCAGGTGATAAATGCACAGCACTGTAACTGATACATGCCTTCAAAATACCATTCAGTACTGGGCTTGGACTGTCATTTCTGTCCTGCTGGCAAAGCCACACTTACTTTGTGCCACTCGATTCTTCTTCGTTGCATGGGACATGCCATTAAAGGCCAGAATTCAAGCAAAGAACCTATGTATCTTTGATCTTTTATAAAAAATGAACACGTGAGCAAAAAGGCTTATATGGGGTGGAGGCGAAGACCCCTGCTAGCCCCTCCTCTCCCACCTCTAAAGGAGCTTCTTTTCTGAACTGGGTAGCAATGTATTTCTGGTAATACCTTAATTTCAGGCCTCTCTATCATAGAATCATAGAATCACAGAATCAAAGAATCATAGAATCATAGAATTGTCTGGGTTGGAAGGGGCTGCAAGGATCATAGAGTTCCAACCCCCCTGCCACAGGCAGGGCCACCTGGTCTGGAAAACCTTCCCACTGAAATGGGTGAGAACAGCTAAAAAAATTACTGCTTTTTTTTCCAAAACCTGCAAGAAAGAGTGCAAAGCCTTTAAAAAAATCTGTGTTAAATGTAATTCCTTAAATCCCTGATGGAAGAAATCTTATTACCTTCAACAGCATTATATACAGGACAAAGCCTGTAAGGCTTTGCTGAGTGATTGAAAACGGCAAATTAATGACAGCACTTGAAATTACCTGTAATTATCAGTGACACCAGGTCAGCGTCATCGCGGTGCCAGTCTCACAGAGTGGTGGCTCTCACTGCTTCCTAATTTATACAGAACCGCAAAACAAAACGTGACCTCTGTGTTCAGGATGAAGGTATCTCTGGAGCATTGAAGCATCTGAATTCACAATCTACTGTGTAGCTGCTTTCATCTTTTGAAGAGCAGTTAAATTCTGAAGCAAAGGTTCCCAAGCGTTTTCCTGGTCAGAATCGCCTCTCCTTTCCCATTCATATTTACTCGGGCCTCTCCCATCACTGTCACCCTCACACAATGTCTCTGCAGCAGCTATAACAACTGCTTATATGGAAAAGTAATAATAGGAAGGCTTTTAATGAATTTTAAGCTGACTTTAATGTAATTTAGCATCTGGAAATGAGGAGGAGAGCCAGCACGGTGTGACCTGCCAGCTCTCTATGGATTGTCAGTGGTCAATGTAGCGCAGATTTCAGAACTGCTCTCTAGGGTATGCTGGCGATGTTTCTTTTCTCCAGCTACAGTCCTGATTTCAATTAAATGAGAGTCTGAAGTACTCTTTCTGATATAGTTAATACCTTCCAATAAATGCTCTTGGCTTTGTTTCTCCCCAGACGCTGTCCTTCCTCACACTTCTTTGCTCAGCAAGTGAAACAGACATCACCTGAAAAGCAAAGATGTTCTTTTTAGACAGACTAGAACCAAAGTTTTGCCTTGAGAAAGGATGGAAGAAAAATTTGTCCTTTGATGACATAGCAATAATTCCTCCATTCCTGGGGAACCTCTCTTTTGTCCCTTCACTGTTGCTACTTCAACATTAGGTCTGCAATGTTGCTGGGGGTTTTAACTCATATTTCTATAACTATAGAGGAATTTACAACATAAAGCCACTTATCAAACCATACAGCTAAAGTTTTTAGTGTGCAGGGAACAAGCATACCTTGAAGTTCTTTTGTCTTTATTTTCCACTAAGTACAGGAACCAAATTGTTAACACATTGACCCTGTGCCTTTAAGGCATTATAAAGGTCTTTACGACAGCCTGCAATTAGTATTATATAGTTTCTTTTGAAGGAGGCTTGCAACAGGTGTCTCAGCTTTCTGCTTCTTGCTTCCGTCCCCTCCAGTTCAATGAAAAATATGCAGTTTAATGCCATTTATTAAGATCACCCCCATTTCCAGTTCCAATGTGTCTCTGCTAGGACATAGGAGGACACTATATATTAAGCTGGGCAAAGGGCTGCATTTGCCTTCACTTTTGCAAAACTTTGTTTTGATACAAATTCATTTTTGCAGTTTTCAGCTGTTCTGACCTTTAAAAAAAAAAAACAAACCCACAAAAACAATCAACCACAACACCCCTCCTCCCCCCCGCCCCCATCACTGTTGTGATGAGCTCCACAAGCAGCTCTTTGTGATGGTCCAACTGCTGAGATCCAGAAAAGGACAGAGAGTTCTGCTGGTGGTCTCCCCAGCCATACGGCTGCTTCGAGCTTTGCAGAAACCATCCCAAAAAACGATGGTGGCCTCGTGACAGTTTCCTGTGCTTGCTACAGAAGGGTTGTGTAGATTTCTTCAGGTTCATGTGGCCGAATGCCAGTGCAATCCTTCATCGCTCTTTGACATTCTCCTTTTGCTTGTTTGGGTTGAAGACCAACTGCAGCAACCTTGCGGCTGCAGAACCACCATAGCCATGGCAGTATGCACCAGATAGCTGCAGCTCTAGGGACCTGCCTGCTGATGAGTACCACACTGTGCATACTGTGTTCATACGAGCTGGACACCTGCGGTAGGTAGCCTGTACCTCCTGGCCATTGCAGATTTGGGTGTCGTATGAATTACAAGTGCCGGCAGCTGTCGTGATCGCGGCTGTGCAGTTGGGCTACTCTCAGCCATATGGCAGAGGCGGCCTAGGGCTTCTTAGGATGGTAAACTGAACTCAGTGAGATGCTGGGGTAGGACCCATGCTGTGGGGAGAAGGGAGGAAAGGGAGCTAGCTCAGAGAGGGGAGAGCCTAAGGAATGCAACTTGCTGCTGCTGCTGTTAAACAGGATGAGAGGGAAGACCCCAGTCGAAACCTCTGCCTCCATCCCTTCCTCGGTGTCAGCAGCTGCACTGACCTGGCTCTCTGCACCTCCAGCATAGTCAGAGCAGGCGTCAGGGCTGTGGTCATCCATCAACCTGCTGCCCAAGGCGGCTGCATCCTCTGGGCTTAGGATTGGCCCTGCTGCGCGTGAAGGTGGAAGGCAAGTGCACAGAAGCGCCCCAATCCCTAAAGACAAGGTGTGTAAAGGCCACTGAGCACTGACCTCTCTCTCCCTTCTACCCCTTCACTGTGCTTACGCTGGGTAATTTCACAAGCTGTAAAGCCTCAGGCTACAAATAAACAACACTTAAGTTGAGGCCATTGCTGAATATCCCTCCCCAGTTACACCTTCCCATCACTTCTCCTGTGATGTCTCTGGCACTCCTACACAGTGACCAGAACAGGAAACTGACCACATACAGAAGTGAACCCTTTTGCATCATCAGTAAAGCAGGGGAATGTGAGAGCAAATGCCAGGGAGGAGACTGGGATGTACAGCTCGGGTGAGACCAGGCGGGACTGTGGTGCAGAACAGCAGGCTCAGATCAGCAAGAGTATTTTGGTTTGCTACCTGCTGTTCAGGGAGCTCTTTCTGGGGCCTGGACCTAGTTTTGCTTTGGAGGTTTTGGGCACACCATGGATTACTTATGATTGAGATTTTTTTATTTCCAAATCAGACCATTGTCACCATAGAATAAATTTGTAGTTATTGTTACTTGTGATAAAGAACAATGGTATCACATTTGTCTGGAAAAAAAAGCAAATCAAAAACTCGAAACCCCAAACCATAACATTTCCATTCCCTTTGCCCTTTTAAAATTGACCCTATCTCCCCTGACATTTCCCTTAAGAATCAGCTTTAGAGATCATTCTGGTTTTCAAAAAAAACGAACAACACCCAGGCATGTTGACATTCAGTGATCAGTATAATTAGTACCTATAGCTTGAAAAGACCTTGATGTATACAAAAATCCTTGTGATTCTGATAAATATACCTACATATACAAGTTCCCAGAGATGTTGAAAACCCCATGTGCACAATTTGAGAACAATTGATTTCAAAGTCTGTAAACACGTATGTACTCACGCTGTCTCATACTATTATCACAGTTTTGAAATATTCAGCAAATAGATGGGTTCTTTTCTTGACTATATACTAAATTGTGACCATCGTGCTCTGAAAGTAGCTCCTATTAATATGAAATAGGAAAAAAAAGGATGTTTGACTGCTTGACTAAGCCTGAAGGTTTCTGAGGAATGGTGTCTGTAGTTGTCAGGGCTAGAAGAGCCTAAAAGCATCGCCCAGAGCTGAAGTGCAAAACACATCACTAAAGTGCTGGGGGATTCATAGTTACTTGCAGACCGCAACATGAGTGGGCAGGCCTGTGAGCCTATCTGAAGGGAGGCATGATGCTTTGATGTGCCCAGTAATTACATTATGAGTTCTAATTGATGCAAGCAGTGAAGAGACAGTGCCTCATGGCATGGAAAAAAAAAGACTGGCAGGTACCTCTAGTCGTTTGCTGTACTTTGGTAAGAGATTGTCCAAGTGAACGTCTCTCCATTCAATCACATTTTCCACTGGAAATTCCTCTTTCCTTCACATATCTTTTAACATGCAAGACTCTCTGTGGGCTCATTTGAATAGTTTGCCACACAGGTACATCATACAAAACCACAGGCTGTAGCCTCAAAAGGAGCGGAAATATTATTTTAAAGATCTTGTTTCTCTCTGAGAGTCAGGCTGGCACTGTCTCTTGCTTTCCTGCTTTTACACGTACCCGCCAAGAAGAAGCTCTACTCTTTACGGACTCCAAAACCCCAACTAACTAAATAAAAACTCCTCTCAAGCCCTGAAAATACATCAAACCAAAGTGTGCTGCGGTTGTGCTGCACCGTCAGAAAATCCAAGCCTGTTCCGTGAAATCCTCTATGTAAGGAGGCTGGAGCAATATTCAAACCCTGAGGTGTGTCATACGTCAAATTACTGCATCTGCCTCTGCATAATGGTGCTAGCTGTGTGTGAGTAATTGGGGCAGAAGCTGGTGTCTAAAATCCCCTTTCAGACCCCTGTTTAGCAGCATCACACAAGTGAGGAATCAATGACAGCGTGGGAAACATGACTCACTTTGGTAGTGATCGTTGAGATTACAGGAGAACAAAGCTTCTTCTAGCTACAGTGCTGGGTGGTGATGGCGGGATCTACATGGTATTTGGCTCCATCCTTTGCTAGCTCAGTAATCACATTTTGGGGCCTCTGGTTCCCCACCTGTAAAATGCTGGGCAGGAAAGAGTGGGACAGCACTCTTCATCTTGGCAAGAGAAATGAAGAAGAGCATTGCAAAGAAGCCACCTACTACCAGAATTGTGTTCTTGATTATTATTCATCATGGTGAAGACTAAGGAGGAAAACTGAAGTGAAAAGATGCTTCTTTTAGGCAACATAGGGAGGAAAGAGAACTTAAGAGACACACAGATGGGAGTGAGCCATGGGTGTGATAGTGAATTTAATCGCCAGGATTGCTTTAATGTTGCTCCTTGAAGAACTGCATTTTAATAGACAAGTTACAGTGGGGATACCTGTTGCAACTTGACATAAAATCTGAACTGTGTCATACATACACTGGAAGCTTGCAAGAAGTTAATTAAAATCTCAGTATTGCTTTACTGGTTATTGCGACTGACAAATGCCCTTCATAAAAATAATGACCAAGGATGTGGTGGTGGATCAGCTAGATGGGGATGATTCCTTCCTCACCGCCTGAATCCAGCATGGCAGCCAGCCGGACAAGTAGACATGGCTGCTGGCCCAAGCAGGCACCAGTGCATGTGAGTAGAGTGGCTGGAGAGCACATGTTCTGTCAGGAGCTGCATATGCCATCTTGTAATTCAGGCACATTGTCGTGACAGGCTATTTCTGGCCACGGCAGGTCATTACTGGCTTAATAAGAGCTGCCTCCGAAGTGGGCGCATGCCTTCTCCTGTCCTTGACTCAGACGCTACTGGCAGGGAGAAAGACTTGGAGCAGAAGGTGGAAGTGAGCATGGGAGGATGGGTTCAAGGAGAGCCATCACTTTGTGAGCCCTACAGTCCTTCTGGAGGGTGTGCTTATGGTCTATGGCCTCATAAATCTTGAAAGGCATGCCTTGCAAGTGGCACAGGATAGGGAGAGGTTAGTAGGCAGCATCTGTTTTCACCCTCTGGCAACCAGGGTTGTTAAATCCTTTGAATATTCTTTAGGGGGCATTAATTGCTGTTCATCAATGACTACTAGCGTATTCCGTTGGAAGGCTAACACAGAAACATTGGTACCTTTATCTGACTTTTCCCTCTTAGGTCTCAGAGTAAGGATTCTAGAATGTAGTTTGTGTAAGTACAGGACATTCTTTAATTCATTTTTGGCTTTCAGTACAACAGTGGCATAATTACTGCGCATAATTTTGCAATGAAATTTCAAGTAAAAATAGTATAATTACAGTCTATTCAATCTTCTTGATCACCTACAGGTCTGTCTCACATTCATTTAAATGGACTCAAAATTAACTGGGTATTTTCCTGTTCCTAATAATGATAAATGATCATAGCTAGACCACAGAGTTGTGCTTACATTTGTAAATACTGCTAAGTTGTTTGGAGTAAGGTGCATTCATCTTTTTTTTTTTTTTTTGAGTTTGATGAATTGCAAAGTATGAGTACCTGGAACCTCTTAGTGCTCTTTTCCTACCACTCCCCAATGCTCCTCCACACCCCCCCACCCCCCATTGCATTATCTTACACTTCTGAAAACACGATTGTTACACTAATGCCAATGAGGATAGGAGCACAAGTGTGTGAAATACAAATGTGGAAGGAAAGGTTAGAAAGACCCCTTGAACAAGATGCAGAGCGTGAAGCTTTCTGCAGATAGTTACAGAAATACCCTGATTGCAAGTGTTTGTCTACATGGGAGATCTCAGCAATCCAGATAGGCAGAAATGGCACCTTGGGCTGCAGTGATCATGAGATGTTTGAGTTCAAGGTACAGAAGAAGCCTGGGAAGAATTAGGAACCTGGACTTTATAGAGCAGACTTTGGCTTAGTTAGGGAATTTGTATGCACAACTCCTGAGGGAGCTACTGAAGGGGAATGGGGTGCAGAAAGGCTGGCTGATTAAAAAAAAAGGGGGGGTGGCAAAAAAAACCTTATTGAGAAGTTAGGAATGATCTGCCTCGGTGTGCAGGGTGGGCTTTCAGTGGAAGGCTCACATGACTAAGCAGAGGGCTGCATGGTGAGCCAGTAATGCAGCCAAATAGCACACAAGAATTGAAAAGATCAATGTAAAACAAAGGAAGAATGTAAAAAACAGTGCTTGAGCACTTTTTGACAAAACTGAGGAAGGTGAAAGCCCAGATGGAGCTAAGGTGAGGAGAGGGCATTAAGGATAACAAGAAGGGATTCTATAGAAATGCTAAATATAAAAGAAGTTGAAGGAGCATCTGGGCACACTGATAACTAGGGGAGAACATAGCAGCAAGCATTACAAAACAGGGTCCCCAATGTCATTTATGCATCAGCTTTTACAGATAAAGCATATTCCCAGCATTATATGTATCAGCACCATTTGCTGTGGAGGAGATAACCTACAGGGAAGGGTCAGTGAGTTACAGACAACTACAACTGGATGTATTCAGATCCATAGGGCCCGATGAGATTGCATCTGATGGCACGGAGAGAGGCACCTGCTGCCTGTCCTCTGCTAAGTACCGGTGGTTTGCAAAGGTCCATGAAGGCTGGAAAAAGGCTGAAGGCCTATCTTTGGTAAAGGCAAAAAGGAGAATTCAGGGAACAATATGCCAGCTACTGTCACCTCAGTCACTGAAAAAGAACATCTTCTTGAAATTCGTTTTCAAACATAGCAAAGACACGAAGGCAGTGGCCTCCATGAGGAGGCAGATGGCACCGTTAGCAAATTTGCAGACTGTGTTAAAGTGGGGGGGAGTGATTGACACACAGAATGGCAGAGCTTTAGTCCAGAGGAATCTTCAGAAAGTTGAAGATTGGGACAGCAGAAATTCCATGAGATGAAGCAAGAAGAAAGGCAAGGTTCTACGTTGAGGACAGAACAACTCTGGTGGTGTTACAAAGCGGTAACTGGGTAGGCAGCAGCCTGGCTGGAAAGGACCTCGGGGTTATGGTGGGCTGTGTGAACAGCCCCATCATTTGTGATTAAATCAAAACTTATGGTCAGGTAAACCACACATTGGGATAGAAGGAGCATACCCAGCAGATTAGGCAAAGTTGTTCTCATCTACCTTTACTTGGTGCTGATGAGGCCACAGCTGGAATCATGCACCCTGTACTGACCCTCCTTTCTCTCCCCCAGTTCAACAGAGGCTGTGAAGAAGCTGAAGGGAGACCAGCAGAGGATAGCGAAGGACCGAGACCACAAGCAGAGGCTGAGGGATTAGTCTGGCAAAGAGGCTCTAGGATGATCTTAGAAGAAGCCTACAGCAACTGGAGGGGCAATAGCAAAGGCCAGCTCTACCATTCAGTAGCAGACAGTATGACAAGGAGCAATAGCCAAGAACTGCAGTTGGGAGGTTCCAGTTGGAGGGTTGAGAAGACCTGTGAGAAGTGCAGTGTAGGCCTGGAACATATTAGTGAGAGAGACTGCCATCTCTACCCTGGGAAATTTTCAATAGTTGGCCAGATGAACCACAGCTGATGGGAGCTAGTGTGGGTGATGCCACAGTATGAAGAAAGAGGATGAATTAAATGATCTCCACTGGTCCCTTTCAAGCAAAGTTTCTATGATTGTGTGATAAACATCATCTGTAAGTAATAGGAGGTACCTGTGTGATTGCACAGGGGCAAAACCAAGTATTGCCAAGATGAGACAGGGTTTTGTGTCAGGGCAAGAGCAAAAATCTCTAGCAATTTTTAAAATTATGTTGCATTTTTCTTTTATGTGTGTCCTGACAAAGAAATCGTCATGTTTTCCTGCCTCCAGGAGATATTTCCTGAACCACTGCTCTTCCTATGCCTGATAGCCACTGAGCAAAGAGTTCATTCTATTTCCCAGTCCAAGTATCTCATCTGTCTACAGGTTCCTCACATATTTCTTCAGGGAGCTTAAAGTCACTGCTGCTGAAATTTTCTTTGCTGTGCACTTGTAAAATCACTTGGTACCTGAGTCATGACTCCTGAAACTTTGTCTTGACTTTTGTTCATTTGGTTTGGTTGGGGTTGTCACTATTACTGGTTTTACCAATCTATCCTAGATCGTACAACTGCAATGAGCATAACTTTTGTAAAAGTTTAATTTCTGGTCTTCTCATTTACTTTGCTTCAGTTTCCTCCATATTAGGGAATACACAGTTCCCATCCTTCCACCAAAACAAAAAAAAAAAGGAAAGCCAAGCCAGATGCAGGCTAAAACAAAGAAAGAAGGCATCGATGAGTCTGCAATACACTTGTCTCCTTGCAACCCCAGAAAAGCACTTGATGCATACAACACCTGCAGTGGCTCCAGGGAGGTTACAGAGATTGAAGAGTAACTCATGGAAATTCACAGATTCACAAAATCGTAGGGGTTGGAAGGGGCATCCAGAGATCATCGGGTCCAGCCCCCCTGCCAAAGCAGCTCCCTAGGACAGATTGCACGGACAGGTGTCCAGACGGGTCCTGAATATCTCCAGAGAAGGAGACTCCACACCCCCCCTGGGCAGCCAGAGCACTCTGGCTTGTCTTCCTTGAGCATCCCTGGACTTTTAAGAAAAATGGACTCACTTCAGCCAATGTGTTGCTCCTCTGAGCTCTCAGAGGAGAGCAGGGTGTAATGGAGACACCGGGGTTGAAGAGTTTTGAGGGCTGTGAGAGAGGAGGAGTGTGGAGGTACGTTTGCCCACCAAACTCACTGAAATTTTATAAATATTTCCTCCACATTTCAACATAAATCTGAGACAGTTCAATGTACTTGCAAGTGCCTGTTCTGCTGAAACTAGGCTATGGCCTCCCTAGTCTCCAGACAGTGCCTTTTGCAAGGGAGTGTGTGTGGGACTTTCTCAGGCTTTCCAGTTGCGTCTGTTCTGTCTTGTATTAATAGTCACTGAACCACAGAAAGACTGACTGGGCTTCCTTCATATTCTTGTTGTGAATCAGGCAGAGCTGAGACTTGTGTCTGGTTTTTTCACATGCCACATGAATTTCCCTCACAAGCAAATTACTAGCTATCCTGGCATTCCTTTCTTTCTGGTTTTGACCAAAATTTGTGTTTCTCCTTGTTGATACTGCCTTACTTTCCCCAAAATTCTGTATTTGACTAATTAGTGTTTTCTAACAACAAAAATATTCAGCAGATAATTTCCCATCAACCTCTGAAAACAACAAAGAAACCACAATGTGGGGCATCCCCTTCAAGAGCTCCAAAGATTTGTGCATTTCAGCTCTTAATTTCACAATAATTTCTTGAGATACACTGACTTCTCAAACTTCTTTTAGAGTTTGCTGGATTTAACCTTTAACTAGATCTTTGTAAGTAAATATTTCTGTAGCCACACGACTAGCAGCTTCGTTGGGATGGTTATTTGTACACAAAAGGAACAAAGACTATCTGGGACCCCAGACAGCTGATGAGTGACAGGATTCAATAGGCTGAAGGAAGGCAAGAAAGGAGTGTGTGTGCCCACACATGACAAGGGGAAGATGTTGATGCAATGGTGAAATGAAAAAAAAAAAGAAACAGAAAAGATTGGAAAGGTTGGTTTTGCTTGTCGTCTGCCTTTCCACCTGTCCCTCTTTCCCATATGTGCCTTTGTTAATAAGCAACATGCTTTGAATTCCATTTCCAGAATTTGTCTAGAGTTTTCTGGGACTGAGTCTCATTGCCTCCAGAAGAAAGCATCAGGACAGATGCTTGGCTGCTCCTTTGAGGTTGGGCTTTGCACACTGTGGATTGGAAATCTCTGGTTTAGAAGAGCTGGCAGAGGAGGGCTGTAAATTTTGAACTGAAGTTGCATAAGGAGCTGTTCTTGGTTCAGCATTGCTCAATACCTTCACCAGCAATTTGGAAGGAAACATGTAATTGTCATGTAGATGCAGAGGATATAAATTGTGACCCAGTAGGTGAATACCAGCATTTAAGATCTTCAGGCACTGAGCTCAGTCTGTCTCACTCAGAAGCAATGGATTGTTCAGACCACTTCTCACCACACTCTTGTAAGGACAAATGATGAAGTACACAGTTTAGCATTTCCCCTCATCCATCAATACTGCTCTCCTGGAGATTACTTCCAGATAGTGCTGTTTTATGAAGAAAAAGTTTGGGCTCATTTTGTGAGATCTAACAGATTGTAGGTACCACAAGTTCACGCTCCTCAGGTGCCAGTGGGCACTGGTACACAGCAAGTACAGGTGGGCTTGTGGCCCTTCCCTTCCCATCTTGTTCCGACCCATCCCATCCCAGAAGCTACCACTACCTGTGGTTTATCCACACATATGCACTCCCACAGAAATCACAGGATCACAGAATCGTAGGGGTTGGAAGGGACCTCGAGAGATCATTGGGTCCAACCCCTCTGCCAAAGCAGCTCCCTAGCTCATATTGCACAGATAGGCCTCCAGACGGGTCTTGAATATCTCCAGAGAAGGAGACTCCACCACCCCCCTGGGCAGCCTGTGCCAGGGCTCTGTCACCCTCACTGGGAAAAAGTTCTGCCCCATGTTGGTGTGGAACTTCCTGTGCTCCAGTTTACAGCCATTCCCCTAGTCCTGTCCCCACAGACCACTGAAAAGGGGCTGGCCAATTCCCCCTGCATCCCATGTCTAAGATATTTATAAACATTAATTAGGTCCCCCCTAAGTCTTCTTTTCTCCAGGCTGAACAGTCCCAGCTCTCTCAGCCTGTCCTCACAAGGGAGATGCTCCAGGCCCTTAATCATCTTCGTAGCCCTTCTCTGGACTCTCTCCAGGAGGTCCCTGTCGTTTTTATACCAGGGAGCCCAGAACTGGACACAGTAGTCCAGGTAGGGCCTGACCAGGGCAGAGTAGGATTCATGGATTCAGTGCTGCAACAGTGCATAGCAGGGCAGAAGGGCAGGGTGCTGTTTACCTCTCTTCTTTCCCTTACATATTATAACACAAGCAGCCACGTGTCGGTTTAGTTCTGTGCAGCAGTTAATACCCTCTAGTTCTGTGATCATGGCTGAGGCCACATAAGTAAATTAGTATTAAATGCCAAAGTGTGGAAGGAAAAATGTAGAAGCAATGAAGTTTTGAACCAGCAGTATAGATACAGCCCATGAAATGTTTAGTTCTTGTGTGGATCAAGC
The DNA here is from genome assembly GCA_013400835.1 of Zapornia atra. Taxonomy (NCBI): domain Eukaryota; kingdom Metazoa; phylum Chordata; class Aves; order Gruiformes; family Rallidae; genus Zapornia; species Zapornia atra. The sequence continues at coordinate 276,662 of VZTU01018055.1, forward strand.
AGCTTAGCGTATTTCCTACCTCCTCTTTCAGGAGGTTCACCTGTGTTTGCTGTCAAGTGCCGTGGTTCGTTCAGCCTGGAGAAGTGGAGGCTGAGGGGAGACATCATCGTGGTCTGTGGCTTCCTGACGAGGGGAAGTGAAGGGGCAGGCGCCGATCTCCTCTCTTTGGTGACCAGCAATGGAACCCAACGGAAAGGTGTAAAGCTGTGACAGGGAAAGTTTAGGGTGGATATTAAGAAGAGGTTCTTTACTGTGCAGGTGGTTGGGCACTGGAACAGGCTCCCCAGGGATGTGGTCACTGCACTGAGCTTGACTGAGTTCAAGAAATGTCTGGATGCTGCACTCAGTTCCATGCTGTGACTTGGCTGGCCCTGTGTGGAACCAGGGGTTGGACTTGAAGGTCCTTATGGGTCCCTTCCAGTTCAGGGGATTCTGTGATTCTGTGATTCTAAGTCTTGTTTGCACAAGCAGAGATTGCTGGTGGTACATGAGTGTTATCCTACTGTCCTGGTTCTGGCCCGGCCAGAGTTAACCTCCCCAGGCAGTCATCACAGGTGAGCTGAGTTTAAGGGAGCTTGTGTCTTCTTTGGCAAATACAGAGGACAACATGTTGCTCTGAAAGAAGAGTACCAGCTAAACAAATGGATGGGTATTTAAAGCCCTATGAGGACAGAAGAGGTAAGTGTAATGAAGTCAGAGGATCTTTCCCTTCTCCTCATCGTAATGAGGCAGACATTCTCTAATGAGATAGACGAAAACATTTCTGCTCTTGTATTGCTGCTCCCATCCATTTGCTTGTTTTCTCTGCGTGCAGCATCCAATCCGACATCCACAGTAACACCCACATAAGGGAAGAGTTTGACACCTCTTTGCCTCAGTTTGACTCTGTCTTTGCTAGTGTCTTGTCTTTATCACTAGAAAGAAGTAAATAAGTTAATATGGTGTTAATATGCATCTACATTGGCCACAAGTTTTGCTCAAGGTTAGTTAAAAAAGATGGGTTACTTCCAAATCTTCACTTTGTAAAGTTTGGGCTCTTGTTTTATTTTAGCAGTGCTCAGATTAATAAGGCTCTGATATAATCCTAATTTGCTCTAAAGCATTAATTCCTTTTTCTGTCTAAAAAATCAAACAATAAAGCGAGACCTGGCCTTAGAGAAGCCAGTGAATTTGAGTGAGCTTTATATCTTTCTTGAATAATCACCACACACCTGAATGTATATTGTAAAATAAAATATTGCATCATTAATTGAGAATTCTCAGATGTACTTCAGCAGCATCCTAGTGTATATATGCTGAAGCTGGCAGTGAATCTCTACCTTCTTTTCAAGGTGATGTGTGCAGTATCAAAAGATTAAGGTAATTGTGTGAATAATGCTGACAATTACTACGAGCCCACCTTTGGCTGAACTGCACAGTCACTTTGTGAATCAAATGTAAAATTTGGGTTTAGTCAGGAGATTTTGCCCAACATTATCCTAGTCCTAACGGCTTGCTCACCCATAGTGTTTAGAAACAACCAAACCCCCGAGACACCCGCACCACGCTAGTCAGGAGTGCTTCCCAAATCTGCTCTCTGAGCAACCAGCTAATTTTTTGCCTACCTGGGGGATTCCACGAAACTTTTAAAAACATTTCCCTTCCCTAACATTTTCCATGCTTCCCTTGCTCTTACTTCTGAGTTGCATATAGCTGCACATGTATGCATGTACACACGGCTCTCTGTGTCCAGCGCTCTGCTGCCAGCCTTGCTCCAAGACAAGCATCTGGCATTCGCTGCGTCCTGCAGATGGGTCGTGGGTGACATGCACACGGTGCAGCTGTCCATAGCTGGCACTCAGGTGATTATTTGTTTGCTAACCCACCAGCAGCTCCATTAGTTGAGTTGGAAGTTAGGGGAGGGTGATTAAATATACAGAAAGAGAGGCTGCTGGGTAGTTGTGGGCAAAACGCTGGGTGGTAATTACAAGGGATGGAAGGATTGTCATTGTAACCGGGGCTGTAGCAAAAATTAAATCTATATTCAAACTGCTTGTCACTGAATATCCAATGGCAGTTTCCTCAAGCAGAACAAAAAAACCCAAGCCCACTCTGTTCTGCAGCGAGAAGAAAGAGGCATCTCCCTGTTTGCATTGGAAAGCTGCGGTCACCTGCGAAAACGATCAAATTTCAAACTAAATCAAACCCGCAGTTTCTCGCAGCCGCTTGCAAAGGACGTCAGGGGTTACGTGTGAAAAGGGAAGGGGTGAAACCTGAGTGCTTGGTGAGGCTAGGTTCAATTAGTTTAGCTAGCTGACCAAAATTGCAGGTGTTAATTCTGCAGGTGCCAGTCGGGTCTAATCCATCCGCAGGTTTTATCTGATGCTTAGTGCAGCTTGGCTGGCCAAGTGGTAGGCTTAATACCTAGCAGAGAGGGAGGGAGGGAGGGAGGGTCACCTGCAAGGGTGTGTTTTGTTGCTGTATTTTACACAACTTGTAATAAAACAGTATTCTGTAGAATTTTGAATTGTGGGTTCGTATGAGCATTTAACTTATATAGAAAGAGGGGAAAAAATAAATCCTCAAATGGTTCTAGAATTTTCAGCATTTTATCATTGCAATACACAGGGTGAAATCCTGAGGTCGTTGGGTGTCACCTCTGCAGGAGTGGAATGGTGCCATTAACTTTGAGTGAAATGCTCCGTGTTGTGGGGTGGAATGTGTAACATAGCTGGGTGGGCTGAGGGAACCAGGGCTTTTTGGCTGAGAGAGGAATAGGGTAAGGGAAGATTAACTGCTCTCCTCAACTGTTTAAAGGGAGGTTATGGGGAAGACAGAGGCAGACTCCTCTCAGTGTTGCTCAGCAAAAGGACAAGAGACAGTGGTTACAAAATTCAGCAAGGGAAGTTCTGACGGAGGGAAATTCTTCACCGGGAGACTTAGTCAAACACTGGGGCAGATCTCTCTGAAACATTTCAGAGTCTGTCTGTGGAGATGTTGAAAGCTTTCTAGGCAGCTTGGTCTACCTTGAAGCTAGCCCTGCCCTGAGTCGGTGGTGGAAGTGGAGACCTCCAGAGACCCCTTCCAGCCAAAGTTTTCCTGACGTTCAGCACTGCTGTTCTGGGTTACACCTGGCCTTGCTCTCCCCTCTGATTTTTCAGGAGATGGAGCTTGTCCTCACCTTGGGACCCTGAGAGAAATCAGAAAGGACAGCAGAAAAGACTTGCTTTGAAAAAGAAACTTTTAAGAAGTGATTGTGGCTTTGTTAATCTACTGTTTATAATTGAAAGCTTATGAGGAGCATGGTTTTGCTTTCTAGTGGTTAGCCAGCTGACTCATGTGCCATCACTCATAAGGACCACACAGGACAAACTCTGCACTGAGTTATGCTCAAGACACCTCATAGGCCTCATGGTATCTGGGTATGCAGTAGGGACTGTGAACAAATAACTGGTTCAAAAACACTATTTGGTTTAAGTTAACTAATTCCAGAGTTTTTGCTAAATAAACAGTGCTTGTCCCTTGGGTGCTTGTAAAAGAAAGAAGGCATCTGGGAAGTAGGGAGAGCCTGTGGAAGCAGATGTTTGCTGTCCCCTCCATTTCCTTTTACCAAGTCCTGCTTTCAGCCAAGAACTGCAGTGCAGGGAGTCACCAGGACCCAGGGGAGGTGTTGCTGGCCATGAAGGAGGCAAAACTTGAGGGACAGAGATGTAGTTGTGGAAGTGTGTCTCAGGGAGCTCTGTGAAATTGTTGGTGGAGTTAAGCCTGGCAGGACTGAGGTGTGGAGTGGGGTGGTATTAGACACGGTTTTAGACCAAGATTGGTGTTTTATCTACTCCGTGAAGACCATTTTATCACATATATCAGAGCTGGGTGAACTTTTGATGCCAGTTCCCTCAGTGTATCCACTGTCAGCTGTATTTTCTTTTAACATACCCTGCCTTTTGCCAGGGAATACACGGAGTGCAGGCACTCCTGGCCTTACACACAACCTGTCCAGTCCTGGAACCGCAGCTGTCTGGGGTGATACACAGGTTTCCTACCAACTTGCCTGTTACAACACTGCAAATAACCCTAAATCCCGGTTCCTCTTGGGCACTTTCAAAATTAGTCTGTTAGGTATACATGGGGGAATTGCAGTACTTTTAAAAGACAGCAAAGGGGTAGCACAGTTGTGTACTCATTTCGTAGACCCCGGTCAGACCTTGCCCTCTGGCTTTCTTTACTTTCCTCACAAAGGGCAAGACAAGCCATCTCCTATGGTCACAGGCTGTGACTCCCAGCCCAAATCCTGGGACACTTGCTTGGGCTGCTCTCTTGGAGTCAGAAACTGCTATCACTGACTCCAAACACACACCTGCAAACAAAAGGGAAAAACAGTAATCCTGGCATGCACCCTGGAAATCTAGAAGAAGTTGGGGGATTGTGTTTGTTCAGATGAGAACTGGTTTTGTTCTTGGGCCCTGGGACTGGGTGATCACTATTTAGTGGAGGTATATTTCATGAAACACCTTTGTAAACTTGCCTTGCACCATCCCAGTAACTATAGGACAGTCAGCCTCACTTCTGTCCCTGGAAAGGTGATGGAACAGCTTGTATTGGATGCCATCTCCAGACAACTGGAAGAGAAGAAGGTCATGAGGAGTAGTCAGCATAGATTCACCAAGGGAAGATCGTGCTCGACCAATCTCATAGCCCTCTATGATCCCGTCACTGGCTGGGTAGATGGAGGGAGAGCAGTGGATGTCATCTACCTTGACTTTAGCAAGGCTTTTGACACTGTCTCCCATGACATCCTGATAGAGAAGCTGAGAGAGCATGGGATAGATGAGTGGACAGTGAGGTGGGTTGAGAACTGGCTGTCAGACCGGGCTCAGAGGGTGGTGATCAGTGGAGTAGAATCTGAATGGAGGCCTGTGACTAGCAGTGTTCCCCAGGGCTCAGTGTTGGGTCCAGTCCTGTT
>VZTU01018055.1:290966-360254 GCA_013400835.1 Zapornia atra
GCTTTCCCGCTTTCGTTGTGGAGTTTTTGTTTTACGGCTCGGGGGTTGCCCTCACCCGCCTTTTAGAGATACATTTTTGAAAAAAATAAACATATATATATATATTTTTATATACATATATATTTTTATATATGAATATTATATATATGTATAATATATATGTTAACATTTTTTATTTTTTCAGTATGCCCTGGGGGTTCTCACTTCCCTTTCCTTCTTCCCCAGGGCCGTGGCCAACAGCAGTGACTCCTATGGAGCTGGCCAGGCCAGAGGAGAGGCAGAGGAGACAGAGATTTGAGCGGTTTTATTTTCCTAACAAGTGTCCTGTGAAGGGCTCCTTTTTTTCTTTACCCTGTTGACAGGAGCTCTCTGGTCTTCCCAGAGCTGACCCGTAGCAGAGAGCTGCTTTCATGCACGTTTTGTCTTGGTAGAAGGCCAGTGCTTTAATTGTTTATTTGTTCTTCCCCTGACCCACCCGCTCACTCCACAGAAGGGCAAGGGGTGAGTGGATGGATCAGGGAAAATAAAAATCAGGAAATGTGTGCATGTGTGTGTGTGTCTGGGGGGGTGTCAGACACTGGATTAGGGTGTCCTAAAAAGTCAATGCCAGCAAACCAGTGATGAGAGAGAAGGCAAAGGGGGCAACAGCGCACAAGGAATGAAGAGAGGAAAGTGCTGGACACGCTGTAGTTTTGAGATAATGGAGGAAAAGTTATTTGTTAGAGAAATGTAGAACCTGGAGGTTAAGGGGCAGCAGATGTTAAGTAAACAAACGCATTTGAGCTTACACTCTTCTTGCTTTTCTACCATCCACCGAAGAACTAATTAATGAAAAATCTGGCAGCTTGGATCTCATTGTCTTGAGAACAGACCACAGGAAAATGTGTAAAATTTTGGCAGAGTTTCAGTCGTTAGGTCAGTCCAGGCAAAGGAATACCACAGCTCATTTAGTTTCCTTGTCCAAGGAATTTACATTAAAATTATCTTCATTTTTAACGAACAGCAAATCTCAAACTGTGCCTTGCATTCAGGTCACAATTCTTTTTTTTTTTTTTTCTCTTTTAACCTTATACCAAAATATCATTGTGGCTGTCTAACAAAAAAAAAAAAATATCTGTTTGCTTGTATTTGTGAAGGACCCTGGTAATATGGCAGGAAAGAAGAAATAAGTAGGGGATATGTAAGCAGAAGAACACTGGCATATTCTCCTAGAGCAGACAATAATATGCAGATCATCGACAAATAAGAGGCAGCATAGAGATCATGTATTTAAACCAAGGAATAAGTACACATCATTAGACCAGTTTTGTTTATGAGCGCTTCCTCATCATTTTTAACAGCAATATCCTTTTTATAAAGCATCCTGTTGGTTTTGCCTGGGGGAGAGTCCTTCCTACAAATGCCACAGCACAGGGAAAAAGTGGCTGATGGAAAACAACCCCAACTCTGCAGCGTAGTAAAAAACTGAGGCTACTAAATAGAGGAAAAGTGATATTTGAGGCGGTAACAGAGATGCCATTGCACTGTCCTCATTGTTAATCTTGATATTTATTGGATTAAACATGGCCTTCGTTACAGGAGAAAAGAAGCGGTGGCAGAATTGGCTTTTGCCTCCACCAGATTGTTGCAGAGCCTAGGAGCTTTGCCAGCACAATTCCAGTGGAGCTGGCTGGCAAGTGTGTGAGGCCTCAGTCCCAAACCTGGGCAATCTGAGGCACACCCATGTCCTCAAGAAGGGCAGTCTTTCCAGACACACACTTAGTATAGGACAATCAGTGGGAACTACACCACTTCACCTTTGCTCAAAACATTAATGCTATTACTAGTCTGGGTTAAAAGTCTAAACCATTTCCTCTCTACCTGATCTTGACTGAATTTTACAGTAGATAGAGAATAGAAAGGGATGTTAAGGAGGTATAAATGTAGGGTTGGCTGTGTTCATGTTAGAGAAAGTAGCATTCAAACAGAAATGCCTAAGAGGCATCTTTTTATAAATAGAGGAGAAGATGCAGGGCTGGAAGATACAAGTGCTGGCATCTAAGAACAAAAAAATACATATTCACCCCTTTCCACAACATGCCATGAAGTCATCACTGACAGGCAGGAGAAAGGGGCACAGGCAACTGGGGCAAGGAGTTCTCAAACGTGACCAGAGCCAGCGTTCCCCAATGGTTTAAACATTAACATGGAAAAACTGAAATGTGTCTTCTGCTCTCTGGCGTGAGGCAAGCTGTCCCACTGCGATTCTGCTCATGTGCTTCCAGCTTTCTGAGCAAGCGTCCCACAACAATGATCCGATGGCTCTCCGTGTCACTAAAATGGAATCCCAGTTATTAATCCCTCATGTGCACAGGGTCACATGTTGTTTTTGGGACACCATGGGTAAGGTAAAGAAGGACAAGCCTAAACAGACCGCGCGGCTGAAATACAACCCTTTTTGATCATATCCATCACATGTTTTTTCCAGGGGGGAAGGCACGATCAGCAGGGATGCTAAGCTTTTTAACCTTGAATGACATCCTGTGATAAGCCCAGGCACACGGGACAAGACAGAGGCGATGGCTTCCACCCACCAGAAGTCTTATATTTCCACAGTGCCGAGGCCGCGATAATTACGACGCTTCCAGCTGGCGCTATTATTCAACCGGCCCCGCTGGAGAGGGTTGGTCTCCAGCAGCACAAAGACTGTTACAAAACTTCAGGGTGGCAAGAAGTTAATTAACAAGGAAAAAAAAAAAAAAAAGCAGTTTAAACCGTTCCTATGAATGGCAGGAACAACTTCCGCAGCCGTGCGAGGGGGTATTTGCATTCAGTGCAGCGCGTACGCCGCCACGCCTGTGGGCCAGCAGCCCACTGTGCTCAGTGCTGCGTGAAAGAGGGTGAATGGGGAAGAGGAGAGAACAAACTCGTAGTGGCAGTTGTCAGCCTGCTCTTGGAGGAACAGTTGTTGCGGTTGAGCCCGTGCCAATATAAAACTTGCAGTGGGGAAAAGGGAGGGGTTCGGAGTGGTGGGGGGAGAATTGCAGCACCAAGAGAGCATCGGCTAAGCGATTAGTAGGGGGAAAGGACAGAAGACTCAGGGAGGATGCTGATGGACCAGGAGACGCACGAATGCCAGGTGAGGGGTTGTATCCAGGAGCGATGGATAATGATAAAAGAAGACCTAATCACAATAGGAGGGGGAATTTAACAACAGAGGGGACAAAGAGAGAGAGTATGGCCTGGCGAGCAGCTTTTTAGATGAGAAGGAAAGTTGAGGTATGGCTGCAGACGGCATGAAGACGTGAGTGTGAAGAAGGCTGCATGTTTCTCAGGATACGTAATCTGAGGAGAGTCATGGCTGAGAGCAATGGGCGAGCAGAGGAAGGGCTTGCATACAGGGTTATCCAAAAGAGCACAAAGGAGGAGAAAGGTAAGAAAGAGAAATCAAAGGGAGTGTGAGAGAGGAAGAGGTGTTTTTGTGAAAAGAGGCTTCAGTGACAATGACAGCAGGAAAAAATACATGTCTCAGTCCGGGATGGGAGATGATGGAGAAAATAATTTGGCTACCTGTAGTGTGTTTAGATAGGGTATGGCCATGCAACAGATTGCCAGGGACAACAGGGAAACACTGAGTATGTAAGTATTCAGGTTGCGTGTGTTGCCAAGAGAGGTTGTAGCAGGAGAAGCTCCTGAAGGCAGCGAAGAGGAGTTTGGAGACAGACAGGCAACCAGGTCGGTTCAAGTGTTGTCAGAGATGCAGTAGAGAAAGGCCAAGGTGGGTCTGGGTTTGTGTTACTGAGTGAGGTGAGAGGTGGGAAGAGCAGCAGACAGAAGCGTGACAGGAACAGAAACCAAAGAAAAGGGGCTAAGCAGAGCAGGTAGGCGAGTGCTGTGAGTATGTGGGGAGAGCTTTTGGGGAGTACTATAAAAAGTGGAAAGCTGAGTTTCATCTGCGGGGAAAGGGAAGCACTGTGGAGGTTGTTTTGTTACTTCCTCACGTAGCCAGAGGGTGGTACTTTCTTTGTGAGGAGAATGGAAGCTTCTTAGAGGGAAAGGGGGTGCTGAGATTTCTTAGCGGGGTGCATGACAATTAAGCCCGAGGTGGTGACCTGTATTTGACCATTTTATCTGTTTTCCTTGCATCCATCTTTGTGGCAGAATTGTACGTGGACATTTTTTCTGCAATCTCCTCCCCAGCACTGCACTTTGCCAGCTTCTGGAGAGTAGGATCCTGGCTTCACTGGATGACTCAGTCCTTTCCTGGGCTCTGCAACTGTCTGCAGTTATTTCTAGACAATGTATAGATTTGCATTTCTTCAGCTGGAATTTCCTTGTTGTTTTCAACCACCGTTTTCAGCCCTACTAGGTGGTCAATCTCAGATCTTCCTGAAATTGTTCTTAAAACATGCTCTAAAGATGCTCCCACTGTTCATCCAGCTTCTTCCATTTCTGCCCATACACCGGCTGTACTGGCTAGGATGGCATGGTAGGAATCACCACACCAAACTTCTGTTAAACGCTCATAAAAATGCATGTTCTGTCAATGACTGTAAGCGTTCATTTTCCTTGCCTTTGTGCTCAGACAACTTCCTACATTCATACTTTCCTTCTTCTTCTAAATCAGACAGAGTTCATTTTCTGTCTTGCTTTTTATGTTACAAATACACACCACGTCATTTGAGTTAAACAAAAAAGTCCCCTATTCCTCTTCCCTATGCTGTTTGAATAGAGGCCTGTGTAAGAAGCCCTGCCAGCTTTGAAATGGGAAGGCTGGTAAATTTTTTGCTTACATGGAGATCATTTTAATCCAAACAGACTCTCATTACGAAAGATATAAAGAACATTCCATTGCTTCTTGAGTCCAAAACACTCCTAAACTGACACATTTACCACTGGGTCTCAGTTTGCACAGCACAAAGCACATAAGAGAGCTTTGTCTGCAGTGCTATAATGCTGTTCTTTCAGAAAGCTGATCATTCTCTAGCCTGAGCTTTGGTGTGATCTCACTAATGAAGCTCAGCACATGGGCAACAGGGTACGTATCTGAGGGATGCCTTATGCCAGAGGCCTTAGTTTGTGATAGCACTAAGTGACCCTTGTCCTCTCAATATGCCCTCAGCCAATGTGAGACGACTTGAGCTACAATCACAACCATCCCTTACGTGCCAAGACTTCAAGCCCAGATTACTATCATCAACAACTGCTCAAAGAGCCATTACAAGCTAATTGGGCTGCAAAACCTACTTTTGGATCTGTAGGAGCTTATTTATGTCCCCAAGAAATTCAACCTCAGCTTTAAAGGAAGGCCAAAACCAAGGAAGGAATCCGCTCAAGGCACCATTGACCTAATCACTGACTGGTCTCTTCATGTTATTAATTTTAGTCGCTAGAAAGAGGATGATTTGGACTGGGCAGCAACCGCCAATCTTCCTGAAGAGAAGAATTAACTTTGCTTGTCTGAGGATGCTTGATCATTTTCTATGTGCCAGTGCTACACTTTAGAAGATGATTCTACAGCATGGGCTTTAGAATGGGCTGTAGAATCATCTGCTATGGAATATCTGCATGGGCTGCTCCAGCTCGTTGAGGCAATTACTAGCACACAGGCTGTGATATATGTGCTATAGTTACTGGGCACTTTAGCTTTTGGAGTGCATATAGCTTTTTGATCCTTACCAAGTGGGAATTTATTTGTGACTAGAATGAAAGGATCTGGCCACAGAGCAGCCAAGAGACCATCTCCCCTTCTAGATGGGTAAAATGTCTACCTGTCATGTATCTGGGCAACAAATATTCATGGAGGATCTGCAACTGACATACATTTTCAGTGGTGTGAAAACTTGGCTGGAAGATGTTTTAGCTGGCCTTACCTAAGAAGAAGTCCAAGCCTAGCTCCAGAGACACTGTTTTATTTCTTCACTTCAATCTTCAATGCGTTTTGAGCTCTTTTACCCAGGGTGGCCTGAATTTCAATGATACCATTCCTAACCTACTGCATTAAGTGAGATGACAATCAGGCTTTCAGACTTAATATACTTGAAGTATTTTTCATCTCAACCATTCCCTATGGCTTGAGAGTAGATGGATATGCTTCAAAACAAGGATTGAAATGAAAAAGAGACCAAATTTTAGCAGACGGGATACCCTGAGACGTTGCATCTCAGAGGATGAGCTAGGTCATCAGGACAGAGGCCAGAAAATATAACTGTGTTGAGAAGAAAAGAAAACAAGCCTGTGGTTCTCTGAAAGGGGCAGTCCCTCCTGATAAAGAGACTCTGGAGGCAGCTGTCTCCCCTCTCTGCACCGCAAGTAGGATGCACTCCTACTTCCTGTCTGAGCAACAGAGAGATAACGTGAAAAAGCCACCACCGTGACATTTGACATTTATTTCAGTTTCCCTTTTTATAGCTAGACAGTGTGATTCACTGGGGTTCTTCTTGAAAGTGGAGAGGTGTGAAAAGAAAATTCAAGTATATGGCGCAGATATCGAAAGGTAATATTCCTTTCCTACCCTTATGACTGTCTCCAGAAGGGCTAAGAGCAGGGCCCATTTGTAGCAATGAGTTCCTCATCTTCTCCTCAATCGTTGGTACAGGCCAATTCCCTTATGACTGCAGTTCTTTTGCCACCTCAGCCCGTGTTGCACAGGCATCTGTCTGATCTAGGCCAGACACGTAGGACAAAACACTGGTGCTTTGGTTTTTGTTCTGGTGCCTCTGTTTTGCGGTACTCTGGAGCAGCTCAACACCGCAGCTGTACACCTCTCTTTGCAAAGCTGTGTAAGTGGTAGAGGCAACACTGTGGAAGATGGTGAAGGAGGTGGCAGGCTGTAATAAAAGAACCTCACGAAGGTATTCTACCAACAAAGGCTTTCTGAAACTACATACAGTCCTTTAATGCACATGGAGTATTTAATTATCCTATGACCTAAAAGATCTACTTAAGATTGGGTTGGGAGACATGGAGGCCAAGGATTTGTGATAAGCATGTAGCTAGAGGAAATTCCAGAATTTAGAACAAGGCCGCTAAAACACCTCGTCATGAGTGATTTCCATATGCAGCACGCATATCCATCACCTAACACTTCACTCAAGTTCTTTAAAAACAAGACAGGGTGGGATGATCTGTTCACTGCCCAACACGCTGGCATGACAGAACCTGGAATGGCATGACCTTTGTGTGAACATTTCTGTGGTCGTGGCCTGGGCCCTGTGGCTTTGCTACTTCTGCATTTTGCTTGAGCACGTTGACTGCCCAGTCAGTGCCATGCACACCGCTCCATCCTAGTTCTCAGCCACAACATTTGCAGAACTTGTCTCCTGAGGACGGTGGGCAATGATAGATACTACTGTGGGGCAGTCTGCTAGTGAAGTGTTTGTATACATACATACATACATGCAAAGCTATTTACACAAACACACATACAAATATGCGTGCACACACCCATATCATAGAATCACAGACTGGTTTGGGTTGGAAGGGAGGTAAAGACCATCTAGTTCCACCCTCCCTAGCATGGGCAAGGACACCCTCCACTAGACCAGGTTGCCCAAAGCCCCATCTAACCTGGCCTTGAACACTGCCAGGGAGGGGGCAGCCACAACTGCTTTGGGAACCTCTGCCAGTGCCTCACCACCCTCACAGGGAAGAATTTCTTCCTAATAATCTAAATCTGCCCTCTTTTACTTTAAACACATTACCCCTTGTATCACTCCATACCCTTCTAAACAGTCCCTCTCCAGCTCTCCTGTAGGCCCCTTCAGGTACTGTCAGGCTGCAGTAATGTCTCCCTGGAACCTTCTCTTCTCCAGACTGAACAAGCCCAACTCTCTCAGCCTGTCTTCATAGGAAAGGTGCTCCTGCCCCCTGATATAGTGTCCCTCATATGTACATGAGATATACATAGTGAGACATATATAGATAAAACTGTCTGTGTAGCTTTGCCAGTGATTCTCCTGTTCTAGATAAGCTGTGGGTGTGTGCATGGAGCTCCTGAATAATTTCATTAGGAAGGAAGAGAGCAGGTGGCTGAAGAGCTCATGGAATTGTAGAATAATTTAGGTTGCATGTAACCTCTGCTGGGCATAAGCCCAACCCCTCACTCAAAACTTGGTGGGCCTCTGAGCAAGACAAGGTTGATCAGGGCCTTTGTCCATCTGGGTTTTCAACATTTTGAAGGATGGAGATTCCACAAATTCTCTGGGCAACCTGTTTCACCAGGCTTCTCCAGTTCCAAGTATTTTTTCTGTGTGTCTAGGTTTGTGTGTGCATGCGTGCAGAGAATGGAGGTGGCAGGAGGAGAAGGAGGCGCGTGTACAGGCGCATGTATGTGCTTGCTCACAGACCTGTGTTCACAAAACAACAGGCCCAACTTCTGTTTCTTCTTTGGCAGGTGAAAAGAGCATGCTGCCACTGGCGACCGGGGCAATTGCTAGACAGCTTTTATACTGATCTCCAGATTAGGCAGAATAGCATGTTGTGATAAACGAGATATTTTTAGAGAGAATATGCTTTCACTTTGGAATTACTCTTGCAGTTATGCAAGTATTCGCTGCTTTTAAATTACTGGAAAAATGAGTGCCTTGAATCTCTTTCACATTGAGATCTATTGTCAGTTTATTAAGTTCAGATTTATTGCTGACTTTCCTAGCCAAAAAATAGCTGTTAGCACACTATAACAGAGCATAAATTTGAGTTCAGTGAATCAAAGGCATTATTAAAGAAAAAAATTACTTAATGACCTGTCTGGTCTAATAAATCCTGCTGTTCACATAAAGCAAGATGACAAGAATTTATGTCCACTGGATGTGTAAAACTAAGGCAGTCATGGTGGTTAGGGTTTGAAATGGTTACTTTAGCCACCTGGTCTTTACTGTGGGCTCTTGTAGGTAAAAATAAGGTAAGGATAGAAATGGCTATGTAAGATGCTGCTGAGGTGATGGAGACATTTTCCTATGTAGCAGTGAAATCAAGATAGCCAGATAGTTTGAGCCATCTGAGGTTGTCCATGGGCCCCCATGCTTCACAACTGGCAGAATTCCTTTGGCAAAAGATCTTTTAAACTGCTGGCTTGCAGGGTGAAAGGAAAGTAATCATAGTTCTTTTTCAGATGATCCTGTTGAACACTCCAACATTAACTTGCTGACCACCAGCTCCAAGTACTAGAAAACCTGTGAAGTGATGTTTGATGTTACTTACCATGGATAATGTCTGCCTGAAGATGTCTATGTCTCTCCTGCCCATCGCTTGCCTTGCAGCTGCTGCCTGTAGCTCCCGCAGTGCCTCTCATTTGTGGAAAAGGAAGCCACCTTGATGGTGGCCTGACTGAAATTTGCCTTATGCTGTAGCTCTGATGACCTTCAGTGAGCAAGCAAAGAGCACAGGCTTTGCAGCTCCCTCATAAACTCGGTGAGCTTCATGAACACACAAGTTGACATGAACTTTTCTGTAGTTAAGTTAAAATAGGGGAACGCCTTTGCATCTGCCACGTACTTTTGCATTTACCAAGCACTTACCATTCGTTGTCTGAAAGTCACATAACTAACTCTGTAGTTTCACCATTAGGCTTGATAATGCAACCATACGATTCAGATTCCTTACTATGTTTGTGTGTATACACACATATATACACACACACATTATATTGTATCTAGGCAAAAAGGAATTCTGAAGACCGGTTTCTGTTTGGTTGTGAAGCTCACATGTGCCTAGAAGATGTAGTACATCCATGGGCCATGCCTGAACTTCTATTTAGTCAGGCATGTTTCTGTTCACGCTCTGTCTTGTAACAGATGCGTAGAAAGCGAGTAGTCTCTTCTGTTCTCCTGGAACAGTATTGCCCCAAGGCCATCCTTGGAGGCGTCAGTAGAGACCTGAGTTTCTCTGTTTGATTCAAAGCATATCAGCATAGGTTCATTGATTGAAATGTACTTTGGTTCCAGTCATTCCCACTCATGTAGTGCTCCCTCATGGCAAGGTCTTGTAACTGTGGCTCGAGCATCACAGTTTTTGCTGTCACATCTGGGCTGAATTTTCCCAGGAGCATAAACATTCCAGGATGGGTTTCCTAGCACAACTTCAAAGTGGGCACTCCCATGACAGCATTTCAAAGCACTTTCCTTTTTTTTCCAAATTCTGAAGATTCTGTGAGCAGCACAGCAGTGCTTTCCTCGTGCATCCCTCAACTGCTTCATCAAATTAGACCAATAGAGTTTTAGCACCCATCCCATTTGTTCCACTCTTTGCAGCCTTCAAGAGGACTAATTCACGTACATCATCATAATCTCTCTTCAGGACATGTGTGTGTGTGAGGAGGAGTGATGTGCCTGGGATAAGGGGTAGTGGCAAATCATAGAGAGGATCTGCTCAGAGGGAAAATGAGAGAGGAAGGGGAACAGCTTTGTGAAGAGTTACACAGATAGTAGTGAGCTCATCAAAACTGGGAAGAAAGGGGAAGCAAGTATGACAGGTGCAGGGTGCAAAACCATCTCTGCTTTCTTCCAGGGCTACAGGGGTTTTGTCTGGATGATTCCTTGCAATAGTTTCATTGCTTCCAAGGCAGGGCACCCCCCACTTACCCTCTTTACTTCCCTTTATATGATCCTGGGGACTTTTGGGAGCAGAGGAATTTTCCATCGATAAGAAAGAAGCCCATATGGCCTGGCAACGTTGAACTCCCTTGCCTCAGGGGCTGCATTGCTGTGTCTTTTCTGGTGATAATATGTCAGAATGCAAACATAGTTGGGTTTCAGGCCCCCATGTGGAGCCTATGCCTAGGAAATGTAGCTGATGTTCACATCGTACTTTCATGTATTTATTTTTGTTGGTAAGTTTGAACATATTTTCCTCAGCCTGCGGTTCTCTTCCTGCTGGTTGTACACATGTAGTGAATAATTCATTCCTGAGAATATAATTTCACTTCCTTATTCCTGATGTTTTTTCTGCTAGAAATACAGATGTGTTGCTCCATTTGTTAAGTTCTAATGTGAGCATTAATAATCGTAGGATTTGCCACTGATGGCAGGTGCATTTGAATGTTTCAGCTCGAGGTTCTATCAGTGGACAACTCTGTGCCCTGAAAGCGTGACCCCTAGACAGAGATCTGATTTTAGGGTTATACCAGCTCTGTCTACTGGCAACTGTGCAATAGGAGACTTCGGGGAAGATGAGAAGTTAGTCCTCTATGGCTTTCTTAAGATACAGCCAGTTACAGAACTGATAGAAAGCTTGTGCAGGCCAGTGTTGTCTTTGTTCAGTTTGTTTCAGTGTGTCTTCCCATGTTTGAATGAGATGGGGCACACCTAAAGTTTAATCCATGATACCTATCAGGACAGGGTCTGCGTACACATTTTAGGAACTAACTGCCATGATTTTTTAGTTGGTGAAAGTGAGTATGAGCATCTAAGTTTGAAAAATAAGAAAGTCCACTATAATCTAGCGCGTTTAATTCTCTCAAGCCCTTTGCTGGCGTATCTGTAAATCCTCTGCAGCCCCTTGCCACTGGACACAGGTTCCATCAAGCAGGGTACCAATGAGAGATGGCTTCTGGGTGCATCATACCAGCAGCAGTAGATGGGGAAGTTAACCAAAGAAGAGATCTTCCCTGCAGAGAGTCTGTCAGGTGGCTCTAAAAAGGAAGGGAATGCTGCCCCTGAGCACCAGAGGGTCTGAGAGTATTCACCATCCTAAAGGCTTCTGTGACTGGGCTTAGGGCCAAATCAGAGAAGGCGCATCTGTGGGACCCCCCTCTTCCTTTGGTGGTCTTGAAGAAAGCGCTCTCAGACAGCTCTGGCCTTCCTGACCCAATCACTGTTTGGGGCTTCCCTGTTATAAAAAAGAACACCTTCACAAACTAGAAACAGACACCCCAGAAAACCCACATTAAATGTCTTTGTTCGTTCCCAAAAGCAGTCTTTCCAGGTCAGACCTACATTTAGTAATGTATAGATGTATACTAAAAATATATTGGTAAAGCTTGCTTTTTTGTGAATGTGAGGTTGCTGTTTCTGAGGGAGAAGGCATATGGGATATAAGGAACATACTGTGCATGAAACATGAGTAAATAAATCTGTCACCGAGAGTTTTAAGGCTTAACACTAGGCTGATCCATACTCAGGGGGTGATCTTGAACTTTCAGTGAAAATGAATGCTCTGGTCCAGAATGATCTAGTCCTCTCGTTAACGAAAACCACAGGAAACGAAAGGAGAAACGCAACGTGTTTCAACAAGTGTGCACAGAAGCTTTGTGGGTAGCAGCCTGCTCTGGTCCCGAGAGAAGGTGGCTGATGGATGCAGAATACAATGAACATATATAGAGTTGTAAAAGCACTGGCAAAAGAAGCTGATACTATCTCAGTTTCTCAGCTGCATCCCCTACCCTCATCCTCACTCTTCCCATGTCTCTTGAGTGAGTTTAGGCGTTGTCTGACGAAAAGTGCTAGAACAAAAGAGTATCATGGAAAAGACACGTGATGTATTCAAAACATCCCCAAGTTTTACAAGCCTGTACCAATATTCCAGCCACTTGAGACACCTAAAGAGTCTTTCTTGCTTTAAAAAAGAAGCTCTATTAAGACATTTGAGTTCTCAGATGGTCCATGCAAAATGTTCAGCAGACAGTAGGGCTTTGCCTTTGGCTTATACTCTATGCTTATGACATACTTCAAGACACCCTGTACACCACATACTTCATTTGATATGACTCCATTTAGACTGTCTCACACCCAGAGTCACGCAGCTGATCAGGTGCTGAATATGCATTATATACCAAGAGGGATTGCAGGCATGTCATACATCTAGACGGCCTCCAAAGAATAAGTGATGAAAATTGCATGCAGGGTCAGATGGGGGAGCAGTTGGATCATGGGCAGCAATTAAAACATCAAGAGGGGAAACAAAACATTCTTGTTGCAGGTCCCCATGTCTCCTGCGTGGTTGCAGTTGAACTGTGAAATTCAGGTCACTTGCCAGGTTTGTGTTGCTACATTAAACAGCATTACAGTAGAGACAACATTGTACCGCACACGGCTTCAAATGAAGCCGCTGCAATACAAAATGAATGTGAGAGCCGAGAATGAAGGAAAGGGACACGTAACCTTTTGAAATAAATATACACTCTTCATTTCTAAATTAAAAGCAAAACCAACAGGGAGGAGAGTTTAAAGTTGCCTTTTCCTCCTTTCCGGACAAAACAATCTGACAGTTGGTTTGGTGAGCCCAAACTTGGGTCAGAAATGATCACAGTTAAGCTGAGAAACACAGGCCGAGCCAGAGTGTGTCCAATGGCAATCAAGTAGTAGTAAAGGATTTAAATAAAGAAAAAAGAAAAAAAAACCCACCCCACAAAGCAAAAAAAAAAACAAACCAAAACCAACTTCCAAAAAGAAAAGAAGAGGCAGCTGTGTCTCCTGAGCATAGCAGTAAGTGAGAAAGGCTGTGAAATCGGGAGATGGAAATGATGGTGTGCCAGCGTGCGCAGGGCTGGGTTTCCGAGGGGACCTGGCGGCGGGATGCTGCTGCCCTCACAGCAGGGAGGCAGAGCGGGAGTGTGAGCTCCGTCCGCTCAGCGCAGTTGAGCGGGATCACAAATAATAGATTATAGACATCTGCCTGTTTGATGTGGGTGTGAAATTCTAAATGAGCTAACAAAATGGTGCTTTGTATTAATAACATGCATGCGATTCAGTCCGTAATTTCCCTGAGAGAATGGCAAAGTTAAATAATTAAGCATGCCTCAAAACAGGATTATTATAGGGATTAAGAGGGGAAAAAAAATATAGCTGCTAAAATTAAAAAAGGAATGTAGAAACAATGCCTGAAAACCATGGCTGTTATACATAGCATTTTACATGTTAGGTAAACTAGAAACAGCTGAAAATGAGTAATCTGGATGCATCTATTAACCTCACTCTTTAGTGAGAAGATTCGGATCTCCAGAATGCTGCACGAAGATCAACTGATGCTCCTGTTAATCACTTCTAGAGTTGTCTTCTCTAGCAAGTCCAGAGCCTCTTCTCCAAGGGAGAAGGATGGGCTTTCACCTGTTTTTTCCCTAGAGATGCACCAGATCAGAGTCCATTTTTTTTTTGCACTGATTTTGGTGGATCTCCTGATCTTTTTTCGTTTCCTCAGAATAACTATGCATAGTCACTGCATTAACCCCTCTGATCTGTGCCATGTACTTGACTATTAATTTCAGGCTTTGCCTATCTTTTGTGTTCCATTATCTCATATATAGTTTGAGTTTTAACTCACGTACTATGTTGGGGTTTTTTTAAACGTTTCAGTGAATCCAAAACCAGCCATTTTTTAAACTTTCCCAAATACATGGGCAGAAACCAGACAAAGTGCAAATCCAAGAGGAACTATGGTATATATCAGTATTACAGAACAGGTAGATTTGGATTTAGATTTGTAAACTGTGATGCCCAGGTTATTCAGTGTGCATATGTTCTGGATCCATTAATCCTTAGCTCTGTTTACCTTACAATGACAGATAAATATTCCCTGTTGTCTTGTACTTCCTGCAGAGTGGACCATCCACTCAGTACATGCAGTTCATATCCAGTCTTGTAAAGAACAGCTGCAGAGCAATTGTCAGTTGCTGTACATTCCTCTTACCAGGAAAGTATTTCTTAAAGGGAAATAAATGAAAGGGAAGATACTAGATTTAGTGAAGGCATGTACCAGTTGACCAGTAGAAGTCTTTCTTTCTCTCTCACATTCAGAAATCACTCCGGGGATGCTCACAGTTGCTTTAGCAGCTATATGTGCAAATTCATTAGCAGCATGTTGAACCCTGGCCCTGCTGAAGTCAGTGAGTTTTGCCTTTTATTTCAGTGGGGCCAAGATCCCATGCTATGTTTTCCCTTCCTCCCGCCCTGCCTGCCTTCCCGCCCTGCCAGCCTACCTGCCTCATGTAAGCCCCCAGCCTTTACATTTGCAAAACCAGTTTTATCCAGGGAGCAGAAAGGTAATAATAGATAAGCTCTATTTCTGAACATACTCACGCAAACATAAATATTGGTGGTGGTTGGCATGGAGAGCAATGCTCATTTTTCCATACTGAACCCACATGGCCCAAAAGCCAGGAAGACAAAAAGATCTGCCTGGTACAACTCTAGAAGTGATTAACAGGCCCTGCCTCATGAGTAGGGCCCACACCCAGTTCTGTTTTGAGCACATTCACCCTCTGCTGGGAACTTCACTGCATAGTGGGAGCCCACGTGTGTGACAACTGCATGCTGTGGGCAAGGGCTCTAGTGGGGGCCAGTTTCTCTCTCAGACAATGTCTCAGACATCAAAAGAAGGTCTGATCTTTTACCTGTCTTGCGCCTAAGCTTCTCTAACCCAGTATCAGTGACTAGTACAGTGCAGTCTCATGCGTAGGTGTATACACCTGAAAAAGTTTGACCCTAATGAGAACATTTGGTTTACAAATATAAGTGTAAAGGAAGAACTCATTTAGCAGTGACCAGCTAAAACTGGAGTTTAGCCTGTATTAGTGATCTCAGGTTCCTCGTCAGTCAATGCAGAGTAACAGGAGACAGTTCATCCCATATACAGCTAACTGTCTCTAACAGCTGAGAAGAATCAGCCCGTGGTAGTACATGTCTTTCACTATGGACGCCAGTAAATGAGTGTTTGGCTTCAAGAGCTGAGTGGATCATATAATTTATTGTGACTACACATGCGTGTAAAGTACTTTTTAAGGTTGTTTCAGCCTTTTTAATAATCTTTGACACATCAGAACACACCCTCTTAATTACTGATCATAGAAACAAACAGCGTTTTCCAAAGATAACATCTTTGGAAAGAAAATGTTTCCCTTTGGCTGTGTGCATATATATGCAAGGCAGAGGTGCCATCTCCTAAACCACATCTAGATCACCACAGGCCCAGAGGTGCCATCTCCTAGATCATCCAGCTTGGTTACAAACATTAAGTCAATGTCATACCTTATGACTAAATTTCTCAATCATATTATGATCAACTTGAGTTAAAAGCCCTGAATGGTTCATTGAACTATCCCAATTGCTAATGTCTTTGTCCTTGGTATCAGATACAGGCATCTCAGAAAATCTTTATTAATAAAATCAGACAAAATAACAGAAATGGCTCAGTGCTTCAGATGTGAGACAGATCAGCTCTATGGAGTTTTAACAATGTACAAGGATATGTGAAAGTTACTTTTCCTTTCCAAGAATCCTTTACAATATATGTAAACAATTTGTTAGAATCTAATTTTAAAACTACTAAAACTATTATTCCTGACTTCCAGTGTTTCCCACCAGTGATAACTTCTAGCCAGTTTTCCCCTTTCTACCCACAGGACCACAAGGTGGTTTCTCCCTCAAACTAGTTGTGTACAATGTCTGGAAAAGTCAACTTTCTGAATCATCCTGTTTACAATATGGACATAGGTGAAGGTCCCAATATTCCACAGAAATAATGAAATTGAGCAGTGCCTGCCACAGGTAAATTCAAAGGGAAGGAGTACTACATACCCCAGGAGAGACACACACAGAAAGTGATGCCTCTTGACACTGATTGATTAAAAACAAATCCCAAAAAGCTTTAGTGTAATTCAATCTTCTACTTCTGGATGTCTGGTAGCAACACCTTCTTAGTTATTCACACGCTGAGCATGATGCTGTAAACCAGACTGAAAAGTATATTTGTAACAAGATCTTAAACTTGACCTGTCAAATCAAGAGAAGGATTGTTTGCTCATTTTACCCTTTTTTTTTTGGCAGGAGCCACCTGTTTCATTAGTGTATGAACACATGTTCAGCCTTTCCATGACGAAGTTCTTTGTTCAAGGTAGAACCACGAATAAGTCTGATTATTGCTAGAATAATTTCTTACTGCACAGGTTCAATTGCTTTTCAGAGACACACATGGGGGTGGGCTTCAGCTTGCAGATTTAGGCTTCAAAATTTGACATAACGCTACAGCTGTTCAGTTAGCCAAATGTAGCGATTGAGTTTTAGGTGCTTTCAGATAGCCCTTAAGTTTCCAGTGACTGCAGTGGTCTCTTGGGCACCTGGCTCACCTGTAGAAACCTGTGTTTAGATTTCTTAATGTGGATCCATATTTCCCTTTGGATACTGGATTGGGATTGGTACAAATTGCCTGTGTGCTACTTGCTTCTTCCGTTCAAAGGGTAGCTCAAAGGACTAGTTCCCAGTAACCTCAGAATAGTTTGGGGCATTTTTCTGGTGCTGACCTTCTGTCTAGATCCCATCTTTCCATATGGGTATGGACAGAAGATAGAAACTATCTTTCGGCTTCCACACATGCTTGTGATAATAGAAGACTCATCACTCAGGTTGCCAATGCCCGAAGGACCCCAGCCAATATTTCATCTCTATTTTACGTATTTATTTATTTTCCTGATTCATTACGGTCACTCTGCAGTTGTGGGTGGGCAGGAAATTTCCTATGTGGGACTGGAATGGAGTTCTCACTCCATGGCCAGACTGCACAGTGGGTGCAGTCTGCACATGTCTGCATAGTGGGTGCAGACTACCATGTTCCCTTAAGACTAGAGATTTCAAGAGGGACTTTTATACCTGTTCTCCTTTACCAGCATGGGAACTCAGGGCAGAGCCTGGGGTAGCCATGACTTGTTAAAAGGACACGAAGATGTAGGGACGGTTCTTTTCCAAAAGATCCAGGGGAAAATTGCTGTTGCTACAGATGCTGCTCTTGGTTCCACAACAAACACTGAGGATAATAGAGTCTTCTATTATCACAAAGCATACATTTTACAGTACACCTTTGCTGTCAACAGAGACTCTGAACCACCAAGTATTTTGTGGCAGCTTTGCTGTCAGACTAAGTCTTTTAAAGGGGCCCTGTTTTTCAGTCTTGTGCAAGACATTAAATTCCAGCAGTTACTTTCCTCCCCAGCTCTACTCCACCAGTTGGATTTTGCAGTAGTTCTGGGTAACTGCATCTGTGGAGCAGCACCCTTTCAAAGGCTGTAGCTTTATGTGTCGTATTTTGTGTCGCCTTCTTATCCCTCACAAGGTCTGGCAGAAATGGATGTTTGGAATCCCAGCCCAGCATTCCAGGGACATGGATAGTTCAGAAGAGCAGTTCCCAAAGTTACCATGCTAATGCGACTGCTGTCAGCACTCAGAGCTTCTCGTGAGGTTGCTGACATTGATCTCATTGGCTTTTTCATGAAAGGCACTGGTCAGTACGGAACAACTTTTGACCACCAGCCAGTCTGTTGGAGGGGGTTAGTGCAATACAACCCGTCCAGCTACAGTAGTGCTAGAAGTGAGATGAGAAAAATAAAAATTTTTAAAAAAATTAGCCTAGTGTCACAGAAGCACCTTGGATGATGGTGTAAAATTCAGTAATGGAATTAGAAACGCTGGATTAATGTGAAACTGAATACCAGAAAATGTATTTCAAAACTTGCTGAAGGGAGCAGTCCAACAATAATGGGGATATGTGGGCGGATGGGAAAGGCTTCCCATGTCTTTTTTGTATGTTTCTCTATCAAAATGACAAAGAACCAATTGTCCCCAAGGAATAATAGTTGCAAGCTTGGAATGCATTAAAAAACTATCAGCAATACTGGGATGGGTATATATGTAAAATGTGGTATTCATGCTTTAATTCCAGTCTGTTTCTTTATGCTCTAAGTAGCATTCAACTTTGAACACTGTGTTTGGTTTGTTTCATTGCTGTGTCAGACATGTTCATATAGGCTGGGTTCTACAAACTGAACATGGTCCTGCAAGTGTCCTTATTCATCTCATGGTAGCCTCTAATGGAATTCCACCAGCTCATCTGAATGAATCAAGTTGGAAACTACAACCTAAACCTCTAAGTACAACTACACCTCTAAGAAGGTGAGAATTTCTGTTCATTTCTGAAATCTGTACTGCTAAGTGAAATCATATGACAGCGCACCATTTTGCAGCTTTTATTTACCTTTTCCAGATCCTAGTGTAGCCAGTTCCTCTAAAAGATGCATCAGTCATCTTGCAAAACATGTCCTTTACAAGGTAATTTTCATTGCAACACCTGCCTATGGCATGCAGTAAAAAAAGCATACCATGTTGTGGAATCCCAGGATCGTCCTCTCCAAAGAATGGTCAGTGGAAAAAGCTGACAGTTGGCCTCATTGAGCAGTTCATCTGGTTTTAACAAAACTGCAAGTACCACATGCCCTCAACGGTGTTCCTCTGCCTTGTGTGCTGGAAGGGACTGGCCATGCATAGAGAGGTTACTGGTCAGTATGCTTGTCCCACCATGAGAGTTTCATATCAAAGAGACTGGATGGTGTGGGATGGAGGGACTGAGAGCTGGCTGCTGGAGGGTGCAAGCCAGCCATCAGAGAGACCATGGAGACTGAGGGTCAGCCACTGGAGAAATCCATAGGTCTGGACCTACTACCAGAGAGATCTCTTTGCCTGTGCATGAGGTGTGAGGGATGTGGGGGACCCCAGGGCCAGCTACTGTAGCTGGCCAATTCCTGTGGGATCCGTAGTGAGAGTGTGTGTGTGGGTGTGTGTGTATGGGTGTCTGTCAAAGAGGAGTTTTGAATACCAGCAGTTGGAGTGGGGCTGTGGATGTCAGGCGCCTGTATGTGTACGTAGAACTAAGTGCCTGCTGCTGGATAGATTGAGTAAGGAGGGATTTAAATTGTGTGTATTGGTAGATATGCATGTGTTTTCCACTGAAGGATTTTCATCTTGATCACCCAGAGAGGGAAACAGGATCAGGCTGCTCATTATGGTTTTATTTGTGTGGGCGTTTCCTGTGTGCATTGCTCTGTATGGCCAGTGGTGTGTATACACACCCACATTGTATGTATGTGTCTGCATGTGCTCCTTGGGACTACGTACACAGCCTCACTGCTGGCTGGGCCTGAAGTTATGGACATGCAGTAGCCTCGCTGGTCTTGGGCTACTGGATTGGGCAATCCCTAACAGAGACTGTCCTGTTCATCGTAAACCTGGGCAACCTGGTCTAGTGGAAGGTGTCCCTATCCATGGCAGATGGGCAGATGTTTTTTAAGGTCCTGTCCAACCCAAACCATTCTGTGATTCTATGAAACAAGTGAGTTTGCCTGGTCCTTTTTCTGTGCATAGCATCTCTGCTTGAATACTCTAGAAGTTTTGTGAAAAGGAGTCAAACATGGAGTTTCAGTTCTGAATCATTTCTAGAAGAGGAGAGAGCAAAGTTTTGTCAGCTTCACAGCCATGAGCTTTGACTAGCCTGTCTTCTTATGGCAAAGAAAGTGGATCATAAGCCCATACTGAAGTGAAACAGAAACTTAAACTCTACCTGTCCTGGGTTGAAAGCACTGGGAAGTTAGGGTTAAAGATTTTCTGTGGGCAGCCACAAAGAGCTAAGTGTCACGTTCAGGTGACAGTCAGGATCTGCTCTGCAGTGGAGACTCTTTGGATTATTAATTTTTTTCCCTAAAAGCTCCTCAAAATCCATACAGTTCTGTCATTTCAAGTGTATTGATCCAGTGCTGACATGTGTTCTTTGTAGAGACTGGAGCAGGCACTGATGCTAGCGAAGACAAATCCATATTGCCACCTCGCTCTTGTCACGCATGTAACATGTCAGCTGGCATGTGTTGTAGTCATGTTGCAAAAACTCACCCTCTTACCTAGGTCTTCCCAGGGACCCTGCTCCTTGGGTTTATACAAGGCTTCAGTGGGTGCAAACAAATGCAAACATTGTTACCTTCAGCCTTCTTTTTCACAGCTCTTTTCTCATGGTGCTTTGGACTTTTCGCAGAGCTGTTTTACTAGTGTCAGTCAACAGAAAGGCGTGACGATCATCATCGCTGATTAGACCCTTATCTAGGTAGTCCAGCATCCTTGAACCAGGCCTTGAGTTTAAATGCTGTGGCCAAGCATGTGGTATCTCCAGTATGGATGACTCTGTCAACTGGAAAACACCTTTTTTTTCCTTGGAAGTTACTAATGACTGGCTTATACTGCGAGGTATAACAGGTGGCTATCCCAGATTTGATAGATGTAGATGCATTACGTCTATTTAATATTTAATCTAAGTTTGGTTAACACATGGACGAATTTATGAATGGAAATCAGGCAAGGCTTTTGGAAAACAGCCAGTTTTTACCCACATAATAGCTAAACAAATGGCCAACAATAGAATTTTCACAGATCTTTTTGAGAAAAGTAAAAAATGCTTTCAGTGGAACCGAGCTTACTTAAGTATTTCTTAATAGTGGTTACACATCTTTCTGTGGTTCACATGCAGGAACAAGAGCAGACTGAAAAGAAACCTGTCTCGCTCGGGTCACCCCAGCCCTCTTTTCACAACAAAGCCTTTACACACAGTTTCAAAAAAGCCCAACAGTTTCCCTCTCTTCCCTCTTCGCATGGAAACAATTCCTCCTTCCCTCCCCAAAAAACCAATCAAAAAAAACCCCCACCCCCAAACAAAAAGCTAGTACCAAATGATCAATAAAATACGCACAAAAATGTGTGACTTATTACATTTTATGCTTCATCCTGAAACCATTATAAAAGTTCTTACAACATTTTGGCAGTCGTTTCTAAAAAGCTGCTCTGTATTGGAGAGGGAGCATATGCACCATGTGATATGACATCTGCCACAGTAAGTAAGCTTTTAATTGAATATTTGAGGAAATAAACATGTAAAACCCATGTAACTTGATGTCAAATAAGTTATTGTTGCCTCAAGGCTTCCTTGATTTTTTCCATTTTTATTTTTGGCAGGAAAGTTTGAAATATTGTACATATTGGAGACAGGAGCACTTCACATACAATCGTCCATCGGGACAGAAAACATAACGTCGTATTATTGCTGCTACAGCAGCCCTCCCCAAATCTTGGCAGTTATCAAAGTGGCATTTGGGATCCGAGATTAACAATGTCTCTGCTCACATCTAAATATATATATTGAGCGCAGGGAGGAAGAAAGGGAATCGACACACATTCAATTGACTGCTGTACCAGTATTAACTAGAAACATCTTTCTTACATTACCTCTGTGTTTCCTTTTACTCCTGTAACCTTTCCCAACAAGCAGTGAGTTGTTTTCTCTCTTACAAATACACACAGACAGCCCCAGGAAGCTGGTGCGGTGCGGCTCAGAAAGGAACGGTGTTGATCCATCCCTCCCTAACCTCACCATCTTTCATTGCCCCTCCTCTTTGCTTCCCCTTGAGCTGCACTCTGGCTTCAGGTAGAGCCCAAGATCAGCTCCTAAGCAGGGAACATCTCTCTCTCCAAAGACTGTCCAAGCTCACTTTTCAACTTTTCCACCCATCTGCAGTAGTTTGTTGCTTTTTTATGTCCTCAGAGAGACACCTGCCAATGCAACATGCTTCAGTCCTGATTTAGTTCTACCCCACCCCTGCAGTATCTGGTGATGCTGCAGATCTGACGTCCTCATTTGAGTTGCCCATGCTGGTGGCACTTGTGGGTCTCCTCGGGCAGTGTGCTCCACACTAGGAGTTCACTCTACAGGATCAAGCCTTCCCTTTGATCCTTCTCCAGTTCAGCGACAGTGGTGTTGGAAGTGGTGGTCTGTGCAGCTTCTTAGAGGCTGATTCCCTGCATCACCACGTGGCAAATCTGCACAAGCCCATTTGAATTAACTTAGTGCGTAAGACTGTGAGATCCAGACATCAGATGCTGTACTAAAAAAAATCCCCAGGCCCATGATATTTTAAGCCTAATTCTCACTTCATATGTGCTGATCTTATTCTCTTGTAATTCACTTGGAACAGGTCCTCCTTTCACTTAAGAGTACTATAAACTTTGATTTCCACAAGCGCAGCTGCGAAAGGAGTGAAAGCCTGGACCAAGGGAGTCCCATTAATTATGCCTTTCTGCCATTGAATTTCCTCACCCATATTTGGCATGGATTTATCTTTTACAAGCCCATGCTTCTTACTGGCCACAAACCCAACATCTCTTCACTGTTTAAAGTGTCTTCTCTAATAGTCAGTCCGCTTTTTTCCCCCCACTGAGCTGTGGAGCAAAGAGAGTACATTACCAGGCACATGCAGAAAATCAGACCATGATGGCTAAGCAATGCCAAAGGACCCAAAGATTCACTGCAGACGTGTTGAGCATTTACATCATGGGAAGGTGCAGGCGCTGGCTGGAGTTCCCTGGATTCTCAGGCCTGCAGCAGGATCTCAGTGTGCTCCCAACGTGCAGGATCACCCTTGAGCTTTGGGGCTGCAGAAGGCAACGCAGGGGGAGTCTGTCACAGCTTCAAGGAGGCTTAAGAAGACGACTGATTTCGGTTTGAAAATGAGGAGCCTACGCATTACGGTTCCCTCTGTAGTATTTAATTGGTTATGAAATTCCATCTGTTTTGCTTCACTTCATATTTTCAACTCAGATGATAAAGCTTATAGCAGGGACACATGCCTGTTCTGGAAAAGCAATTAGGAGGTCTAAAAAGATTTGGTAGCTGGGTGGGCGGAGCATGGGATGGAGAAGGCTTTTTTTTTTTCCCTAGGAAATGTCCATTAATAGGATGCTAATGGGCCCATACTGAGACAGACACCTGAGGTTAGGGATTTAGATATGAATACTGATACTGGGACAAATGCGTGGCAGCCTATGCACTTGCCAGGCCCACTCTTTCAGATCCTTGTCTAATTTATGCAGCATTGCTACAACTAAAATCCATTGTGGGTTGGGGTATTTTTGGTTTCTTCTTAGCCAGATGGGTTCAGAAACTGTCTTTTCCTAAATGAGAGCATGTGACTGAGCAGCAAAGCTGTCCTGAGAGGCATGGCCTTTGGCCGCCAACTACACTAGGATGTTCCCTTGGGACAGGAGACCTGTTCACAGGACACTGTTCTCTCCTTCACACAATTTATACACTTTTATCAAGGGTCTCTGTAATGACAGCAAGGTTCCGCCTGTGAAAGAGGACAGGTACCTTCATGAATAAGGGCCATTTATGCTTTCTATTTTATTGGCAGTTATAGAAGAGGGGGACTTAGATTAACCAGATGCTTGAGAAAACACGCACCTAAACCAGGATTCTCTGCCTGAGTAAGGGGAATGTAATATTTTAGCTCAGACGTGCACGTGGTCATCAGTGGCCTTTGTAGTAATGGAGGACTGCTCTTCTGATGGCAGAAGCCTGAAAATGAAGGATAAAAATCTGTACTGGAAACCATGGTGAGGCTTTACATGGTAGCCTACTCGAGGCGCAAGGAATTATAAGTGAAGAACAGAAAAAACCTGAGATTTTTTTCTTGGATTTTATGATTAGCAAAGTACAGACTTTGAATGATTTTGATTTTATGGCAGGTTTGTGTTGCCTTGCTTCTGGGACACCAGTGTTGAAGGTGGCTGTGTTGAATCTTTAAGGACCATCTTATCTACTATATCAGTCAGGAGCTTGGCAAACATTTCAAATGCAAAACAAAAAAGTCTCAATTGTACTGACTCATTGTTTAGTCAAATATATATTTTACCAGGCTCGTTTGGCCCCTCGCATCTGTTTTTTGATGGCTACTTCAAAGCAATCTATTTCTGCAGGACACAGTTGGCACTGTCCAAGTGTATTGTCTGCTGCAAAGGAGAGAGAAGACATTAAGAGCATTAGTTTGTCATTAAGGAAAATGCTGAAATTAATTTCTTCAGAAGCAAGTACAGATGACATGGTAGAAGCTGCTGATGTCCTAGCCCCTCTCTTAAACACACGCACACTCATAGTTTCTTACATGATTCAAGTGTTAATATGCACTGGACTATCCTTATTTGCCCACTTTAGCATGCTGTGGAAGGTTACAGAAGCCTCTGTGTAGCATAAGCAGACAAACAATAGCCTTACCCCTCTTTATTTTCAGGGGCAGTATGAAAAAAAAAATCTCCTTGTCTGACCCAGTTACAGTTATTTGTCTTTCCAAAAATATTTTCCATATGGAGATCTCCAAGTCTGAGTGCCATCTGTGAGGACTTCTTGGGTTTCTTTTGCAGAGAAGTCTCTGGAGGAAGCCCAAGTGCAAGACTGGGCTAGGCTGACAACATTTTTTTCAGTGAGAAACACGGACACTTGTGTGTGGTGGGTCCTACTTCCCAGTCATTCAGTTTGGGGTGATTCCTTAGTCAGGACTGTATGGCTCACTGGAAATGCTGTGCTGCAGATGGACCTTGTACTTCTGCAAGAGTATGTGCAGCCATGGGGTTACTCTGGGGTCTCCAGCAATCAGGCTTTGAAGTGGGTGTCCCATCCAGTCGCTCTGGTGTGACTCGTCCCACTGTATTTTTGTGTGTATGTTTCTACCTTCTGAGTGGCCAAGCTACACTGGTGGAAACACCTGAATATTTTTCCTGGGTTTTTTTGAGGGGGACAGCTTACTGAAGACTTCTGAGAAGAAGAAACTGAATATTGGTTTCATGTTTTGGAAAGAGACAGGGAAGCATCTGCATCCCCAAAGAAATGTGATGATGTGGTGTGTTGTAGTAGCTGATGGTGAATCAGCTCATTCATATGGGATCATTAATATCATCAGGACATGGTGAACGCTGAATGTTGAGGCAAAATGTCCACGGCTACATTTTATGGCATTTGAAAAGCCAAAAGCAGGAGAAGGAGGGAACTATAGTGAGCTTTCAGCAGAATTACCAACAGATATCTGGACATACTTAGCATGATCTCCTGGGATGATGTCAATCTCATTTGCTTCAAAAGATTGTCAGCTGTTTGGGACCTCAACTGTGCTGAATTCTGCAGAGATCTGGCAGCACAAGCAGGGCCACTGTCCTTCCTGCAGAAGTTAAAGGAAGCCTCCACCACCTGGCTATGGTCCTATCCAAACAGAATGCTTAATTGTGAACAAATCAAGGAAATATCAAAGGTGTAAGGGAGAGCAACTGCTTTTAGCTTTCCAGCTATGTTTCTTGGGACTAGTAGATGGCAAACTAGAAGGCAGACAGCAACTCATGTTTACTGGACAGTATGTTCTTCAATTATGGGCTAGAACGTATCCTGCTGCGAGGTCACCAGAAAATGTGCTGTTTAAAGAGGCACTGAGGCTTTCTCTTAGCAAAAGGCACGGGTCTTAGTGTCTGCCTTTTCACTAGCTTTGGATAACACAGTTTTCTGGCCTTGTACTTAAGAGACTGCCCAGTTTGTGAGACAGTCAGACTCAGAAATGGAGGATTGTCACTATGATGGCCCCTGCAAAGGATATTTCTAACTGCCCTGGATTCTCTGGCTCCCAAGAAGCTGCCCTGACTTGGGCTCCTACAGCCGGAGATAAAGGTCACTGGAGAGGAGGAAGAAGTTCCCGGCTGGCCACGTGGTTATCCAGCAACTTCTAGTCACCCTGCTGGGTGTGATTTAGGACTCTCCTAAGATGTGCCTTTCCTGCTCTGTCACTCAGTCCATGGTGGAAGGCTTGGAGATACAGCAGTCTGGACACCTGCTCCTCTTATGCAAACAGTCCAGCTTCTAAGTGTGCCATCAGCATCCTTTGCACAACCTCAGCGGGTGAATCGGTCTCTTTAGGTGCTGTCCCTGAACCAGGACAGCTCTGCATCTCTCCTGCTGCCAAGCGATCTCTTACAAGGCACATTCACGGCTGCCATAAATAATAATGAATTTGGGTGGACAGAAGTGATGTCAAGCAGAAAGAAAGGGATCCCAGAAATTTGCTGGGTTTTTTTTTTTTTCTAAATAATATTGTGTATGCTGTTTTGCACAAATTAAAGCACGCTGGGGCCACAGAAGAGTAATGATTACACTTAATGAGGGGCAATTGAAAGGTATGAAGTAGTTCTTCCAAACAAGTTCTAATCGAAGCTGGAACCATACAGACAGTGCGCTCAACAAGCTTTCCTATGAATAATGCACCTAATTACCATCTGCTTTTTTCATAACATGGATAAAAATGTGATCACATATAAAATTCTCACTGTGTTTCCTAGGATACAAGGTGATCCTCATTTCAAACTAGCTTGAAAATGGCAAATGAGCAAACTTAATTTTAATAAAAACAAGGGAACTCACACATGTGAAATATAATCTGGGCACTTCTGATTTCATGAAGAAGTGTCTTTGTTTGCTTTTCATACAAAACCCAGTGAGGAACTTGCTAGTGCAGCACAAAGCATTTCACACCTGTGGTTCTGCCAGCCCGCGTGGCTGGCGGATGGCAGCACTTCTCCTCGTGGACAGTGTGAGAATCCTGTGAGACGGTTTCCGTGTTGAACAATGAAACAGTAAACTCCACCAAAAGCTGATTTTTCAACAATGTGAGTCAAAAGACAAGCATAAATGACTCTCTTGGTGCAGCTTTTTTTAATTACTGCCAGAGTTAGCTAGCTGTTATGTAGTGACACGAGTAAGTACACTGCTTAGGGAAAACAGGGAAAGCTAAAATTACACTTGTTTTACTCACATCAGTCTCACAGTGAAGGGCCTGTATCACAGAGTAAAGCGTTTACGAACTGCATGGTATCTGCAGGACACTCTGATCCTTACTCCATGGCAGGCATGTGCCTTGTGCTGGATTAAGGAGGTCAGCTGGGATTTTATAATCTGAGCTCCCAATCCCTCCAACATCTGCTATCAGGCATAGCACACGCTACCCACCAGAGTATTCCCACTATTTCAGTGAGATTCCTTAGATTAATTGGATGGGATGATGTAGAAATGAAGATATTGCCTG
Organism: Zapornia atra; assembly: GCA_013400835.1. Lineage (NCBI taxonomy): Eukaryota > Metazoa > Chordata > Aves > Gruiformes > Rallidae > Zapornia > Zapornia atra. Next base: position 318,628 of record VZTU01018055.1, read on the forward strand.
CTCATCTGCTCGTCTTCACCAGCACAACCATGACATGAGAAATTCATGAGAGTACAGCCTCTCAGTGTTTGTGGCTTCTGTGTAGCACTGTAGGTTAAGTGACATCTCAAGACCTATGTCTTCTCAGTAGACTGTTTACACAGTAGATGGTGAAGATGCCCAGTGCGATGTATGGGATGTGGCTCCAGACAATATGACCACTCCATTTCTCTGCTGTCCATCTCCTCAGCCTGTCCATCTCCTGAGCTCCTCCATTTCTGAGTCTGACTGTCTCACAAACTGGGCAGTCTCTTAAGCACAAGGACAGAAAACTGTGTTATCCAAAGCCTGAGCAGTTTGGCTACTGCTGTGCCCTTTTGACTCCAAACATATCTTAACATGACATTAACCTCAGCTTACCAAACAAGAAATAGTTGGATTAATCTGCTCTCTCCTGCTCTTAATTAACAGGAAGTTCAGCCAAGCCGTTCCCACACTGAAGACAGAGCTGCAGCTCTGTCCTTACTGACTGCCACTGTGGCCTCAGGCCAAGTGGGAGCCATGGGGAAGACAGAATAAAGCGGAGTTCCCTTTCTGTGACTGAAGGGAACCTCAGCCCTCATACTCTGCAGAGTTTAGGAAAGGCTCCAGAAGTCAGGCCTCCTGCTGAGAGACCAGACATCCCATGTGACAACTCTACCCATTCTCTCCACTGTCCAAGGTGGATGGGGAAGGAGGAAGTGACAAAAACCAGGTAGGGCCGATGGGATTACATATTAAGCTGAAGGAGCTACTATATACTAAAGGCGAAAGGCTCAGCAATGCCTCTGACTGTGCGTTTCTTGGGAAGGTGTTGCAGATAATGCTAAGTCTGGTAGCCTTCCAGCTCTCCTCCTCCCACATTCTTCTGCCCTGAGAAGCCTGCCCTTCATCGGTCACTTTGGAAGTGGGCTGAAGGTAGGGCTAATCACGATGGTGAGTGCTGACACCAGCTTCCTGGGACAACAGGGTCCTCTTTGCTCCCCTCTGGCCCTCCCTACATAAAACTCCATGAGGCGGGCACAAGATTCATGTGCACACTTCTGTCCTCTTTACAACCCCTTCTTTGCCAAGGACTGTGTATTTGTTTTAGTTAAAGGAGCTTGTGACTGAAAACAGCTGCAGACTGAGTGGAAAAATAACACCTAAAAATAGCCCCAGCCTGAGAGCACAATGTGCATTGATTTTACTATGAAGAGTACAAGAGCAGGGAGATGGTGACTAGGCTGGTATGTTCTAATACGTCCCACCCTGCCATATTTAGAGTGCATGTAGTAAGCCAGGCAGCCAAGTCAGTCCATGTAGGTATTCGACTGCTTTGGAAGGGTTCCCGGCAGAGCCACTCCAACTACAACAAATTAGCATGGTATTTTTATAAGCTGACAGCAAGGAAATCACCCCACAATATTACCATGTTCTGCACAGAACAGAGAATACATAACTGCTGAATAAGGAAGACAAATTTCTGGCTGATTGTTTCCACTCGAAACATTTTCCTAGAATAAATTTTCAAGTAGATAATGTAATTTCTTCCTGCCTGCTGTATGCTGGGGTGGGACCTGAAGGAGAATGCAGTGCTAGATGCAGATCACAGACCCTGATGTGTTGATTTCTCTTACAGTTTTGCCAGCTTCGGCAAGCTGAACCTACACAACTGCTCAGCAGAAATACCCCTTCAGATTCACCACAGACAACATAGGTGCTGATAGAAAGCACAGCTCTTTCAGAGACCTAATTTTTATCTTATGATGGCTATGAGTGCCCACGTAAGAGGTTGGTGACAGGATCATGTGACGCGCTACCCTCTAAAGAGATGGCAGCTATAAAATAAGGACCCTTGTCAATTCAATGAAGACCCATCCCAGCATGAACCTGCCCACTGGCTGGCCACCTCCAGGCCCTAAAACAATGGAAGCTGAGGGTGAGTATTGAAGAAACATGTTTTTTCCAAGGGTAACCCAAGAAATGAAAGAAGCCCCAGTTTTAAAGATGGAAGTGATGTTGGTTCCTGCACCTGTGGTTGACAAGGGCTACGGTTCTGCCTTCACCCTCTTTTCTCTGTAGGCTTTGAAATATTACTAGCTCATTAACTGAGCAGTGCAAATCCACCCTGAGAGGCAGAAGAGTGCCCTGACTGGAGTTTTCAAATTGTTTCAATGCCAACTACAGGTTTGATATCACCCTAACTCCTCATACAGGGGACTGCTGCCTGAAGAGTGAGGCAGGAGGATACCAGGCCCAGAGGATGGGCCTGCATGAAGTAGTTCAGTCCTGTAAAGCTTGATGCTCTTAAACACCTTTAAAATCATTGTGTTTATTACATATTTATCTGCAGATTTCAGACAAATAAATAGAGATTCAACCACTTGCAAGATAAGCTCCAGCACCTTGTAGGTGTTTGTGCTATGACCATTTTGTTGGGTTTTTTTTTCCCTTTTAAACAACTATCTTTAAACTAACTAAACTGCCCCTCACAGTACATACACAGGAAATCTTTTTAGAAGATAAAGCTCACTTGGTCTTCATGAAAACAGGAAGCCGAGAGTAGCTCAGCACTTAGTCTGTGATTGACAGACTGTCCCCCACCAAAAGGGATGTTCAAAATAGTGCTTTTGGAGAGGCACCCCAAACTCTGCAGTTGGCAGGAGAGAGATCAGGCTGAATTAACAAATGTCCATGCTCATTTCTGACTTGTTTGCAAGTAGACTGTGGCAGTTTTCCTGGTGTGCTGCCTTCAGGGGAACCACTTCCTTCTCCTGGGAAGTCAGTACAGGAGAGTGAGGTGAGTTAATGCCACCGGTGATCTTGTTGAGGGGCAGCAGAAACAGGTGTTGATCTTTCCTGAAGGCTTCTCTTTATATTTTGTGGTTTGAACCTGGTGTTGCCTGAACAAGCGCTCATAGCTTGACCGTTGAACTGTTTTGAGAAAGGGTGGACATCTGAGTCTCACGATCAGGAGATGCCAGATCCTGAGGTTTTTTGCCACTCAGGCTCTTTGCAGATACTCAAAACAGACTACTACAGCAATGTGCAAAACAAACCCTCACCTCTCTGCTGCACTGTTAGTATCCCCACAACCTGATAAAGTAGAAGGGAATGAAAAAGTTGACTGAAACACAATCCATTTGCCTGGAGAGAGAAGTGTGTGTGTTCTTCTGCAAATGTTCAATGGCTGTCCACTTTACTGGTGCTAGTATTTTTGTTTTTCCAAGTAAAGAATGCTTGTGTGTGACATGGACCAGAGTTCCAAAGCAAAGTGACCTGACCTCACTGACTAATTACAGAGTGAAGGGAATTAATTTCTGTTTAGTATATCTGTAATTAATCCATATAGTAAGAAATGAATTAGTCAGTGCTGGAAAAGTATAAATAATTAATAATTGAGAAGTGCAGTCTGGTCATAGATTTCCCAGGAGGAGAAGGCAGATAAAGTGCTTGATGTAAATTATTTGCTCAGCTTTACCATTTTGATAAAACTTTTTTTTTTTTACTAAGAGCAAACCCATGCAAAACAGAAATGACTGCATGGTTAATGAGTCAGACATGAATGGTGCTGTACTTATTGGAATAGCTGATTGCGAAAGATACACCAAAAATGGCAAAATGAGTGCACACAGCAGATAAAATGAAACCCTGTGACAACATTTGTACTGCAGGAGAGGTAGCTTTAAGCAAAATTGGTAAAGGTAAGTTAAAACTTGTACAATGCTACAGATTATGCAAGACCTAAGGCTAAAACAAGACAAACATCTGAGTATTATTGTAGCCAGAAAGTTTTTCTGTATGTGATTTGCATGTATGCACATCCCCAGAATTTCCTACTAGGCTTATAGGTTACTTAAATTCAGAAACCATTGCTACAAACCATTTTCTATGAAAATGTCATGAAGCCACTGGGTTCCTGTGGTCTTTGATAATGAAAGTAAGCACTGCTTTGGGTTTCCATGAAAGGACCGACTCCCCGTAAGAAGGTTAATGAATCTAAGAAAAACATTGACCATGATCTGAGTCTGTGGTGAAACCTGAAGGCATGTGAGTTTCACAGAATGCTGGACTTGTTAAGAACATCAGATGCACACCCCCAGGGAGGCAGCTTCGAAGCTAAGTACTACCGAAAAAAGGAGCAAGGGACAGAGTAGAGACTCATGAAGCAAAGAAGAAACAGTTGTCCAGGCAAGGAGGTGGAAAGAAACAGCAGCATTAGAGGAAAGTTAGGAAAAGCTTCATCAATGACATCTGAATTCAGTGCCTAAGCAAATGAACAGAAACTTCAAACTATCTAAATCCTGATTTTTAGCCAATAATAAAATATTTAACATGAAAAGAAATTTATTTCCATGCATTTATCTGCAATTCAATATGAAGTGTTTTTCCCACACTGCACTATACATCACACTAGCCTGAATATTGAGTAACAAAGTTAATCAAATACACGTACAGCATGAAAATCCCATGTTCTGAACTGTAGTTAGATAGTCCTCTAGAGATTGGGCCTCTGGCAGTATTAATTGGGCACCTACATTTGTAATCTGCCATTCCATTAGTCTGCATTCAATGTCTTGAAAATGTCTTTTAGAGGCTACAAGACCTGATGCAAAAGATAAAAAAGGTGAGTTGTATATGTACTCCTGTCTTTTAAGTTTAGCACATCCAGCTCTTTATTCTTCCTCAGTTTCATTTTCATTGGCCTTTCACTGAGCTCATTCCTACAGAATTCTTTCAGATTGGATATCTGTTTTCTAAAAAAATTATGACTCTCTTACTGTTTTAAATCACAGTGGATCTCTAGGTTACCTTTGGCCTTTTTTGAAAACTTGCACCTTCTGTAATTTCTCTGCTGGTACCTTTGAATAGTCTTTGCTGTAAGTTTCAGGATTTTTAATTTGTGACAACATTTGTGCCGAAATTTCAGGGATTTTTTAAATCAGTTTCTTCAGTTTACAATAATCAGTCTATATATATAATATATTCCCTGAGAATGACAAATGGAATCGTAATGGAATCCTTAACAATAACCCTTTATTCCTTCCCTGTAACCCTGCAATAGCCCTGGATTGGCTTCACCCAGGCAAAGAAAACAAGCTGATGAGTCTTAACGAGCTCACACATACTTTTTCAGAATTGCTTATCCATTAAGTACAACACAGGTCATGGAAATTCCCTGTTGCCACAAAGTGGAACCAGGGAGATGCTGGAGCGAATTTTGAGAGCAGAAGTCTCTTTGGTTTGAAAGGATTAATTTAATTTCAGCTCCACTAATTTCAAGTCTTGTCAGAGTATTTAATCTTTTCTTTGACTTTTTTCCTCAATTTTCTTGCCTTCTGTTTGATTCTGTTGGGCATACCAAAATATTCTTAGCTGGCCAACAGCCTTTCTGTTACATTGAGCAACATAAAATAGATAATACATCTCTTTTTCTTCATCTCTACAAAGAAACAGGGAACTAAAGGTTGTTTTTATAAACATCATGTTCCTCAGGTGACCTGCCTGATATTTTCTCACCTTAATTTGCAGAGTTAAACACAAGGAGCTTGTAAGGGGAAAAAGAGAAAACACATCTGAAAATGCAGCAAAGGCCTTTTCTAGCTGTAACCATGGGGTGAGACTTTCAGAGTTGGCTTAACCTAATCCAAAATGACATTGTCCCACATTTCTCTGATTCTGACTGTGTCTTCCTGCCCTTTCCTTTGGGTCAGCCCAGATGATCACAGGGGTGGATGGTGAGTTAGAATAGCTTTTCGACTAGAAGGAGCTGGCACAACTAACCTACACTATACACTTAACTTCTGGCTGACTAGGTAAGGCTAAATGGGTTCCTGTCCCATTTAGTTGTCTTGTGCTTTTCTGAACTGCCAAAAACCAGCTGTGTACAAAATGTGCTGGCATTTCCAGGATAGGTGAAATGATCAAAAATTGTAAAATCATCTAGATTTCAGATTTGTTTGGAAGTACATTTACTGTAACAATAAAGTTATTGTTAGTGTTCCACTGAGCACTCCCATTTTGCTTCATAGCCTAATAGCCACCAGAAGACATCTGAAAACTTATTGTATTATTATTTATGATACATACAAAGCAAATAGAGAAGAAATGCCACAATAATCATTTAAACATACTCAGTTTTAGCACAGAAAGCTAGATCAAACTAATTAAATCTGTATTATCACTGTCTGTACAAGCCACACACTCTTCTAATGTGCTGTAAATTCAAGTCCTACTAAATAAAGGCCCGATTGTGCGTACACATGTATGTATGTGTGAGGGGGGGGGGTGGAGAGAGGGGAGATGCAAAGAGTCTTTCCATCCCCTGGGACTTGTTATAAAACCCCCATTAGCTCACAGGAGCACTGGGGCAGGGACTGTTGTGCTTTTGTGCAGCGCCCGAGTATAAAAAACATTAGGGTAGGAGCACTGCTTCTGCTGCTGTTTCCTAAAAGAGGTCTGGTGAGATGGGGTAGGTGTGAGGTAACGAGTGATTTGGCACAGAGCATTCTTCTATGTTCTGCTCTGAATCTCCAAGAGACACATTGGCTCAGCTGATCAGATTCCTTTAATAACACAGCTTCCAGGTCTACACGTGCTGCTCCTTCTCTGCTCTATAGCCAATGATGGTCATGGCTTGAGACCACAGTCTAATGCTGTGTCTCCAGGAAGAGTGTTGTTTTTGTATCTCAATGTTGTTTAAAAGAGAGACAAAGAAGTAATGCATTTCCTAGGGCCCCCAGCTTTCCTGGACACTTTTCAAGCTGTTTCAGAAGTTGGTGTTTGCTAAAAGCTGTCAGTAAACGGTCTGACAATGCTGCAGCATCTCAGATGCAGCAGCTACAGGGTGAGTAGACAGAACCATGCTGAAAAATGCCATCTTGCTGAACTTGAAGCATTCCCTTCAAAGCACATCCACTGCCATTTGCCATGATGATAGCCACGTATCAGTCCTGACCATTTCCTCATGAGTTTGCCCAAGCATTTGGGTCATTGAAAGCTGCTTTGCCTACAAGAGTGGACCAGATCTGCCAAACTGACCTTGCTTGCATTCAGATGGATGACTGGGCAGCTGGGTCTGAAAGAACACAACAGGTAGAGGGATGGACAACAAAGAGCTGAGGGAGCACCTTAAAATACCGTTTCCAAGTATTCGATCAAGAAGAGTTTTGCTGGCATATTGCTCCCATCATCATTATTTTCTTTGAATATTTTTTCAAGACAGTCACTGGACACTGTTACCAAAACCAGTACATTTCAAACCAGGCAAAATGTGAATTCCTTGTATAGAAATTCCTCTCATTCCAAGAGATCTTTACATCCAGTCAAGAAATAGGAGGAGTAGCATGCAACTGATTAGACTAATAAATTGGGTATCAATGAGTTACTTGCATAACCAAAGTTATCCATCCTTATATCATACAGCAGATTTTTCTAAACAGGGTGATTTTTTGAAAAAATAAAATACCAAGCTATCATCCCTAGATAATTTGGAAATAAAAGTCGACACTGAAATGTGTTGCATTACATAATTCCTACAAGCACCTTTCTCATGTACAGATATTTTTTTCTTTCCCCAAACAATGCAATAATAGTGGTAATGCAGAAAAACACTTATTTACGTTAGCTGTATACTTGATACATTTCTGCAGTCCAGGGCAGATGACTGTTCAAGGCTAAAAATTCCATTCATTATTAAAAAAAAACCCCAGTCCTTGCTATAGGAGTTGATGATTCAGTGAGAATTATAATTATAATCAAAGCATAATAGGCATTTTGCGCCCCTTATAATCACTTCCAAGAAACTATTTATTCAGCTAAAGAATTAAATCTTTGTTTGTAAGCTCTTTCTTGTTCACAGTAGAAATAAAAGTGTGTGACTTGGCTCATGAGCAGATACCAGTCTGGCTATTTTACTGAAAGAGAAAAATGGGCCTTCATACAGAAAAACTTGTTATACTTAAAACAATTATTCATGCATATTTGCCTCTATAAATTCCAGTGTTTAGTTCCAGTTAAGCCACCGAATGCTCTTCTCCCTTACTTCCAGTGGAAAATGATGTGCTATGCTGTATGTTTGATATTGTATATATCTGTGGAGCAAGCGACTCAAAGAAACCCAACCAGAAAACAGACCAAAACTAAAACCTCTTGAGACAGACATGATCAAAATTACTATGGAAATATTCCCACATGAACTGAGGTGAAAAAGTTTAAAATTACTCAGGAAAAAAAGAATAAGGGAGAAAATGCTGGAAGCCAAGAGAATAATAAATGGTACAGATGAACTGAGTCATTTTGCTTGCTCCCTTCAACTTTGTATGAACAATAAGGTTTCCTGAAACGACTCGATGATCTCCTCTAAAAGACAATACTCTAAAAAAAAATTGTATTTCACACAGCTGTAATCAACTTAGATCATCATGATAAATACTCTGACTTAGTATGTAGAGTCCACTGCTGTCTTTACTTACTATATTCTCTAAATATGTAAATATGTGAGTAAATTAAGCATGCGGAGTCATTCCGTTGTAAGAATGCAGGACAGCTTTGTGTAGAGTCGACTGCTGAAAAAAGCAGAGCCTTCAAAAGAACATCATAACATATATTCCTTGCAAACCAAATAATTATAAAGGCTTCGGTTTGTTGTCGATTGCTATCATGGAAACCACAGTACCATGAAAGGGAAAGATACCAATGAACATAACAAAAACATGCTTGGTGACCACCCCAAGGGACTTGGTAAGGCAGAGGACACTTTAGTGGTTGGTTGTTTTCACAATGTCTCCTAATAGCTATACTTTTATAATTAGGTGGGATACCCTGTGGTAGTTTGACCCTGTCTGGAGGTCAAACCTATACCTATCGAAGCTGCTCTGTTACCGCCCTTTTCAGCTGGACAGGGGAGAAAATATATGTTGAGAGGCTTAGGAGTGGAGATAGGTCAGAGAGGGATCATTCTGCAATCAGCATCATGGGCAAAACAGACTCAACACAGAATAAAGGAAAGAGAACTCTCAAATTTATTACACTACACACCCCCCCAAGTGAGACCAGAGTCAGGTAATGAGAAGTGTGACCAGATCTTAAAGCACCTTCCTCCCACCCCTCCCTTCTTAGCAGACTTCACTTTAGTCATTTCACTCCTTTCTTCTCCCCAAATCCTGGCACAGGGAGGGGCAAGGAATGGGGGTTTTGGTCAGTTCCTCATGAGTTGTTTTCCTTCTTAGTCAGGGGTATATTCCTCACGCCCTTCTCCTGCTGCAGTGTGGAGTCCCACCCATGGGAGACAGTCCTCCACAAACTTCTCCAACCTGAGTCCTTTCCCACGGGGCTTCAGCTCTTCACCAGCTGCCCCAGCGTGGGTCACTGCTATGGGGTGCAGTCATAAATCATACAATGTCTCTCAGTCTCTCAGCCCCAGACTGCTCCAGCCTGGTCCTGCATGGGGTCACAAGTCTCCTCCCCCTGCTCCCCCCCCACCTCCATCCCCAGTAAACCTGCTCTGGCACCGGTGTCTCATCTCTGTCTCTGTGTCTCTCCACGGGCTGCAAGTGCTGACAGAGGCTTGCTCCAACGTGGGTTACAGTGTCTTCTGTATGTCTCCACCCGCTCCAGTGTGAGGTCTCTCCATGGGCTGCAGGGGGACAAAGTGCTCCACCATGGTCTTCTCCACAGGCTGCAGGAGGGCTTCCTCCCACCACCTTCTTCATTGACTCAGTGTCTGCACAGTTTCTTACATCTTCTCACTCCCTTCTCTGGTGGCAAAAAGTGGCTGCTTGCAGGTTTTTTTTCTCTTAAATGTGATTTACAGGGGTGCTATGACCATCACTGATAGGCTCAGCCTTGGGCAACGGTGGGTCTGGCCTTGAGCTGGCTGGTTGACCTCAGGAAAGCTTTAAGCAGCTGATTGCAGAAGCCACCCCTGCAGGCCCCCCTCCTCCTTGCCCTATAAAACCACAACAGCAATTCAGTCCCCAAGTTCATTCCTCCTATTGAAGTAAGAGGCCATGGCATAAAGGACCAAATCTTTCTCTGCTAATTTTATTTGATCAGGGAAAGGAATGCAATAAAAGCACAATGACACAGGCACAAATGTAATTCACTTTGGCTCTACCTATGCAGTCGTGCTTAACAGGGAAAACGTCTGTATTAGCAATCCAAAGTTACAGAGCCTTGGCCAGCCACTCCAATGTAATAGCAATTTGCCAAGAAGCTTGTACTCCTCCTATATAAAGTGCCTTCACTCATGTCTTGTATCATATGTGACGCTTATTTTAAAACATCCATGCCAAGCGTTCAAGTGAATGAATGAGAACAGGCATTGTATATCTGGGTAAGAACAAAATGTTGAGAAAGGCTGATTTCAAGTGAGTTCTTACCCCAGTAAAATGAGGGATGCTATAAAGCTGCTTTTTATTTCAAGATGTCCTGCTGTTTGGGTCAGGTCCTATGTCAAGTCAGTAAGAATTCTCCCTTTAACTTCAAGAAGATCAAGATTGGGACAGCCGCAGTAGCGTCTTAATAAATGTAAATCTTATTAGAAATATCCTGTTTTATAACAAGTGCCAAGCTGTGCAGAGCTCCAGGCTACATTACCTTACAACATTGACTGAAATGGCAGAAGAAATTACCATCCCCACTAATGAATTTTTTTTAATTACTCTTTGAAAAGAGGGTGGTACTGAAACTCTAGTGAGAAGGAGATTAAACCATAAACTGAAATACTCTAAAAAAGCTTAAATATTGTTTGGTTTGGTTTGGTTTTTTTAATCTGGTCAGCACTGTTTCTTCCTAAATTAGTTTAGGAAATGACAGATCTTTTTCTCTCTCATTTTTATCTGTTGTTGAGTTTTGGGAAAAGAGCTACTAGCACTATTGGAGATAGCCTACTTACCCATTAGAGACAATGGTACAGATATCAGAAATAAGACTTCTCTGCACTATCAACTGTGCTTATCACCCCACTAGCTAGGGATATGATGATGAAAGAAAAGTGTATGGGAATTCTTGACCTCCATTCCAGCAGTCTCTAGCTTCACCTTCCCAGAGCGAACTGAGAAATTAAGTTGCCAGGAGCCATTACATGCTTTAATCTTCCCGCTGACCTGAAAAGATGTGTATCTGTAAAAGTGGATGCTGGGATCATAAGCACAGTAAAGGGGCTCAAGCATAGTGTATGAACTGGAGACTACAAGTTCGTTCAGTCTTGGGCCTACCACGTGAGATGCTGAGGAGTCAAAACTGTCACCAGTGTAAATGAGCTGACGATGCCCATTCCCTAGCAAATGGCTAGCTGATGGGAATTTCACAGGTATGCAACCTTTTACTGGCAGTTAAAATGGCAAGAACTGAGCCAGAGGAACATGGCTTTCTACCAGCCTTCCAATAGATGTGTCCTGAGAAAGCCAAGCATGCCCAGTATTCCCTTACAAAGAACAGGTAGCCAGCTGGGAGACCAGCAGTTCTACTAGGGAGCTGTAATACAGAGGGGCTTTATAGTCAGGTGTGGAAGTTAATATGTTTTTAACATCATATTGGTTTATGATTTTTTAACCAGGTGGAAAGTGAATCAATGCAGGTAAATCAAAAATGATCCTCATTTTTTTGCTTCAAATGTGAAATTAATTCATATTGGAATTTTCAAGGTTTTAATTTTTTTTTTTAAATTTTATTTCTGCACTTTCTAGTCATAGAAACCAATATGGACTCAACTTTCCTAAATTATTCACAGTCTGGTTATAATAAGCAATTATCTATTTTCATTTACCTTCTCCTGTGAAAACATTTTGAGTCAGCTAAGAAGCCTTTGAAGTTTCTAATCTGTTTTCTAAAGAAAACAATGTTAATTCAGCCGAGTTGCTCCAAGCTTCCACTCATGCGTGCAAGAGAAGGAAATGCTCCAGTATGCTATGAAAATATACTAAACATATGACTAAAAGAAACAACCACTACTTAGGTAATTGGTTCATCCATGACAGGTCCTCAGATTTTTTTCATGCTCCTATCCTATTACACATAACAGAGTACTCCTCTGAACAATAATCAGACACCGCACAAGGGAAATCACAGACAACTCCAAGAATCACAAGGCAGCAACAGAAGCAGAATAAATCCAAAAGAAAATATTACCTCCTCTTTTAGCTCCATTAAAAAAAAAAACAAACCCAAACAACACACATCTAAATTAGATTGCTTGCCTCCAGAAAGGTTAGGCCTGAATCAGGCAGCATATTGAAACAGGTCATGCTGTAGGAAGGCTTGGAAATTTTCCATGGGTTCAATTGTCCCTTTTTCTGCCATGGTCCCAGATGGTCTCCTCAACAGAAGGACTACCACACAGACAGTGGACCAGGGCAGATGAGAACAGGATCCACTCCTCAAGCCTGGGCTGAGCCCACAGTGTCACTTTTTTGGAGGGTCACTGGAGCCTACTGCCAGAAAACTTGTACCCACCATTTCAGGTAGTGTGACATGCAAAGAAAGCAAACCAGGGTGGTGCCATTAAAGCCTGATTCTGCTCAGCTGTAGAGCAGGTGTCCTTGAGTACAACCCGTGCTCAGCTGACCACAGAAGACCATGACAGTAAAAGGACCACCTAGATGGCCTACAGCTTCCATCCTTGTTCTTGCATGTGCTTTCCCTCATGAAGAGCCAGAGTGAGGAGGCAATCTGCTATTCCTGAGCCAGGCCAGGGCTTGAGAATGGCAGACATTCTGCAGAGGAATTCTTGGGGACCTCTCCTGTGCATACATCCATATGAGCACTTGGTGTCATGCTGTTGAGAAGGAAAGAGACACAGCACTGAAGTGAGGCAATTAGCTCTTCGTCAGACAAGGAATCATTTCAGAAACAAATGAACACTGTATGAAAGTGGCAGTAAAACTCCAGCTATAGCACCTACACAGCATTTGCTAATAAGAGTGCAGTTACTAATAAGCATCTATTTCTCAGGGAAGTCCTGGTTTTCATGTGGCTTCCAAGATTGTTATCAATCAGACCTGTTTGAAAAACAGCAAGATTACAAAATCCACAATCATCCTTTAGGTAAAAGAATGATGCTCTCTGATTTTGATACTGCAACTCTGACTGGGCTACTCTGACTGGACTGCTAACAAATGGGGCTGGAGAATGAACATTACCAAGCAGAGGAGAACTGTGGTGTGTAAATGCAGAAATCTGAAACAGGAGTTAAAGTATGATGAATCACCAAAATCTGGAGAAGGAGATACTTGCTGAGGTGAATAAAAAGAGACATTTCAGCAAAAGCCAATACTAGGAGTCATTAGCCCAATCATATTATGCAGTAGTTTTCTCTACATGAGATCAGCAAAAGACTAAACTTAATTCCAGCTCAGCAGAGGCAGCCAATCTAATCTTAACCAATTTTACAACTGGTGACATCATGGCTCATAAATACTGAGGAAAAGAGGAGCAAGAGATAATAAAATGGCCATGAGGATTAGCCAGGTCATGAAATATAACCGAAATAATTTTAAGTGGGAGATACAAGGCCTGCCCAGCTGTCCTCTAGTATTATCCACTAGCACATTTCTTTATATCTTGCCCTATACAGTGATCGCTAAGAAAGTGGAAGCAAGCAGACAAGATTACAGACTTTCTTTTAACAGGGATGTGTTAGTGAATAAAAGCATGTGCTCTGTGTTGAACAAAAGGTCCCTATGTTTGAGATTAATACATGCATAGGAGAATGGAAAGTTAAATTTCCCTTCATGGAATTCACATCTCCTCTTGCTGAGCTGTTGTGGGAAGGGAGAAGACCAGGGAGTTAAGTCCTCTCTGCCAAGATATCTCAGGGGAGGTTAAAGAGCAGGCAGAGTATCTGTAGAGAGCGCTGAGGCTTGGGTGAGCATCACCGTTCCTCTCAGTGCCCTCCCAGCATACAGGCCCTGCCTGCTACCTGTTGGCCATAGACTCTCCAAGGCCACCAGAGAAAGGCAAGTGGTTCACAAGACAGAGAGAGGATGCCAGACATGAATGTAGACTCAGTTATCATGTTAAGCCTACTGTCATTCTGCTCTGAGGAATAAGGGTCTGCCTTCGCTCTGTTCCCCTCTGTTCCTTCCTGAGGCCTGATGGTCTCTGGAAGGACCAACTGCTCTTTCCACATAGGCATGGGGAAAGCTCACCAGAGAGGAAAGGCTACAAAGAACCAGGGGGCTGCCAGAGCCAGTGTATGAACCAACAGTGATATAATTCCCATCTTTCCCAGACAAACACCTGAGCTCCACAGAATATTCAGTACGGACAGCATCTTGACTAATAACCTTGTTATCATCGTTAAAGTGTTTATTTCTGCTCATTCTGAATTTGAATGAAAAATGTTCATAAGTAAAGGCACATATAGAAGTGTTTTGAGGCAACTTTAATAAATGAAAATTGCATTGACAATTCTTATGACTGTTTAATATATAGAGCACTGTAAAGAATTTGGAGGCTCCAGGAACTTTCATGTATAATCGTTTTGCATATTACAACAGGTTTTTATAAACAGGTTATGTTTTATCCTGCTGGTCCTTTATCTCACTCCTGTCCTTTCCAAAAATTCTAATTTATAAATAAATACATGCAAACTGTACATGATCAACTTTTCTTACTTTTGCAACTTGCACAGAGAAGTAAGCCTCTAAACATGACAAGTTTATTTGTTCATTTATTTATTTTTAAATTCTAATTAGAGAAAGGAAAAGGGTGTCAAGAGTCTTTAGTGATTCACATTTTAACAGCCAGGTTATAATTTATTAATTCCCAACTTATAAAAATTTCACAACCTCTTTCCACAGGAGTCCAAGAGCAACTCAAATTTATTTATTGTTTCTACGTAGGGTGTCATTAAATATTTGTTATCTCCTAAAGTTTGTTGGGAAACGGGATTATTTTCCACATCAAATCACACCAATGCTAATGGGAAAAGCATTAGATGTTGACCCAGCAAATTAAACTGTAAAATATGAGCCTCATTGTTATTATTACATACAGACACATTTTCTGTGCTCCTTATTAAAACCATCTTAATCAAACTCATTGTATTTTAGTCATGTTTTAAAATAATTATGCCAGAATATAAACCACATGAATATATAAAGGGAACAAGTTCCACTTGAATATGTTCAACTTAACTTTTTAAAAAGAATTTTCCAATTGGTCTCCTTTGACATTTAAATTGATCACCTACCAAGAAAAAAAAAGAACACACTGAGAGTTGTTTGTGCTTTTCTCAAAGCTTCCTATGACAGTGTTTCTATTTTATTTTTAAAATAATAATAATAATTTTGCATATGAAACTTATCTGCAAATTCTCATTCCTAATGCTTTGTAATTTATTATTATTTTTTCGGTAAGAAGGATGAAAGTGTCCTATCATGGGGTTCAATGTTCTCTCCCTCCAGTCATTTCTCTTACCTGGAGAACTATGCTTTCTTCTCTGATTCCTTTATGGATCTGCTCTCCACAACATGTCACAGTGGAGAATGCCCTAATTCGGGCCAAGGTGATTTTTAATATTCCAAAACTACAAATAGGATGCCTGATGCTGTCCGCATAGTCCACTTGCTAGGTGGACTTCCTGTGTTCTTCCCTTATCATCACTCAATATAGAAAGTGGAGTTCAGTGGATATTTATCTGGCCAAGCACAGACATTTACCTTAGGATGAGAAGGATCATGCCCTGGGTTCTGCTGATTAATTGAGCCAGGTTTAAAGAGAGTCTGAGCTCTGGCTCTGATTGTGTTCTCAGATGTAACAGGTCACCTGTGTAATTGGACCACATGTTCCATGTTGCTCTTTTTCTGTGCATTGGGTAAGTAGTGAGGTGTTGAGGACTTTATCTCCTCTGCCTTAAGACTTAGTAATTTTGTCTTAGGAACCGCAGAGCAAATGACTGCAGCAGATCCAGATGGTTACTTATCCTATTCCCATTGGAAACATGGAGCTTTTCCCGCTTATCATAGGGTATAAATGACTGACACTGTTAATGCACATTTAAAGAGCACAAAGTCAAGGGATGGGTTTCTGTGCCTTTTGGTGCACCTCTGTATGTGAGGAATTGAACCATGGGCTAAGGAACATTACCATTCTTCCTGCTGCTTAGCACACACCGCAGCTAGCAAATTCACTAGCCATGGTGCATCTGGCTTCTTTAACTAGAATAAAACCCATACACTTGGCAGTGAGCTCTGACGTCACTGTCCTGGTCATGGCATTGGTCAGTTCTGCTCTCCTCTCCCTGGTGTTGAGAGGTCTCTTCATTTGGTCATTCACACACAATTCTACAGATATGCAAGCATCTCACTTCCAAATCTAGGCATGAGCAATTTGCACTGTAACACTGCTGAAAATTTATTTGCTGAATTAAAGTGGCACTCCTGTTCTTTTCTTACCAAACGCTCCATAGACTTGCTAAGTTATACCAAATTAATACCTCTTCTTAAAAACATAACACAGCTGTGCATTCCCACTGCTACTTGAAACAGTTTCGCAAGCCAGACCCTTAACTGTGACAAGGTGGAGAATTTGTTACGAATTTGGCAGTAGGCTCCAAACTGAGCTGAAGTTCAGTTCTAAGGATGGTTCAGCAGTTCCTGATCTGGAGTCCTATGTGGGAGCCTCATGGGGCAATAGGAGGTCCTGACTCCTGATGCTTGAACTCTCTGCCCAGTTCAAAAGGAGAGGCAGCATTTCCCCTGTTTTTGGAGATTTTTAAGTCAGTGAAAAGGAGTATATTCTTCTGTCCTTCTCTGTTAAGTAATTGACTTTGTTGTATGCAGAAACTCTGCATGAAAGCTCTGTGCACCCATATGTATGTATTTTCCACTAAGAAGTGTCTGGCTCTTGAAGAATTAGGTAGAAATTGCATGTTAATCTTTACAGTGGGAATACTGGTACAACACAAGACAGAAGAGTCAGCACTGGGTTGAGGCTAAGGAGTCAAACCACGACTTCTTAAAAGCAGGTGTTAGAAAGTAGGTAAACTAACAGGGACATTTGTCTGGAGTCTGACTGTACTTCATAACAATTCAAGTGAAAGATCCAATGTCTGGATCCTCACACAGCAGGCTGGTGGGCATCCAAGAGGTAAAGCTAGGCCAGATTCTGTTACATGGGCGTATTTTCACACGGTACTCATAACTGGTGGCTTTATAATCCTCTGGCCTCAGTGGTAAAAGCTCCAGGAAAACCCTCTGGAATTTAGCCACATACATTTGCTGTAGTCACAGGAGTAGCCTCTGGCCTGAACGCTTGTAGCCGAAGCACTGCGTGATTCTCCAGAGGAGCAAAGTATACCCTACTCCTACCTGAAGACGTAAGACTTATTTAAAATTTGCACATTGATGTGGAGAAAATGTGCCCAGAACATGTGTCCAAATGTGTCTTTGAAGGTTTTCAGAACCTGACTGGATGAAGCCCTGAGCAACTGTCTAACAGTGATGCTAGCCCTGGTCTTAGAAGAAGTCTGGGCTGGACTTCTAGGATTATATTAACCTATAGCTCTCTTATTTTTCAGGCTGAAGTTCTCCATTGTACTAGACATTTCCATTAAAGCCATTCCAGCTCATAAATTCTGATGCGATGAGACATGCTACATGTGCCACACTGCTCAGACCAGCAGCCCCAGTGTCAGTGCATGCATGGAAGACCCACCTGTCAGCATTTAACCAAGGCATCGAAAAGTACACATGCATCTGCCTTGCGAATAGCACTTGCTGCAGTAACAATTTCACAAGGTGTCAAAGTGCACCGTGCAGAGAGCCTGGATCTTAAGAAACCTTACCCAGAAAGGAATCTGTTATCAAGAAGTGTTTTGAGCCGGCGTGGGGTTGGTGACCAAACAGGCTTGCCAAATCATACTTCTCTTGGTGACACGGACTCCATGCAGGTCACATGTCCTGCTGGCTCATGCCACCATCCTGGCCATGGTCCCTCCTTCTGTCTGTCACTCGACAGCTCTTGGGCAGCCAGCACAGATTGTACAGGAGGGACACGCAGGGCTCTTTGGTGTTTTTTTTTAAATAATCTCTTACAAAAATAACTCAGGAGACTCCTCACACCAAAGCTGGAAATAGCAGAGAAAACACCTCCCATACTGGTTCAGGGGGTCCTGCGTGACGGGGAGGAACCTCTCCTTGCTAATGCTCCCTGCTGTCAGCTTGCATTTCAACTACGTTACTGAAGCTGTAACTGCTCTCACAGAGGCACCGTACGTTTACTAGCGATATAACGGGGTGATCCAACCAGCCACTTAATGCTCGCAGCGAGTGGCGTAGGAAACAAGCATCGCCCTGTGCTTAGTACCAGAGATAAGCTGGTGAGATGGAAGGAGATGGTGAGATGAGTCAGAGAAAAAGGAAAGCCTGACCGAGAAGACCTGAGACAGAGGAATGGGCAGGATGGGAGCATGGGAGAGAATCATACAAAGGGAGATGCAGGGTCTTGAATAATTTATATTAGTGCTCCTAGAGAGAAACAGAAGTTTCTGCTGAAATTCAGAACCTGCTCTAAATAATAGGAAAGAGGTTTCGTCTTTGATGGTGCTGTGTACAGGGCTTGCTAGTTCAACCTCTTGGTGCCCAGGAGAAACACTCTAATTATTCTGTATCTTACATGAAAGGAGACAGAGAGGGAGGTGCTGAGGTGGGGGAGAGGGGCAGGGGGGAGTGGTGGGGAATCAGGACAGGAAGAGTAGAAAATTTGTGTGGGGCTTGCAAGGAAGAAGAATGTGGTTAAGAGGGGCTTTTTTCCTCTTTTTAACACCATAACACTAAGGAGAAAATTGACTGGCTAAAAGATTTTTACCAATGCATTCCTAAACCCACTTTTTTTTTTTTTTTTAATGTAGTTTTAGAAGATGTATCAAAGTGCCAAGTTATCTGATTATTCAGCCCCTGCTTTGGCATCATACAATACGAATGAATGCCACGCGGCAAGGATTGAAGATTCAGAGAGAAAAAGCTGTTGGGGTTTGATAGTGTTTTGGATCTCAGTGAAATCTAAAAATACCAAATACAGCCGGCACACATGCAGTGCTTGAGCAAGCCAAACATCTAGGATTATTCTCAAAACGCTCCCCTTTTGTGTTGCTTGTTACGCTACCAGAGAGCAGCAGCAAAGTGCAAATGAAAACTTAGTGGATTTTTGCAGTGCTTCTAAGTTCACACACAAAGACTTTAAAAACAATAATGGGAAAGATTAATACATGCCAGTTGACAGCCCCTGTTTATGCTGTGCTGCATGTCTCTGGTTTTATGGATGAATTTGTACACTCGCTCTGGACGGCTACACACATTTAAAGTGTGTACATCGATATTTCCCTTATGGTGTGATTTAACTGACACTTGCAGAACGCTTTGCAAATTCAAAATTAACTTCACATGATGAGGTAGAAATAGTAATCATGTCACCCACCATTCAGAGACATCGCTGTTGTTGACAGAGCACTTGCTTTTGATACGGTGATGTCAACGCAGAAAGCTTTGTGACTCAAAAATAGCAAAATAAAGTGTCCCCGGGTCTAAAATAAATGAAGTTTGGCTGTAGAAGTTTTGCTGTAGACTTCAGCAAGATCAGGATTTCCATCAGTCATTTTGATTTTTGCTTATTGATATATATTACAGAATCCTATTTAATAAGACTATGTAAGGGAGCATGCCTCTAGGTGTCATGCATGCTTAACAGGTGGGGGTCAAAGAGCATAGCTTAAGTCTTGGAGAAAGTCTAATTTTCCTAGACAGACAGTGAACATGCCCTTAGCAAGGAATCAGGTCACGGAATCACAGAATCACAGAATTGTAGGGGTTGGAAGGGACCTCGAGAGATCATCGGGTCCAACCCCCAAAAAGCATCTGCACAAAGCTGTTTTCAGGTCTTAGATAAATAGCCTAATTTTGGAACTTTCTGGATCAAACAGCACCTTTCCCAGATATATGTGTATTAGAAGTTTGTATCAGTTAAACAGAATAGAATTTTTCCAGGACTGAACACCAACAGGGAACAAGCGGTGTGAAATGGCAGAAGCTGAGGCAGAATCTGATTTAGGGGACCTGGAGGTCATCCAAAATGGGGAGGGGAGGCCGGGAGGGGAGAGATTAAAAAAATTTAATGCATCCTTCAAACTGTTCAGCCACAAGACTGAGGTTTTTTTCAAAAAAGTATCACTATAGGCTCTATAGTGATCAATGCAATTGAAAAAAAAATTAAAACCAGGGATGCTCTTGGCTAATTGGGTGGATCTTCTCTTTGAACTGTGCTTTTCTGCACATCCCCAGGTGGGCAGTCAGTGCTATCTCCTGGCAAATAAACACTTATGGAAATAATACTCAGAGGACAGATAAGCGCAACACGCCCAAGTTCACAGAATCATAGAATCATCAGTTCACACTGTGTCTAGCTGTAAATAAACACAGAACTATGGAGAAGGCCAGGGAAAGAACTTCTGAATAGTCTCTGATATATACTTTTTTCAACTTAAAGAAATTACTTCAGATTTCAGAGGGATGAAGGCAAGGTAAGGGCATGAAAGAGGATCCTATTTATCAAGAGCTTTGGCTTCCACGTGGCCAAAAGCTATTATAAGAAATGCCATCATCTTTTACGGTGAAAACAAGCCATATTGGGCAAAACTGTATCAGTGAAAACTTGACCATCTAAATGGGTTTGACCAGAACATTTCTGACTTTCATAAAAGTCTCTGAGTGACAGAGAAGTCGTGTACTGAAGAAATGACTTAAAAGATATATTAATTCCACACGAACATCTTCCAGATGCTCACAGACTAACTAAAACTCTGGTCATCCTTCTCCAGTGATGGATGCGCTGATTTTGCAGGCTGGATTGCTTACACAGTCACTGAGAGACAAAGATAGAGGAGGCAAAGAGTTCAGAATACCCATGTCCACCCAACAAGGCAGATTTTCTATGTGAAGAGAATGCAGGTACATATCTTTATGTACGCTAATCAGAACTGGGGGTAAATTTGCACAGAGCCTGTAAACCTTCAGTGAGAGAAATGTGTTGATTAGAGCACGGCAGTTAACAAAGAATTTCTTGAAGCTCAAGTATTTTATTGTATCAGTTTAGGGTCTCACAAAGGTTGAGCAAAGGAGGCAGGCGCCCTGTTTGGTTGTGCAGGGAGGTACACCTGGCCCCACACCATGGGAGACCACTGCTTGAACACATTCCCTGGCTCAAGGGAGCTTCTCTACAGACCTGTGCCAATCTTTATTTTAATAATCTAAATCTAGCTGGGGTGGACTTCCCAATGGTATTTGCCAGCAATTTATTTAACTTGAAAATTTTAATTGGGCAGCCATCAAACAGCAACTGCTTAGAAAAGTCACTAATTGTTTCTGTATGTTCATCCTTAACACAGCGCCTATGGGCACCATTTACAGCAGTCCTCATGCACCGCAGCTATCAGACTCTGTGAATCAAAGCCCCTGCATTCCTCCCGCCATCGAAAATGAGGAGGCTCTGCAAAGCTGTTAGGACCAGCCACAAAGCACACATCAGGCATTGCATCCTCGCTCACAAAATGGTGGCCAGGGAGCTACAAATTTGCTTTCTCAGTTCCCTTTCCCTGAAGTCAAAATAAAATTTTTTTTTTTCCTTTCTTACCCCTCTGCCCATAGTAAACGTACTAAAGTGGCATTGGTGCAAAACTAAGCATTAGATGAAATGTAATATTTTGGGGGTGATCAGGTGTTCTGCATCCAGCTCATCTCTAAAACCCCAATAGGGAGAGTTACAGGCAGGCTGCAAAAAACTGAAGAATGGCCAGATCACAGGATTTGTAATTAGAGTGAGTACATGGTGCTTCCTCGCCGAAAAAAAAAAAAAAGAGAAAGAAAGATGAGCAGCTGTCTCAGCAATATTAGAGTCAGCGAGGACTCCCAATGAAATCAGATACTCCTCTGCAGAGAAAGTGAGTACCCTACATCCATCAGGCGGGCATGTGTCACAGCTAGTTGAAGAGAAATGGCTTCTAGAAAGTTAAGCTTCCTCTGAAACCTCAGCACATCTATTAATAAGGGAGAATGAAAAGAAGGCTAGAAAATAAACTAGAAATACAAGCGGTAGTCACCTGAGGCTGCACATGATTAACTTCACTAAAGCACATTACATGCCTCTACAAGGAGAAAAACTCAAAGAAATACTTTATCGCGTTAGATAACAGTAAAAATAAACCGGTGGTGCTTTCATGCCCATATGTAACAATTTCAAGACTAGGGCAATTGTTTGGGACTCAATTCTGGTTTTACACCAGTTCTGTGTTGGTATAACTGCCTTTATATTAGGATAAGTTTCAGTGGAGTAATAGCACACATCCATCAATTTAAACAGACGCATATGCTCCCAAGCTTTTGTCTGAGCTCTCAAAAAACACTAGGGCTTGCCTGAAGAGCTGGGAGTTCCAAATCTTATCCTGTGCCATGCAAATACTATTCTACTGTTTCAAAGCAATGATGGTCAGTAAAGGAGCCTGGGAGCCAGAATAATGAGTAACACAGTTTTCAATAGATGCTCACCCAAAAGGTCTCAGAGACGGGGATGTTCACACGACTGGCTCTCTTCTGTCTCTGCTCTGCTGCTAGCACTATGCTTCCATATCTAGATATTCTTCAAGGCAGACCAGCTTCGCTCTTGCTCCAGGACCCCATCTGCCAGGCGTAGCCAGTCACTGCCGTATCAGCGGCTAGACCTGGGAGACAGTAGGGACAACATGTACCTTCCCCTGGTACATCCCAGCTGAGACCTGCTGTTAGCACTGTTCAGCAAGGGGCGAGAGGCACAGACACCCCTTCGTGCCTCACACGCTCTTTCTCTTCGTGTTTACTAAAGCCTCGCCACTGTTGCAGGCTATGACTCAAAGGTCCCCTTTGCTGCCAGCTAAGTGGGTTCCCGAAATGTGCTGACAACTGCATCCACCATGCAAAGCCACGGAGCAGGCGCAAGGTGCAGAAGGTCTCAGAGGTACTGGGTTTCCTCTGGAACCAAGTGAAAGGGCCAGCAGTGAGCAGCAAAGATGGAAACATCAGCCCTCCTTTCTTTTTTAACCACATGACTTTTATTGTGTCTGGGTTTCCATAATGTTTCTAAACAGTATCATGACCTGAAAGTGAAACGGAATTAAGTTGAATCTAATTTAAAGTGCTTTAAAAAACAGGTAATTGGCAAAGCAGACTAAGAAAACTGTATGCCTGCAGGACAAGGTGCTTTTATTTCTCCTCAGCAGGGAAACAGGCTTCCATGCTGTACGACACCTCTCCCTTCCTCTTGCGGGCAGGAGAACAAGAAAAGTAATAGCATCAGGCAAATGTTATTCTTCCTTTGGAACACGCACCGCTTCCCGGGCGAGTGAAATTGGTACCGTTCTGCAACAGTCAGATAGCAATTAATCTGTACTCCCTCCACAGTTAGATCCAATGGGGCTTCCATCTGTCCACTCAAATGCACGGCAGGCTGGGATCTGCTGGGAAGCACGCCGTCCTCGCCATTCCTTCTCATGCAGGCTTCATCGCTGCGAAGGCTCGTGTGGCAAAGAGGCTGAATGGGCCATTGTAGCCCAGCCCTGCCCTTCTCAGTGCTGGGAAAGGAGGACTTTGTCAGCAGGACTCTGCCAAAGGGCTTGGCATGCTCGCCCTTTTGGTTGCATAACGCAGCTATTTAGAAACCGGTGCGAGGACGTGAGCTGGGTCCAAAGGCAGAAAGTTGCCCGGAGCTATGACTGGCATTGACAGGACGTGTCCTTTGTACAACCTCTTCCACCTGAAACACAGGTGACAACAGACGAAAGCACGAGCATGCAAAAAAACCCCTCACTGAGAACCTATATTCTTCCTGAGGATGCCCAAGACCTGAAATTAAAGATTTATAGCCTCATTAAACTACTGTAGCTCCAGAAGAGAGTCAGAATGGTAGTCTTGGGTCTGAGAACAAGTGAATCTCTCTGCAGGTTAGCCATGGAAAGCTCAGCATTTCACCAAAGCCAGCAGCTTAGACCTTCCCTGCAGCTGCAGAGGACCAAGCAGCTGCACTGGGCTGGTGACCCATCTCACATGGTTCGCTCTAAGGGTTGGGCGAGTCACCCTTCTAGAGGAGACCTTCTCCCACTTGCCAGTGACTAGTTCAGATTCTGGTTTTCTATGGCTCGAACTGGGGGAAGATGGATCCTTCCTTCCCCTTCTTCCACTTGAACCCAAGCTTCTACAGTGAACTTCTTTTTCTTTCACTGCTAGTTTTTTACTAGATCAGTATATTTGCTCTCAATTTGATAAGCTGATGTGGCTTGTTAGCTGAATTTTTGCAGGGCTTTTTATTAGTAGTTCTTATAAATTGTATGAATCAATTATTTGTTACAAATATACACTGTGTGTCACAAATTTTAGGCTTATGTGTTTCCAGCAGAGCAAACATTCTGAGTTTCCCAGGCAGACAGCTGTCTTCTCTCACAGGTCCACCCATGTAGTCCACCCAGCTCAAGCAGTGGGCATAGCATGCCCTCCCTTACAACATCCCAAAGCAGCAGACTTTTTTCAAGTTCACACAATACAACAACTTCCTTTCTAATGCTCTCGTAATGCTGTGCTCTAATTGAATTTTTAATTTCTTTTATAGTTTTCAATCCTGAAAACTGTTAAGCTATACACTTAAAGAAGCCGCAAGATGAGCTTATAAAGTTTTCTACATTTGCCTGTTTTGTTTACAAAAAGAGTGTATAATGACATATTTCTTTGAACCAGCTCTTAGCAATTAAAGTTGTTTGCTAAGAAAAGTTTGTTGGTTTCATAATACAGACAGAAATATGTAACTGGGCGACAAAAGCAAGCTTAAACTCATACTTCAGGTTGATCATTTGTCAAGATCAGTGTTCTTCATCTGTAATACATTGCAGAATATTTTATAAAAAATACTTAACTCTTCCAAAGCTACAAAATAATGCTATTGATATTTAATTAATAACTAGAAGACTCATTACACAGTCCCAGATTTTGTTAATTTGTCTGTCTAAAATGTCATAAAGACCCCACGTAGACAATTTAGCACATCTATAGTGATAGGCCTGCTTACAGGAAATATTTTTGGCAATAAAGAAACTCACTGCAGCACTGGTCTTATCAGCACAATGCTCTTGCAAAACAAACTGGGCCTCAAAAATGCTGAATTTTTACCTAAAAGACAAAGTCAGGTAGGGAAGGAAGATAACATCAAGTGAGAAGTTTGTAAAGAAAATCCAGGTGAAAGAGAAGACCTTTGTGGGACATTGCAGTGAAGGGAAACACCTGCATACCTTCACCAAGTGAGGATTTGTTCCTTTGTCCAGTAAAATGAGGGCATACTACAAAAGCACACTTCATAATCAGCTGAAGGAAATGCACTAGATTGTTTTCTGCTTGATGAATAATTAACATGCAGTTAATTAAGAGGAAAAATGTATGCTAATGCATTCAACAGTGAAGTTTTTCGCTACTCCTATATAAATTTTAGCAACTGAACGTGTGCAAAATAACTTATTTTGTGGGAATAGGGTACTCGTTGAAAACATCAGCTGTGCTTAAATACAATGCCCATTATATATTATCATTTTGTGACTAGAGAGAACTTGTAGTTGCAGAAAGTGTGCGACAAAAGCTCTACATCCTCCTGCACTGAATTACATAAAAGCAGGCAGAATCCAATTGAAATTCAATTAAAAATGAGATAAAGCAGAAGCATAGACCTCGCTTATATATGGGACTTCCTCCAGCTTCATCCTTTGCATTGTCAAAACTCAAACAGACGGAGCAGAAGGAGTGCATTCAGTTCTGAAACCGAAGCCAGAACAACAAGCAGAAGATCCAGGCAATCTGCTGTGTTCCTCACAAGGAGAATTTACAAATAGTGGGAATGTTTTTAATTGTCCGTCTCTCACAAAAAGAAAGGAAAATAGCTTAATGGCAACACAAACTTTTAAAGTCAGACACAGCTAGGAGTATTGTGTTAATACTCTGTGTACAAACAACAGGTGTAAAAATTCAAGCACCAAAAACTAACATACTGTAAAATCAGGAGGGGGGAAAAAGGGAAAAATCAAGCTGAGAGAAACACTGGGGAAGAGCTACTTCTGCAAGTAGCCATAGACCCATCGATCGATATGGTGCAAAATGCTTCCTCATGAGTTCCGGAAGCTGAGTGCTTCAGCCCTTCTTGCTCACTCTCCTTCCCTACCTTCTCCAAGCCACCACACATCTATCCATGGCCTGTGAAAATGTCGTCCACATGATGCGTGCTGTTTATAGATAGACAAATTGCAACTCGTACGCACGCTTCTAATCCGTGTGTTTCAGCAGGCGACTATGAACCTCGCTGTCTCTCTGAGCAGATGGTCGGGACCCTGGAATTGTATAAAATAGAGCAGATATATAAAATCTGATTCAGTAGTCTCCAAAATGTTGTCCCTCTCCTGCTGGTTATCAGGGCAATCTCCCTTCCCCTCACCAGTTAGAACCCAGCGACCCCAACGCAACGCTGCCTGCGTGCATAGGAGAGGCTGGTACCATCTGCAAACACGTCGGGTTTCGCAGCTATGCTCAGAACAATCCTCCACGTAGCAGCAGACTCCCAGGGGCTCCACAGCATCAGAAAAGGTGGGTGCTGGCTGAATTTTGCTATGATGACTGTGGCGCTTGCCGAGGAACGGGGAACCAAGCTTGCCCCTGGCCCCTATTTGGAACATGTATTCTGTCACCGCTACATTCACGGGCAGTCCACGTGATTCGCGTATACGCTGTGGCACAGGGCAAGCCGTACGCAGCTGGTACGCCCGCGACCTTTCCTGCCTAAGCGAATGCATAGTGAAAAGGGAGCAACTATAAAACCTATATATTTAAATGTGAATATTATAATATCGTCTTCGTAATTATCATTCCCCTTGCTAGTTTCCAAGATGCTCTGGGAGGATCAAAACACAGCTGCTTCCCTACTGAGAATTTTCACACTTATACCAGCCCCAGGTTTGTTTCCGTCCGGGCCAACAGACGGCACGGAGCTGCTGGTCCCTGGGCATGGCAGAGCTCTGACTGTTGACTGTTACTTTCGAAAGAAGGCTAAAAACTGACAGGCTGTTTGAATACAACTAAGGAGGAAAAAGGAAAAGGACTTTGCTCAATCCAAATGATGGTCTTGCAAATCTTGACTGTTTTCCTTTAAGCCGACTCCAACTTGCAGCTTTTTAATTCGATTCTCCAAGAACATCAGCATGTGAAACACCAGTGTGGGCTTAAGGAGAAAATGGATTTTCACCATATGAACTGTATGCATAATTTCCAGATAGGAAATGGCATGTTACTTTATTCACATACATTCACATTCATTTATTCACATGAAAAAGAGTTCATATTCTCAGCTATGATTGACATAAGGTACGAAGAGGATTTCTTCTGTAAAAAAAGCAAACAAATTATGAGTAGTAGGAAGCAATAAGGTTGTTTATTAACACTCTTCTATCTTCACCCTCCTGCCCACCCCATCACCCATGAAATGGTGTTCCAAATCCTTGACACAAAATGATAATATATAATATCAACCATACGTTCTCTGTCATTCCCATCTGAACCTCCAGCACTGCAAATGTAGTCATCTTCTTTCCACAGCGGGAAATAGCAAACATTCATACTTGTGCATTACCTTTATTTGGCACTGAAGCCCCTGTGAAGTAGAAATTTTGCCATTTAACACGATCCCAGCCTCACAAAATACAGTCTTTCTATGGATAAAGAAAAGCCTACAGTCGTCTGCACAGATTCAAGTCACTTCACTAGCATTCTTGCAAGCCTCCTGCTTGATTTGCATGATTATTCAGGTGATGGAGGTTAACTACCCAGAGTACTGGGAGGAAATCATACTATGATCTTACATGCAGAAATACACATAGATTAAGCTTTTTAATTCATTTCCTGGAAGATTATTGGCAATGCCTATGGTAACGCCTATTTTGTTAATTTTAGCTTTTATTACAACCATCTCCAGGAAACAGCAACGTTCCCAGAGATATTCCTTGAGCAGAAAAGAAACAACATTCACATAATACATTTCTTGTTGCAAATTCTTTACCTGAGGCAAAAATGTTTATCAATCTTTATAATTTGGAGGCGTAGTGCAAGCTCCCATAACATGGTGAGCTCAGCAATTAAGTAGTCGCACTGCTTGGTGCTTAAAGAAAGAAGAAAAAAGCCATTATGCAGGCAGTGCTGGGTGCAAGGGTAGTTTTGGGTCATTTACATCAAGGGACAGCATCACACTCATTTTACTTGAGCGAGTTATGGCACTGGATGGAACAACTGGTTTTTTACCTGTGGTTTGGGTCAGAGATCAGTAAAAGGAGCTTAAGGAAAAAAATTACTCAAAGTAATACTTAGTTGACTATCACAAAGATCTCAAACTCTATAAAGAACTGCAGGTAACTTCAGGGATTACGGGGTAACGGCGCTGGACTCAGAAGGTGTAAATTCCCTATCGCAGGACGGCACGGGGAGGAGGCTCCGTAACCGTGGAACAATTGTAATTAATCTTAAGCGAGTCATGACGCAGTGTCACTGTAGCACAGGGCGGATGACAGGGAGGTGTTCCCAGGAGAGAGAAGTGAGTAATTCGGTGCCTCGTGGAAAGTGCTCAGAGACATAAGAGAGAAGTCTGACTTAGCAAATGTCATGGTGCATATAGGATGACCAGAGGTGAGCCAACGTCCCGCCAGTGACACCAAGGGCAGGATTCCCTCTGGCCTGTTTACTAGCGATAGATACAAAGCACTTTCCACTAGTCAGGAAAAGTTCCTCCTGTACTGGCATTATCCCCTTCCTCTTTATTTTATAGATTTGAAAATAAACATCTCAAAGGAACAAAGAAGTGTTCACATATTTCTGGAGCTTGCAAGACCCTTCCCAAGGGTCTGTACCAGCGGGGACATTTCTGTATAGATGCTTATGGCACAGAGGACTTGCGCGGTACATCCTCAAGGATGAATCTTCCCAAAGGGATGCAGAATGCAGAGATGGGGTGGAGGGAGTGGGCAGGGAAGCCCCTGGCCACCTGAGCTGCGTGCAACAGGGGGTCTGCATACAGCCAGCCCAAAGGGAGGGCCGTTGGGAAGCGCTCTGTGAGGGACATGGGCGCAGATGGTGGAGGCTGCCCGGCTCAGTACTGTGTGGAAGCAGCCTGTGGTTGAAAAGGCAGTTAGGGGGTATTGTCCTGCACTGTGAGAAACTGGGATTAGGTTCTGGCAGGGATTTGGTGATTCATTTCCCCAGAAGATTTTCGTTTAATATGAACAGAATTATTTTTTTTTTAGAAGTAAATGTGTGATGCTTGGTGGGACTTAATTAATTAAAGTTGGCCAGAAGCCAGACCATCTTGGTCTGTGATTGTTTCTGCTTTTGTTAGCCGAGGAACATTGGACTGGTTCAATACTTCCACTGGGAGCACTGACACACATGCCAGGTGCTCAGGGAGGTGCCGTTTGCAAGAGAGCTCTTCCCCGGGAGTCCGAAATGGATCATGAAAAGATTGAGTAGCGTGGGGAATTGCCGAGCTGCTGGGCGTATCCCCTGTCAGATGAAATGCTATCTATTATTTACAGTCCTCATAGGCATGCTGGCTGTTTAACTGCATGGATGACAGAGACCTGATCCTGCCTTTGAACATCTTTGAAAGTAAATTATGATATGATATGATATGGTATGATATGATATGATATGATATGATATGATATGAAGACAGACAGAATGGATTTAGGGTGGAAGAGCAGGGAGAAATCAACAAGATGCTCTGTCATTCATGATAAATATATATCTATGTAATTGTGTATGTGTGTATATATGTATGCATGTTCTATATGTAGTTTATAAAGAAAGATATGTTATTTAGCTGTTTAACTTTCACTTCCTTTCCCAGAAGCTGTTTATGTGTTTGTAAGTGAAGTTTTCCACTGTTTTCTGGTGGCAGGGCAACCTTATATGTGAAGAAGTGTCTTTTCTAGCTCAGAGAGCAAGTGTTCCTGCTTCTGAAGTCAGTGTCCTTAAATTCAGGGCCTGCTCTTGGTGATCTCTCACCCAGAAGTTTTAGGTTACTGATGTCGCCTCTCATGTGCTTATGGCAGCTGTCACAATCAGCCACAGAAGTACCTGTATTCTAGCAACATCAGAAGTGATTTAAGTCAAATCATCAAAACCAATTAAAACAAATAACTAAGCGTACAGAAGAATGCACTCAGCCTAAGACGCTCCAGTAGACCAAAGCATCTGTGCACCCAGCTGTTTGGTGTACGAAGCAGATGTGACAAGATGTTTGGATCTGGTGTTGTTTATGTATCAGGAGATTTGGGCTGGATGGATTCACAGGCTATAACAAATGTCCTCATTTATCCTTGGTTGTTCTTATGCTATAGCTTATTCCAGGGGGCAGACACATGGCATCCGGTGAACCCCATGTCTCAGGTACACTGAAATCTAGTATATTTGCTGGCAGGTATCCATGAAAGCCAACTCAGAGAATAAAAGCTCTTTGTGATGCTTCTAATTCTTGAATTTTTAATTTTTTTTTTTAATCTCTTATTGGGAGTGTGTTCAGTAGAATGGAATATAACAAAATTCTTGGAGTCCTTACACAGTTCTTATTCAACAAAATTCCCACAAGCTTATATGGTAATGTGTTCTGACTCATGGAATTTTATAGTGTGGATCTCCTAATATCTGTGATTTCAATTCAGGTGCTGCTTTTGGAGTCAAATGCTTTGCGAGCTTCTCTTTCTGCCCTCAACCTCTTACCCCCAGAGTTTCTATCTCTTCTGGTTGAGGAGAAAAGCCTGAAAACATAACCCATATTAAGTCTCAAACACCAGACGGCAAACAGAAATACACAACAATTTTTTTTCTAATTTTTTTATTTTAATCTCCTGATTTTTAACACTTTGAGTTGGCAATATTGCAACTGGAATTTGGTTTGAATGAAGACTGAGGGCTGAACGCCAACATGCTCGCGCTCCCTCTGAAGAAAAGCAATGCCTGGAAATGCCTGGAAACGAAGGGGCCTGATTCACAACTTCCTTCCAGGCAGCTCATGCTGCCTTACCCTGCCTGTATGCCTAGATCCAAATACTCATGCATATTCTAAACCAGGTCCAAATCCAAACAGTACAAATAGTCTCTTTCTTTAGAACACGCTAACCTTGGGTCCAAAACGCTTTCCTTTCTGTCGCATGTGAAACCTTTAGATCTACTTTAAATAAGGCCATCCCTACTTAAAACCCATCTCTAAAACCTCTGAAACAGAGTATGTAGAACACTCTGAGGCTGTCTTTCTAAAAACAATGTTTTTCCACTGCTGTATCTCCCACAAGTGTTGCCACGAGTAATATAGTGCAGCAAGAACTGAAAAAGCGCTGTGCTTGTTCTGACTAAAATGGCTTCTGAATTCACATGCCCGGACCGTAGCAGTGGCTTCCTCAAAGCCACCAAACACTGGAGTTCAAGAGAAAAAGAAAGGCTGGTTCTACTACTTTCAAAAATTCCAGGAATTTTAGTGAATGTAGATGTATCTAACAAAAATTTGCAGCCTGCTGTTGTGTCTGCCAATAATTTCATCTCCTCCTTTTTGGATCAAAAGAGGTTCATTTGAAGATTGCTTTTAAGTTAGTAAGAGATTATTCTGGGGATAAAAAAAAGCCTTACATCTCCCCTAAACCACCTCAAATCACTTGTGTATCCAGATACACCAAGTGTGAATTGTGCACACCGCGTATTTCTGTAGTGCCAGCAACGTCCCCAACACTGCTCGAACAGCACAGGCCAACCCCTGGCAAAACGTAGTCAGTTATGTGTCTGCTTTCAGGTTTGGGGTTCTGGGCCTCACTGTGCTCTGGTCAGCCGTAATGAACGTCTAGAACAGTACAACCAATCATAGAAAACATTTCATGTTAAGAGTTAATGCAAAACACTGTTTGTAAAACAAAGGATGTTGTTGGCAAGGTGACAAGTGTGGTCGGTCACATGAAACGGAACCGGTGCGACCGGTTTTGAGTATCATCTCCTGACAACTCATGCATTAAGCCACAATATACTCATATATAGATCTAGCGTGTTCAAGAATCGATGGGAAAGGCAGTACAAAGTGTACTCTGAAGGCTTAAGTTTGATTGCACTGATCCATAAGCATTGTCCTGGTGCTCCTCTCCATAATGAATAAGGTAACAATATCTGGGACTGCTCGTTATGCCTCAGAAAAGCTCTTCAT
This sequence comes from Zapornia atra, assembly GCA_013400835.1. Lineage (NCBI taxonomy): Eukaryota > Metazoa > Chordata > Aves > Gruiformes > Rallidae > Zapornia > Zapornia atra. The sequence continues at coordinate 350,905 of VZTU01018055.1, forward strand.
CATAGCAACACATAAATAATAACAGTTTGTCCTGATCTGGTGCATTTCCTGGTGCAATCCCATCCACTACTCCTGCAGCACGTTCTTGTGTGCGAGCAGTGGGTGAGGAGGGACAGAAGCTGGCCGCCCCGGTTCCCAGAACTATCTCGCTCATTGACTTTCACTGGCAAGCACATGGTTTCTGCAGCAGAAGCGTATTACCTCAGCTGCTAGTGTTTTGTGTCACTGAAATACTTTCCATCAAAGGGAAACCTCTGCGAAGCAGCAGAACACAAGGGCTAGCTGTCAGCTGAAACTTTTTTGGAACACTTAACCCTTTTCCTCCTCTCCATGGCAGCCCTTCAGATGAAAAAAAGCCTCTCTTTGCTTTGGTAAGCTTTCTCCTGCCGCCGTCTAGTACAAACATTTGATATGGTAGAAAATCAGATACCTTGACAGCAGGCTGCATAGGCTCTCTCATGAGTCCATTTTATCTCTTAATAACCCACTTGCCATTTGTGGCGACCACAAAGTCTAGTGCTGCTGCAAATTGCAAAGTTTGCTGCTGTTTTCTGGAGAGAGAGAGAAAATTACACCTGAACTGTAATCAGTGAAAGGTATCAGTGAAAGGGTGTTACCAGAGCTTCCTGAGCATTACAAACTCTGTCGCGCCCACCCTTGCCCTCGTGGAGGACCAACAGGAAAAGCAGCATTCATACTTGCATAAACATGCCGTATCTTTGCATACACTACAAAAAACGTGCCAGGACACTGCAGTAGAAACACTGGAGAAAATGCCTTCATAGGAGGTGGCTGAAACTTAACGCCAGTGCAGCTGAAGCACGGTTATTGCAACTTGTAACTTCTGACAGCGAACAAAAATAGCTCTGTTAACGAGCCAAGATTTTTATATACTCGTTCCTTATCAGTGTAAGGTAACTGACAGATTTACCTTGAAAACATAGATGAGCTCACCTCTGTTCCCGATACATACAGCTATCGGCTGTGTGTCACTTATGAGTCGTGTACATGTCACATGCTTGAGGCATGACAAAGAGAAGAAGCATCCTGCCTCCAAACGGATGTTGATGCATGTTCTTTCTTGTCCGATTTTAGGTATCACATGGCAGTGGATATCAGAGAGGCTGCACACGGGACAGAGTGTTTGCAGTGACACTCCTGATCTGAGGACCAGAAGTTGTAACACCAAAATTAAATCGTGATTCCTCAGCTCAACAAGTGACACCGTAGTTCCATAGTTAGCCTTGCTGGCGTCCCTCACCAGCGTGAACCATGCCCAGAGCAGGAGTGTCATGCAGATACTACACACGGTGCTGGCCTGGGGTCACCCTTTCAGGTCCTGAAAGCATTTTATTCTCTAAGGGTAAAACCTCAGGCCTAGCAGGAACTGAGGGGGACTGGAAAAGACAAGTTTTTTACAATCAAACATGTGCAGTTACAGGGTTGCTTTCTTTTCAGACACATTTCCCTTTCCCTAGCTTTTAGTTTCAGTTTGCAGTTTCCGAACAATCAAAAAAGTATGCGTCAGCCAGTGTCAGAAACATGATTTCACAGGGAAAGAATCCCACATAGGGTGGTATCACTGGGGTGACATGTTTTTAAATAAAAATGTCTAAAGACAGGTATGTAGATTCATTCCTGTTTAGTCACCTAGCTAAATGGACTCAGCAATAGAGCATTAAGCTTGTGCTCTTTCCACACCTGCCCATGGCTTAGTGGACATTTCACTGCCTGGCTTTGGAAGCATGTATGTGAAAACAGCAGTTTTGACTTTAAAACCCAGACCTCAATTTACAGACGACAAGAAGGGTGGGGTAGGCATTCACTGTAGTGGGGAAAGAAACAGCACTGGGAAAAATTAGTAACAGGAAAACATAAAAAGTTTGATTCTGTTGTGATCAGCATATAGCAATTTTTGCTTGTGTGAAGCTTAATTCAGTCGCTCTCACGTTGCAATCAGTCTGAAAAGGGAATTAGCGTTAAGAGTAGGAAGTAGAGGGAGAGATTAAAAAAAACTCTGTAAGCTTTCCAAAACATTTCAAACTTAAACAAAATCCCCTTCTAGGAGGTTCCATTTCAACTTTCTTCCTCAACTCAGCTTTCTGCTAAAAACTTCCCGGTGTGGCATGCTGACACAAAGCACTAAAATGATTGCTCCCTAACTTCACTCCTTTCTAGGAATTAATTCTTCAGTGCAAATAAAGGTGTTGCTATGCACACAGGGAATAACCTATTCCCTACAAAAGCACGTGAGCACCTCAAAACCCTGGGCATATGATGATGGCAGTATCAAATGAATCAGGCGTCCTGACTCAGCGCGCTGAACGAAGTGTTTCTAACCTCTGTAAAGGGCAATTCCCTTAGGTCAAGTTGAGGTCACTAGAGCAATGCAGGGAAACCCATGCAGAAAACACCATGTGAGGGTCCCAACTTACAGCCTTGCTTTATGGCTGCAGCACGGTATTTTCCAGCATTTTCCAGCATTCTTGGGGTAATCTTATACTGAAAATCCAAAGTAATTATCTGAAAATAACATCTGTTGCTTTCAAGTTCCAAAGCATGCACCTATGAACAAGAAGGATCAGAAAAATGCTGATTATTTAGACGTCTTCTATTTTAACTACCTGGTAGCAGTACTGGAATCATAATCATTCCCCGATCCCTGCCTGCGTCCCTCAGCACACACGGAGAACTCGTGGCTCCTCCAGGAGATGCCAGAATAATTAACATACCTCAGAAACATCTTCACCTTTAACGAATGCAGTGGGACTAAGAACACAGCTTTGCAACTAGACCACGAGAGAGATAAAAGATGCCAGCCATCAAAAAACAGGTTTGCCAAATCTACCGCTGAGTTGCTTTTTTTCTTTGCTTATCTGCGTTATCTGCTGTTGCACAAAAGAGCTTTCAAGAACTGGCCCGAAGAAGCATTCTTATTCTTTCTTCCCATAAAAAAGCAGACCTGGCACAGGCACAGTAAATAAAAATAACAAGCATATGATGCCCAAGATGCATGTGAACATTAAGTGACGTTGGCAGCCCCCGCAAATAGAACTCCGGTTAAAAATAGCCTTTGTCTAAATGTGGAAAGTGAGTAAATATAGTAGCAGTTTCAGCTTACTATAGAGGCTCACAGGCTCCAAGTAACAGAGCTTATTATAGAGCATGTGCGTCAGCGAAGGGGAGAAAAGGGAGAAAAGAAAGACGATGCATTCTGCAATTAGTATCCACAATGAGGCATAAATTAACTTTTCCCCTTGTTATTTTTCTGGTTGTTTAAAAGAAAAAAAAAAAAAGGACAAAGGAAGGAGTGCTTTCAAATTGTCAAGAGTGCTAAAGAGAAAAAAGAGCTGGGAATTGAAGAGAAAGCTGAAACCAGCACCAGAGAGAAACACAGGGAGCTTTCTGTGCAAAGGATGGTTGAGACATAAAAAGAGACGACAGGGCAGATTCTGATCTCAGTCAGTCTGAGGCAAATAAGGAGTACAGTAACCTGGCTGGAGGGAGCTCTCCTGGATTTGCATGCACTCACACATAAGCCATCGAGCCAACTTTTGAGTTAACTGAAAAGAAAAGAGACATCCAATGCTGTCCCCTGCCCCTGTGCACTCCCTACTTTCAAGGAAATCTCACGAGTTTCCAGTGATTGCAGAACTTGCTTCTCTGAATCACTTTATCTGCTTTACCTATTGTTTCACTCCTCAAGCAGTTTGCAATGTTGGTGAGGCTGGGAGAGCCTACAAACAAAACCGGTGGGATATCTTACCCCAGGGGAGGAATGCCTGCTGCTGAAGGAAGGTATACGTTAAGTAACATCCTCAGGACATTCTTTCCAAGTGTGACACTCCTTCAATATTTTTAACATTCTCTTTTAGTTGAGTTGACAAAAAAGGAGAGAAAGAATCCCTGGGTTGTGCCTCCGATCTTCTCAAATCAGAGGTGAGGGTAGGAAAGATCCTTCTTATTTCTTTCACTGCTCAGTTCAATGAAAGCAAAGCTCCCCAGAACTCTAGTTCCTCCCCCCATTCAAGCAGGAAAGGACACTTCTCAGCATGCTTCGGTTTCTGTATGGGGTTTCTTACATCTTCTTACTTTGCATTGAGAAAAGTGGGGTGACAGTGCATGACAGAAAAATAAATAATGTTTGAGAGTCTTAGATGGGATGCAGCATGATATAAAAGTTGTGGCCAGCTAAGAGATGTCAGCAAAGTTGCCTTATTCAAATGGCATGGGAAATAAATGCTATAAATTCCTAAGTAGAGCCTAAATTAGCTTTTGGCATAGTGCATCACTGTAACAAGTTAATTTTGCAGCTCCAAGGAATAGCCTTATATGGTTCACTTAAGTAATCATGCTAAATGAATGTTTAAGTGAGAACCGTTTGCCAAATGCAAAGCAAGAACCATATATAACCTCTTACACAACTACATAACATAGCAATGCTGGCTGGTTTCCAAAAATCTGGATTATGTACAAATTATATCTGCTAACTCCAACCAACACCTGAGCCAAAAAGGAACTACCTGCAAAATACTAGCATGACCATTTAGGATTAATAATTTAGCATTTGTCCTGGCCTGTCTTCCTCACAGCCAAGCAAGAGAGACTTTTTTCTTTCTTCCCCTGCCTCCACCCCCCCGCCTTTTTTTTTTTCTCATTTCCAGAATGACAAAGAACAGTTTGGCAATCTCCTTTACTTTCATAGTTTTGCTAAGAAAGAAGAAATAAGGAAGGAAGGAAAAGCAAGAGAAAACTGATACGCCAAAAACTTTATTAGTTATATCAAAAGAAATCCAACCTCCTTCTAGCCTAGTGAATCATTGTTCTAGTATTTGTGCTGTTTCTCTGGTATTCTTGTCTTACAGCCATCAGGGGCCGCACAAATTGTATTCAGGCAAGGCAATTACAACATAAGCTGTGTAAGCTTAATACTGATTGCTCCTGCCTCCCTTCCCCCCTTGCATCCTCTACTACCTATAAATACAGCAAGTTAAACTATGAGGGATAACTGAAAAAGTTCAGACAGACATGCCTCTGTCTATTAGCCATCACCCATGCTTTGTAGCAAAATAACCTGCGATAGATGCGGTCTTGTTTCTTGCTAGAGAGTGCTGTTGAGTTCTTGCATTCACAATAAATCTGTTTGGAAGACTGCCCTTAAAGAGTTGCCATGGTGATTATTTTGGTATCACAAAGTAGAAGAAGCTAAAGTACTTACTAGCCGTATCCAAAATCTTGTCTTTTGGGGAAGAAAAAAAAGAAATCAGCAGATGGCATTTGTCAGAAATTCAACATTCCGATTATTACCGGAGTGATGTTTTTAGAGAAATTCTGGGGTTTGAGGTTTTCTGGCCAGAAAAGGGAGAATGAATGGGGTGAGAGGAATGGATAAAAAGGAAGTCAGTGTATCTGAAATTCCTTTTAGCTTGCACTATTACAACAGTTTAGGAACAGTTCTTACAGCAGTAGGCGTTAAGTAATGAAAATCTTCGAAAGAGTCTCCTTCCAGACTATTTACTAAATACTTAGCATACTGTAACACGAACAAGGGGAAATTGTTTTCTCCTTGTGAAAACATCACAGACTTCCAAATGGTTAATTATAGCTCCCTTTTGCACCTTTCTTATGATGGAATCACATCCGGGAACGTGAGAAATGTCCCAGAGAAATCCGGATATCAGTCTTTCTGCTCTGCGCAGTACAAGTGCAGGAATTCAGCTCTACAAACTAGGCTGCACATTTGGTGTGACTGTAACACATAGGATGAATTTAGGATGATTTAATGAAATTAGTGCACCGTTTCACTTCAGTTAAAAAAAAAACAACACCTGAGCAAAAAGCAAAACCACCCCCCTCCCCCCATCAGTTTAGCTGCTCAAATGCCTTATTTGCTGAATTCCCAAGTCAATCTAGTGCCTCTGTATGGATTTTACATAGATTTAAGTTTTAAAGTATGGCATCAAATTGGGACAGTTATGTGTGCTAGCATGCACCAAGACATGATGCTGGGTATCCGTAGGGCATTAAGGAGTGATAGCTGGTCATGCCAGCACAGTACAGTACTGTACAGATACCAGCTTGTGTCCTAGAAGCAGCATAACTACATGAGGGACGGGCTATGTGGCTCAGGCAGGGTGCCATGCTGACAGGACTGTAACACTTCTCAGATCTGGAGTTAGCTCAGGTATTACTGCAGGAGGCTGCCTTGCATGATTTAGGGGAGTTGCAATGTGTCGTACAGCTTTCTCCATTCACAAGCCTTTTCTTTTGCTCCTTTTAGCTGTCAGTTTTCCTCTGAGGCAATAGCAGCTTCCACTTCTTCACATACAAAGAATCCAGAGTTTTGGTGAAAAACAGCTTTGTTTACTTTAAACTTTATTTACTTAAAACTGTAAAATTGGCCCCTTTCTGGTGAAAGGTGCCAGTTGAGCAGCTCCAGGAACTGAAACTCTTTATTCACTCTGGAGCTCATTTGCAGCCCATTGGAGTCAACGACAAGCCTCTAATTGACCAGTTTTCTGGCTCCTGGGTCAGGCCTTCACAGGACCGGCAGCAGCTGTGCAAACTCCCTCACGCTCCCTCCCCAGCGCACCTCTGCGGGAGAGCTCACGTCCAAGCACTGTGGGGCCGACTCGGCCTGAAATCCTCAGAAACTGAAGCTGCTGGACGGCAACCTACATGGTGACTAGCGTGTCTTTTTCCAAAGAGGCAGTGTTTGGGGCCTGGGGATAATGGAGTTCTTGCTGCCTCTGACACCTCTGGTGCATGTTCCCCACCTCTGGCTCCATTAGGCACAGGAGCGACGGCACGATGCCAACAAGAAGAATGGAAGAACAGGCAGCACCTCGTCTCACCTTGAGTTGAGCCACTCAGCTGAACTCCTGTCCTTTGGGATTACTCTATGCTTGCTTCCCAAACAGTTTTCCATCTCTGTACATAGGGTTGGGTTTTTTTTCCTTTGCAATTTTACCGATAAAACCTGGAACCTGACGCACGTGGGGAAAAGCAAACAGAAGGAAAAGGAAGAACATCAGCATAACAGGTTCTCATCCCTCTCTCCAATTAAGGTACTTTGAGGGGGTGGGAAGAGAATAGTTTGTTTAAAAAATTCCAAGAAAGCTTTCATGGGACATGCTTTATTAAGAAAAAAGAAAAAAGCAAAACACTACAGACATTAATTTTCCTGTCTCTAGTTTCCATTTATCTATGGCTGCCAAGAACATTTCAGAAATTACTCCTGTTCAATTTTAACCAAGTTAGTTGTTTTAACCAATTTCTTCAGGTTAGTGACTGGCTCCACTCCATAAGCCTCTGAACTTACGCAGGACTTGTTAGCATCTTCCCTCCCTGCAGAGCTGAAGAGTAACCCAAGAGTCCTCAGCAAAACTGGTGACAACTCTTCACTGGCAAAGGATAAAAAAAGCAAAGATCTATGATCAGAAAGGGCAAAGATGAAGAACATTGCAATGCTGCAGGAAACTCAAAAGGGCAGCTGAAGATCGTATTGTAAGAGTGAATCTGAATATAATTCAAATAAATTGCACAGAGCCTCAACACAGTAGGCAAAGATCGTTCCTGAGAGGAACACCAAAATTATTTCACTCAAATGGTTTCTCCTCTTAATGGGCAGAAAAATCACAAAGAGGTAGCATGTGCTAGTAATTTAGTTTTATTGTTAAAAATGCTTGTTCAGTACCACATCATCTGTGGCTACAAAAAGAAAGGCCTATCTGTATGCACAGTTAAAGTTTCTTGCTATAAGAAGAATGCTGTATCTCAAAGTTTAGCTTCACTGTACCTGTCAAAACATTTACTGACATGCAAACAACACCTCTCTGCCTCTGGAGGGGTTACCACCAAGGTTTCCCCAAGGAAAAGATTTGTTTAATAATTGATTTATAGCAGATGTTGGGATGATTACTAGAATATACTAGTGGGTCCAGAGGAGGCCACGAGGATAATCAGAGGGCTGGAGTAACCCTCCTATGAAGACAGGCTGGGAAAGTTGGGGTTGTTCAGCCTGGAGAAGAGAAGGCTCAGGGCAGACTTTATAGTGGCTTTCCAGTACCTGAAGAGACTACAGGAAAACTGGGAACAGGCATGTTGGTAAGGGCATGTAGCGATAGGACAAGGGGCAATGGTTTTAAACTACAGCAGGGTAGGTTTATGTTAGACACTGGGAAGAAGTTCTTCCCTGTGAGGGTGGTGAGACACTGGAACGGGTTTCCCAGAGAGGTGGTGGAGGCCCCATCCATGGAGACATTCAAGGTCAGGCTTGATGAAGCTCTGAGAAATCTCATCTAGCCAAAGGTGTCCCTGCTTATGCAGGGGGCTTGGACTAGATGACCTTTAAAGGTTCTTTCCAACCTAACATATTCTGTGATTCTAATATTAACCAGGACAATTTCTGGAGGGAAAGTTTGAATTGGTATGCTAGAAGTTCCAGCAAGTAGTATATAAAGAACTCAAAAAAAAGTAACTGAAGAGAAGGAAAATCAGCTCCACATTAGAATAGGTTTACTCCACAAGCATCTTCATTTGAGGTGAGGAGTCACCATGAGTGACTTGAAGCCCTAGTTCAAAGATAGCTGAAGTCATAGGAAGTACTCTGTGGCTTGGCTGTGACGTCATGTCAAATTCTGGTTCTAGAGGTCTCACACATTGCCCTTTGTTTGGGATGAGGTACCACTGAACAAGCTTTGGCAAGAGCCAGAGAGGATGGAGGCCTGGGGAAGAAGCTGCTGAACAAAAGGCTAGGCTAGACATCAACAGTGTTTGCTATTTTGATCTCTTTTTATTTATTGGACAGACTAACAAAAGAGTGCCTGGGTCTGCAATTCTGTCCAAGGTGTTTCTCCTCTCAGAAAGCTGGTTCTTAAAATCCTGTTTGTTCTCATATTGCTAAATTATCAGTCTGTTCATTTTTATCCCTGTCAGTCTTATTTCCTTATTTCTTGATGTAATGAGTTGTCTAATTACTGCGACATCAATTCCTTAAGGAACTTCAAATAATTACATCTGTGTATTTCAATGACATCCTGAAGAGTTTGGGGGAGGTTTGCTTCAGGCTCGATAGCATCAGGTGCCTCCTGATACATACACTTTCTGCCAAGATCTCCCTTCTTCTCTGCTTGCTGAAACATCTAGAAACAAATATATGCCGGTCCTAATTAAAACAATCACCCAAGTACTGGATCCGACTCAGGGATTGACATTGTAATTTTAAGAGCTGCTTTCTCCACACAGTTGTACAAAGCATCTCATTTTATTTGGAAACTTCATGTTTCGGTGTAGCTACTCAGTATGGTTTTCCTTCCTTCCTTCCTTCCTTCCTTCCTTCCTTCCTTCCT
>VZTU01018055.1:360359-383103 GCA_013400835.1 Zapornia atra
AGAAAAGTTTGCCTTGTTTTGTCCCAGGATTGGTATATTCTGTGATGTGTTCCCTCTTTCTTTGCTTGAGCAGCACTGCTGTCCTGTTCACCTTTCCCTGAGCCAAGGCAGGAGCAGGGGGAGCTGTGTAGAAACAGCAGTGGAAGTGGGGCACCACACTGGTCTCCAAGACAGACCAGCTCTTCAAACACAGTACTTCAGTACTTTTCAGAACTGGTGTCAGCTGAGACACCCAAAACACACGACTATGTCCCCGCATCCCTCACTAGCACTTTGCATTAGTAGAGAAACAACACAATAATACAGCAGATGTGTAGGCTCCACCTTCNNNCAAGCAGTCAAAACTGTCTGGATTCACCCTTCCTAGCTTCACACATCCATACCTGTGCCAGTCACCTAAGCTTTAAAGCAAGAGAGGCATCTGTAGGGTGGGTTCATCTCATCCTACTGCAGCTATGCAAAATAATCTGGGTAAATTATAGCACAGAAACCCCCTTCTCCCTCTTCCCAGACTATAAAGTCAAGAATAAATGCTTACGTGTTGTAAGGTCCCTCTTTCTTCTGTTGGCAGCACTGGGGGCCAAACTTGTGCTCTTGGTGCAGAGGGCACATGGGCGAAGGAAGAATGGAAGGTCAGTGATGTAAATGTACCCAACTGCACAGTCAGAAGACTACACTTACTATAACCTTGGGCCTTTCTTATTAGAACATTGTACATGGGTGTGGGCGGAGGCTTTTTTAAACATTAATGCTCCCTGGCATATGTTCTAAATAAATGAGCGGAATGAAAGAGCATGGAAAAATATTTTGTACTGGATTATTAATCTCTGTGGTATTCAGCCACTTCTTAGCAACAAACATTCCCCTGAGGAATCATTTCAATCAGAACTCACTTCTTGGTCTCTGAGCCCGTTCGGGCATATTTGAATTACACGTGGTGCATGAAATACATTTTGGGGCATAACCACAGGGCAGTTTGGAAAGACCTTGGGGATAGTTTTGTACATACACTGTGAGCAGATAAATTGCATTTAAAACCATCCATTTGGAATTCCAGTGTTCTTGAGGAAGTTGCTGCTTGAGATCAGCATGAAATGTTTCACAGCTAAACACTGCCACGTCCCAACAGACAGCGGCATACCCTTAGCAGCAAAGTCCAATTCAAACAGGGTTCTGTGTGTCCCATGCAAACATTGCATTAAAATTGGTGATTAGAAAAGTTAGAGGCCAGCTCAATAATTGGAAGATAAGGTGATTTCATTCATACTTCAGAGCTGGCAATAAACATTTTCTGGCATGGGAAGCAATAATACGTTGTTCTTCCTTAAAATATGTCAACATCTTGAGAAGATTACTTCATCCTGCAGAAGGCTGTACAAAGGGCTGTCCTGAAGGTGAGGGGTTGTATAAATAGGGTTTAACTACACATTTTGGATGGTCACTCCGATGGTCAGTGACTTATCAGAAAACTACCACACCTCTGTGGCTGTTCAGCACATTATGGAGTGATCCTGCAAAGAATGGCCACAGTGGATGAGGTAGGGACCGAGTCCTGCCAAGGCTCTCAAGCCTCACACTTCTTTTCTGGCCTTTGAGAACAGAACCTGTGCAAGCAATGGAGACTGGGTTGGCTTGCCATCATCTCTGCTTCAGTTCCGTTTCCATGGAAGGGACCTTGGAGTTGTAATAATTTTAGCAACATAATACAGGTATTACACGTGATACCTGTCTTATATGTAGGTATAGGGAAAGAGTGACCTCTGGAAGGTCAAATGTAGCCAAGTGGAAGTATTGCTGTAAGCCTAATCTTCCTTTTGTTGCTGCCAAGCTTGGTTCCTGCACTGAGCTTTCCACAGCCGGATGAAAGAAACCAAGCATGAAGACTTTTCCCCTCAGAGCAACGTCATGCCAAATCTCTGACACACAGCTAAAATGGTGTGAGTATGTACATATAATGGACACAATCCATAGGGACTATAAGTGGGCTCCTGATCACACCTAACTTGAAGATATTTTTACGCTGCGGACGCATAAACCTGAATCAGTCATCTATATTCTCTTTTTAGCCAGTGGAAAGAAATGAGCATTGCTATTGCACCATTTCCTCGGAATGAAAAAAATTAGGAGCTAAACCAGTAGGAAACCCCAAAGGGAATCTCACTGTAGTCATCTAAGTCCAGGTGGGATTGGCTGGAGCCAGAGAGACAGCATGTAGACCCAGTCGTATCCCTTTGACCTGGAATTATCTTGTCTAAGTCCAGTCAGTTAACCAAAGCACCCGGTTCAGAATCTACCATCCTTCATCCGTCAAACACTGATGCCTTTATAGACATTATGATGGACACAAGTATCCCTATAAATTTCTCCCAGTCACAGCCTACCCTTCCTTCACTTGAGATCTGTAGACCAGCATACAGAGGTCTCTCATCACAAAAAATACGTCGCTGTTGCTGCTGCTACGCCGTCTGCTGTGTGCTCCTTCACCAAGCCCAGAGCCACTGAGCCAAGCTGCATCTGCTCTTGCAAGCTGCCCAGCTCTCCGCACCCCTCACAGCTGCCTTTGCAGACTGGGCATCCTACTGCTCATCCAGCATGAGACCAGGGCAGTATAGCACTCCATCTCAGCACACAACTTAAGAGGAAAAAGATCAAATTTCCTGGATATTTGCTATTGTTTTATCCATTTGGTAACTAATTTTCATTGTGTATGCCAAGTTTCAGAGGCCAGTTAAACATTTGGCAACACAAAACAATTAGCAGATTTTAATTTATGTAGCAGGAGTCTTTTGGCAATCACATTGACTTACAGGAGAACGCTTCTCTGCAGTTTATTGATATTACATATATATCAGACATTTCCTAAAATAAATACCAATCGATTGATAGGAAGATCATTACCAAGAACAGTCAACGGTTGCTTCTCAGAATCTATTTCCTGTACCCGCAAAGTCCCCATTAGTCTGCTAGAAGTACTAACACCTATTTTACTTCACTGTTCCTGTCCTGAAATTAAGCAAAATAAATACCAGAGAAAGATGTCAAATAAGGCCTTTGAAGATGTTAATTTTTGTAGGGTTTTTTTTTTTTCTCATACCAAGGGGAGATAGGGATTGTTGTTCGGTCACTCTTTCAGTATCAGTTCACATTTTGGTCTCCTCCAAGAATAATAGAGAAATCTATTTTTATTTCTATGTCAGCTGAGCCAAAAGGAGATTTTATAAGGCTGGGATGTTAAAAAATGCATAAATTGATCTGTCAAATTCTGCTTGTCATTCAGATTACATCCATTACAGTCGATAGGTTAAAAATCCTGATTCTTTTGTGGAAAACTCTGACGAAATAAAGCACAGAGGAGGGGAAAGACTGAAACTGCAGGTTTCTCTGCTTCTCCTGCAATTATCTACCTGGTACACAATTTAAAATACTTAAATGAAGTCAAAGGTAACTTTGGTCATAATTATCAGTCACAAGGTCTGGGCTGTGTTGCACATACTGCCTGCCAAAGACCAAGTTAAAGACAAAGTCTCTAGCAGTTTTCTAACAGGTCTAATTCTTCACATTAGAAAAGGTGGAGGGGACTTGTTATTTTGATGAGGAGAATTCTGTATCAGAAGCAGCTCACAATGGGAGGGAAGGCAGACTTTCTTGCTTTCACTGAATTTTTCTTCATCTTCTTTGTTTTCCTTAGAATTAAACTCCAGTAAACTTAATTTTGAAATGAAACAGAACATTCCTCTAAAGAAATACCTAGGTATAATTCAAAAGCTTTGAACTGAACTGTCATTTCTTTTCACAAGAAAACAATGTAATGAATTTTACACAGATGTTTCAATTAAGTTGAATGGATATTTCTTAAAGGAAAAACATCCCCTCCATGTTCTTCTCCAGAACCAGTCTACTAGAAGCAAGCTAAAAGGTGTTTGCTGTTCTTGGTACAGAAAGGGATCTCTGCCCCAGTCCCTGTTGTGGAAAGAAGCTACGCAGCTGAGCCTTCTCCACTCCTAAATACAAGGTAGTCGTGGAGGGTGGCTACCAAATTGCATTGCCTTTTTTTGTGTGTGCATCTGTGCAAAAACCTGAGCACAAAATATCCTTCTCCCCACCTGTACCCCATGTGCAAGTGATGGGCAGGAAGGGACTGAGGCTGTCGCTGCTCACTGTATGTGGGGATTTTTTTTTTCACAGTGCAAGAATCGGAGGATTCCAGTACCTGAAGGTAGCATGTAAACAGGAGGGGAATCAACTTTTTAAAAGGGTAGATAATGGCAGGACAAGGGGGAATGGATTAAAGCTAAAGGAGGGAAGGTTTAAATTCAATATTAGGGAAAAGGTTTTTACAGAGGGAGTGGTAAGATGCTGGAATGGGCTGCCCAGAGAGGTGGTGGGTGCCCCATCCCTGGAGGTGTTCAAGGCCAGGCTGGATGGGGCCCTGGGCAACCTTGTGTAGATCCAGGCCTGGAGGTTGGTGGCCCTGCCTTCGGCAGGGGGGTTGGAACTCTATGATCCTTGCGGTCCCTTCCAACCCATGCCATTCTATGATTCTATGGTTCTATGACCAAGGAGGGGAAATATTTGCTGAAGTTAGCAGGTGGTAGGTTTAAAGGCAGCAGAAGAAATCGCTTTTTCACACATTGGAGAATCTTTATGGAATGTATTGCCATCGGATATTGGGGAGGCAGGAAGAGTAAAAATAATTCAAAGGGAGATTAAAACAAGATCACTGGCAGCACATACAGCTATCATATGCTAAAGTGTAGAGACAATATCTGGCTCGAGAAGCCTCCACATTCCTGGTTTCCCAGCAAACCACGGAAAAGTGTCTCTCTGTAATTGCCTTGTTCTGCTTCTCTTTCTCTAAACATCTGCTGCGGGCCACTGTCAGAAAATGCGTGTTGGGCTGGCCAGACCTTCGATCTGACCCACTGTAGCAGTTCTTATGGCATACACTAAGGGGACGAGACTATCTCGCCCTGCACACCAGCCACCAGAGCTGACAAGATGCAGAAAGGAGTGCAAACTGCGCCCTAATTAATAGTGATGCAAGAGCGGCTCTGGAGGCACTGTGCCTCCCTAAGACATGACAACTCCCAGAGCTGGCACGGGAGTGATAGGGGCTCTACACTGTCCCTAGAGCGTAGCTTGTTGCTTGATGCCATAGTTTAGTACTAAGTATGCAAGTGCATTTTCAACATAGCTGGTGGCAGAAATTGCACTTCTAAGCTGTCTCGTGGATTTATATGCTTAAAGGATTATGAATTATTGCAAACCAGTACCATTTGCAATGTTTTGCTTTCTATCCTACAGATCCAATTACTCGAGGGCATATTTGATTGTATATGTAGTTAGAATAGGGGTTTGCTCTGGTTATTTTACATTTCCATTACAGTAAGTTAATTCAGAGGCAGACCTCAATCTAACAGACTTATGCTAAACTTCAGCAGTATTACTTAACTGAGTAAATCTAAGTACACAAGTAGGTAAAGAATTAAGCACAGACCTCAACAATCAGACATCTCTAAGGATGGAACCACATCACAAATAAACAAATCTGGAAGGATATAAACCACACCTAATCCTGCTTGAATGGCAACAATTGTTTGTGCCGGAGCCACTCACACACAACCAGGTCTGAACAAACAATTTCAGGGACAGAGAGCAGAATCTATTGTATATAATACAGTCCAAGTAAATATGGAAAGACTGTCAGCCTGGCTTAAATAGTCCACCTGATCTCATTGGGAGTTCAACAGCAGTGAAATCTATTTGCACAGAGCTGTTCATCCTGGTACTAACCTAGGACGTGCACGAAGCACATATCTTGCCATGAAGGTAAGCCAAGGATGAACACACAATGAGAGCCAGGCCACAGAGGGAGACTACAGATCTGAGAGAACACACAGAGGCCTCCCCTCTATTTCACCTGCATTCCAGAGAGACTGAAGAGAGGGGCCTCTGTGAACTGCACGAAGTTCAACAAGGTCCTGCATGTGGGTCGATGCAATCCCAAGCACAACTACAGGCTGGGCAGAGAATGGATTGGGAGCAGCCCTGAGGAGAAGGGCTTGGGGGTGCTGAGCGATGACAAGCTCAACATGAGCTGGCAGTGTGCACTAGCATCTCAGAAGGCCAACTGTGTCCTGGGCTGCATCAAGAACAGCGTGGCCAGCAGGTCGAGGGAGGTGATTCTGCCCCTTTACTCCATTCTTGTGAGACCCCCCTGGCAGTACTGTGTCCAGCTCTGGGGTCCCCAGTACAGGAAAGACATAGAACTGTTGGAGCGAGTCCAGAGAAGGGCCATGACAATGATGAAGGGGCTGAAGCATCTCTCCTATGAAGACAGGCTGAGAGTTGGGCTTACCAACCTAATTAGGTAATTACCTAATTATGGTGTGCCAATACTTAAAGGGGTTCTACAGGAAAGCGGGAGAGGGACTGTTCATTAGGGAATGTAGTGATAGGACAAGGGGTAATGGCTTTAAGCTGAAAGAGGGTAGGTTTAGGTTAGATATCAGGAAGAAGCTCTTTACTATGAGAGTAGTGAGGCACTGGAACAGGTTGCCCAGAGAGTTTCTGGAAGCCCTGTCCCTGGAGGTGTTTAAGGCCAGGTTAGATGAGGCTTTGGGAAACCTTGTCTGGGGGAGGGTGTCCCTGCCCATGGCAGGGGATTGGAACTAGATGATCTTCAAGGTCCCTTCCAACCCAAAGTATTCTATGATTCTATGAAACCCCAAATCTTATCTCAGGCATCAGTTGTGCTGTATCAATACCAACCCTATGTGAAATTTTAATCATAAGATCACAATATAATGGGAGTTGTATTCTTCTCTAGTTTTTGCATTAGAATTAGCAGAGGAGATACCTGTGCAGGTAGAGTGAGCAGGACACACTCCAATACATCCACCAAGGGTTGAAGATGAATGCAGTGGACAGGCATAGCTTACAAGATTGAACTGTGATAATTTTCACTGAAAAAACCTGCCCCAAAACCTCGTAGAAGGAGAAGGAATCCTTTCAGCCTCCCAGTAGGACCTACAGGGTTTTTCCAAGCTACCACCTACTACCTTTTGGAAAAAACTATTACGTGGCACAACTGGGACAATTCTCACACAACTGGCACAAGGGCAAATTTCCTCTAACTGAACAAGCAAAGCCATACAGAGGCACATATCACCTTTCTTTCTGTATTCCCAGATAGGATCATTAATGCTTTATCCAGCTAGTCAAACCAGCTGTACCTTCTTCTTGGCCTGAAAAAGCTTCTGCCCAGCAGGTTCTGGTTTTAATTACTTCAACTTGACAGCTATTTAGAGAACCTGTCTTTCTTCACCAGCCATTCCTACAGCTCTTCAAACAACTGCAGCATAAATAAGTAATTGATGGCTATAGAGAAGACAAATCGACTCTTTTTTGAAACGCATAGTAATAGGGCAAAAGGCAATGGATACCAGCTGCAACAAGGGAAATTCCAACTAGATTTAAGGAAAAAATCTACATTAGGAGAGGGGGAAAACACAGGTAGCTCAGAGATGATGTAGAACCTCAAGCCTTGGAGATATTCCAATGCCCATTGGAGAAGTCCTAAACAACCTACTGTAACTGGTCCTGCTCTGGGCTGAGTGTTGGACTAGGGACCTCCAGAAGTTCCCTTTTCCCTAAATGATTCTATAATGCTAGTCAACCTGTGTCAAGTAAATGAACCTTTGTAACTAATTACCAAAGGAGACACTTTGTTATGAAAGAAAGAAATTGAAAGAAATTAAAAAAAACAAAGGGAAATGGAACAAATTGATGTCCTTTAAAGAGTACGGAAAAGGCTATACAATTAAAGTGAATAACACTGCTAATGAGGAAGAGGCATCACATTAACACACAGCTGCAATTACAAAGCATAGGAGTATTCTTCTGAGAGCCCAGAGTAACACTGTGTTTGTAGTTATTTAGCCACAGAGGTATAATACAGATGTGCATGACTGAGTGTGCGTGGAAACCGCACTGTAGATGCAGCAAAGGTTTCAGTTACTTTTGTGAAAAGTGTGTGTTCCCTCTCCTCACCTAATATCCATTTGCTGAAGATACAGACTGCGACTTCATGCTTTCCACTATTGAATTATCCAAAAGTTTGGCTGTTAGGTAGACAAAGCACTTTAAACACAGTCTCTCCAGAATCATACTTCAAGAATGTAAAACAGGACAAAAAAGTAAAACGTCAAACCAGAAGTCCAGCTGCCATTTATTCTGGTTCTTATGAACATTCAACATAATTGTCCCTGGTGCAAGAAAGATTTTGACCAACTGCAGCAAGTTCAGTGGGGGATCACCAAGACGGATGGGGAGAGCTCCCCAAAATACAGGTGAGGGAGATGGCAAGGGCTTAAAGTGTCAGAATCCTCTTCCAGTTTCTCATAGTCCTGTGCCCCTACACTGACAGACAGCTAGTCAAAGCCCGAATACCTCTTGTAACCGCAGGAACTTCCTCAGTCATGTCCATACTACCTTCACTGCTTATGTTTCCGACGGAGCTTGGTGATTGGCTCCTTATGCATTGTGTCTGATCAAAACTGGTTTAGATCCCCTCAAACCTACAGTGATTACCTTTCCCCTTTGTGGTCTCTGTTTGCTATTACCATGTTTTACCTTTCACCCCTTCTTCCCTCCCTGACACACTATCTCTATCTTTTATCTAAAAGGATTCAGCACAGAGCGACAATCCCTGGCTCAAAACATTTCAGCCAGAAAGGAGAGGGCAAGTTTGCAACCTCTGTGCATTATGTCTGCCCCCCAGAGCAAAATCAGTGACATGGAGGGGCAGAAAGGCAAGATTTCCCATTACTTAAAGAGGAATTTCTAGTCCCTGTCGATTAGATATAAAATGTAGATACTGAAAGACACTACTGTAAAACCCCGGGAGCTCTCAAGATACAGAGAGAGTGCCACAAAAAGCAAGAACAAAAATCAAGGGATTGTGCACAACTTAGTGCTAAATCTACAGCGAACTGGGAATGCTGCCAGACCAAACTGCTCCAATGAAGAGAGGCATTTGCCACAACAAACATTCCACTCCACATCCTGGATCACACAGCTTTTAAAAGACGTATTTGAGCAGCAAATAAAATCCAATGACAATATCAAGTTTAACATCAGAGAGGCATCTTTTATTACCTGCCAGTCCTCTGAGTGTCAAATACAGAGGGAAAATCGGGCTCTGCTTTTTGCTTTCCACTGTTTATGATGAAATGACTTATTCAGAGGACAGATACTGTGAATATGAGAGCTGTGCTATGACCAGCTGGCCTATTTTGGATTTCAGCCGCAAAACACAGATGGAAAGTATGTTTCTAGATTGCATGATTTCTTTTTAAAATCTGCTTTTTTTCTTTTTTTTTCTTTTTTTTTTTTTTTTTTTTTTATAAGCATTTTTTNTTTTTTTTAAGCAGCAATTACTGAGATTAGGGAGAAAGTGATGTAGTTCCTTTGAAGCTTAAAGGGAGTCCAAAGAGCATTCACTCCATTTTCTGAATGCTTTTTTTTCTAGAGACCTGCACATCTTCCATAATCTTACTGCTGAAATCTCTGCAGATGACAGAAATTATATGGGGTTTTTGCAGCTTGCTCTATGGAAAAGGCATGGAAAAGGTAAAAAGATTTCATAGAAGAGAAACATGAAAGTTACCATGTGTAACTGCTATCTCTGTCAACACAAGCTACATTTATTTTGGGCAGGAGTCTTTCATTATCAACACCTCAAGGAATATGAGGAACTGGAGAAAACAGAAAGTAGGACTGTTCTAGGTGCCTTGCAGCATTGCTAGAGTCAAGTTGTCAAAAACAATCTCTCTCCCTGTGCAAGATCAATTTGCATACAAACTGCATAGGCTGAATCAGTCCTCTCTTCTTACTTGGAATGCTGTCAGCATTCTGGATTAACTTCCATTAATCATTCCTGGATCCCAGCACTTTTCTTTCTTTTAAGCCCACACACAAAACCTCGCAAGCTCACTCAGGCTGATGTCTTGTTTCAGATTACAATTGCTATACCAATGCCTTATTTAGCATATTTTAATGTGGTGTTTATAGGGACATATTACCAAGTACGTTTAGTCCTTCCAAAACAGTTGTGTGCTCACACACAACTAAATCAGGATGCTATATGAAATACTGGGGAAAAGAGCGGTTCCAGGCGTATCCATACACCCACCTGGTTTCTACTCTTCCTCCTTTAAGAGACAGGAAATGAGGAAGCTTCCTAGAATGAGGAAGCACAGAGTTGTAGTCATGTCTTTCCTACCAGCCCTCCGCAAACCCTGAAGGTGACAACAGTCCCTTAATCCGCATGTGGAAGAAACTGAAGCCGAGGATTCCATGTTTTCCCTGCTCAGGGAAGTAGAAAAACCAGCTCAGGCCTCAGCAAATGAAGAGCAGACCTGGTTATAGAAGAGTTAGATACTTACTTACGAAACCCTGCTTATATTTGATCCGTGTTTTGTTACTCTGGTCAGGTAAGACTTGTTCAAGAAAGATTTTATTCCAAAACCTGAAGACTGTGCTAAGCACAGTCAATTGCTGGTGAAACAAGCACTTAAATAACTTCTTTTTTTTTTTTTTTTTACAGGGGAAAAAAAAGCCCAACAACTCCCTGCCTTCCCCTGTCCTCCCTCTCCCCACACACAAAGCACTCTAAAGCCACAGGATTTTTATTCAGCCATAAACAAATCAGCGGTTTAGCTCTCTTCGTGTACTGACAGGAAATGGTCTTCTGTGACCTGGAAAACTCAGCAAGTTTCTGAACAGACACATCCACATTTCTGGGTTGCTTTCTTTATTTGTTCTTTAAGAGAAACCTACAAACATGTTTTAGTCAAAGACCTTGGCACCCCCATAAAATAAAACCAGACATTTTAGAAAGTATATTTTTGGGATCTGCAAAATCATCTCTCATAGTTTCATAAGGAAACATTTTCTCTTTCTTTACATATTGCTTGTCAAACAACAAAGAAACCCTGAGCTTACCTGTGCTGTAGTGTTTTGCCATGCACCATCATAATGTATTTTCAGTGAGCAAGTATTGAGCAATGGTAGCAACTGATCAAGAGAAAAGAAAAAATAAGTTCCATATAATAGAAAACATCTTGTTTATATGGTCTGTAAAGATGTGTTGCAATATTCCCAAAAACGGCAGCTGCCCCTTTGGACAGATACGCTCTTTAAAGAGGGGAAGACAGAGATCAAAGAAATACAAGTCATGTACCAAAGACTACCTTTGCTGTTCAGTCAGATTCAATGCTTTTCAAATAATATGAGAGGGTTTTTGCCTCATGTTGATGCAAATAGGCAGTGTTCCAATACCTCCACCAAGAAAATAATTTTAAAACTAGGCAAACAAACAATAAGAAAAGCCTCTGGGATAGTTTTAATTTTCTAGAATTTGCCAAGGGTGCTTATTGCTAGGCTACTTTTCCTGCAGTACTGTTGTCTTGGACAGAGGGTCCAAGCCACTGGTTTCTTCAAGCCTTCTGCCTGGTAAATGTTATGCCCGTAGAATGGGCAACAACGTGCAATTATTCGAAGCGTCAGAACTAAACAGTTCACATTCTGAGTATCAGGCATCAACTTCTCAGAGCAAACAATTTGCGACTAACTCTTGCAACAGGAAAGTCAGAAAAATATTATCTTTTTAAAACTTAGAACGACAGGAATTTTCTTTAGTTCAGTCAGCTTTGTATGGAGGACCTTCATGTCATTTCAGAAGAGTTAAGAAAGCCATACTGTGGGAGGAACAGTTTCTCAATAGAATAGCTCCTCCATCAGTTTCTATTCCCCATGCCATCTTACAGACATACATGTTGATTTTTCTGCTTAAATGCATTTTTAAACTTCTCAGCAGAACTTTTAGATTTATAACAGGTCTAATCCTCTCATACATTTTACTAGAGTTACTCTAGTAACTCTTAATACTTCCAGAAGTATTAGAGGTCAAAATAGACTGAAAGAGTTTAGATTTTCCTTATGCATCTTCAGTGATACTGCATTTGAGTCAATAATATGCAATGAGCTATAAGGGGCTAGGGACCTGTTTCTGTGTTCTCTTTAACCAGGTATAGGAGAACCTCAGCCTAGAAGAAAAATGAGTAGTCTCCTAGTTAACAGTATCTATATCAGTAGGCATTCGTGGTATTTCCCTTCATAAAACTCAAGTCCTGAAAGAAGGATTTGAGTCAGCATGTAACATTTTACCCAGATCTACATTCTCCTATTGTCTTATATGTGACATTAAGTGAGAAACAGAGGGAATTAGAAAAATAGGGACCAAGAAATAAAGCCAAGAGTGTAAGACGTACACGGAATGCTGATGACAGTGACATGTGTTTGCTCTCATCTCAGTCGCTTGGGAGCTGTGGCAAGCCTCTGGAAAAGCCTTCAACATCCACCTCACCAATTCTCCCTCTATTGAAAATATGTTTATTAGTCCTGCTGTGACCTTATTGTAAATTATCCCTGAACCGATACTAAGAGTTGCACAAATAATTACGTTTTCAAGTTTTTACCTGTAAAATAGATTTTAATTCTTTTAAAAATCACAGAATCACAGAATCATTGGGGTTGGATGGGACATCGAGAGATCATCAGGTCCAACCCCCAAAAATAAAAACTAAATAATAATATTAATTAGTTTGCTTTTCCCACGGTTCTTTCAATACTGAGCATTCAGCATGACATACACCTGACCACCAGCTTTCACACAGTGTTTGAGCCTCAGCACCCAGTACACTGGAGGTCAGGAAACAACCCCTCTTTGTGCCGCATACCATACGGAAGGCGAGATATATGCCAGGTCACACGCAGGGGCTTCCCTTTTTGATCCCCACCCCCACCTCTCTTCATTCTCAGGCAGATGCCTCCTCCCGGGGCCAATCCTGCCGCGTAAGCTCCTCTTCCCTTGCAGGGGTATTTTGCCTGGAGAGCTATCCTCATGCGGTGCCCTTGGGCTGCGACCAGCCCGTCGGAAGGTGGCACCATGGAGATACAGCTGACAGATATGTCCCCAGCCGGCCGTGTTCCTCTCGCTTGTGACTGGCACCAAAGCAAATCCCGTGCTAGGTGGTATTTTTTCCGGTAGGGTCGTAAAACCCTAATCCTGGCTGCTGGTTGGATAAATTATAAGAATGACCATGTCTCTCATAACAAAAGGAAGGAGAACATGTTGTCACTAACTTCCAGTACTGTGTGGCCAAGATGGGTGATGTTATGCTTCACCTTGCTGAGGACAGAAGCTACAGAGATTCATATTCTAGCTGGGGCGGGGGGGAGGGAGGCTTACAGAAGGTAGAAAACAGGTCAGATTAGTAAGAACAACCACAAAAAACTAGTACTAGAAAATTCAAAATGTTTATGTGAGATACCTAATATGGGATGGGAGTAATGTCTTGTTTTACTTCCTGTAACTATATCAGTGCTAAGCAGGTCATCGGAAAAATTTTGATCCGGTTGTTGAAAAACAATTAATGGTATGGACAAATGAGGCTGAGATCATCAGCATGTTTAGATTCTTCTTTTCTTCTTCACTCTTCACAACTGCAAGCCAGTGCCTAACAGATCAGAGACTAACACTGGCTCCTAGAGCAGGTTATGGGATATATTTGGTTGGTTTCAGATCAGCTATGCCAAAACAGACTCATCATGGAATACTCTCAGTCAGACATTTGTCACAAGGAGACTTGCTGTTATTTTTGAGAACTCACAGAAGAGACGGAAGTACCAGAAGATTTTTAAAAGACAAACTCCTGGTTTAATTTGTGAAGGGAGAAGAAGGGGGACGACAGAAATCATCAGAAATCATAGACTTTTTTTTTTACTTCTGTTTACAGAACAAAAGTCTTGTAGAAGAGGAAAAGAAGGAAATGCAATATTTCAGTAAATAATAATAATTTAGTAGGGAGAATGGCAAGATGTGCTGAGAAGCGATCTGCAGTACCATCTCTTGGATCTCCCAGTATTCATATTTTTATTTGAGACCTGGGAGATGGACTGGAGAGCCTGAAAACTTAGCAAGCATGCAAGACAAAACTGGGAATGACTCCAAGAATGGAAAAATACAGGCTCAGGACACAAATGATCTGGACAAAATGGAGGATCACCTAGAAAAAAGACTGGGCGCAGTTCAATCAGAACAGCTTCAAATATTTATACTTGGATAGGAAAGAGAAAGTGCACAAAACTAGAGGGAGAATGTGGCTAAACAGCAGCTTTATGGGAATGGATCTAGGTATTATAGGAAATCACAAGTTGAATTATAAGTCTACAATGTAAGGCCGTCATGAAAATGGGAAATCATAAAAAGATAGCAACGAGGAGAAGTGAAAAGAATTGAGCTTTTTGAGAGAAGGGGCATATTTAACAATGGTAGAAAATGAATGGCAATGGAGGTCTTTTAATTGAGAATATATAAACTTTTTTTTCCTGAAAAATAATAAAAATAACAGGGGAAAATAAGAAAGGAGACCAAAATGGTCTAAATGTAGGATATCGATTGTTTTCTTAAGGAAATTTAACCAGTTGCAATTTCACTCTTAGGCTGTATATCAGAGGTTAATATCTGAGTAAAGATAGTTAAATTGGCTTTTTATTATTGAATTATAATCACTTGAGCAATTATAAAAACAGGTGTTGCTGATTGAAATCAATTATTCCTTCACCTGATCACTATACAGCTGATAAGAACTCAAGATTGCTACACAAGTACTCTCTCACTTGTACTGAAGCCTTCTTGAAAAGCATTTATTAAGCCAAGATGCTCTGGAAAGAAACTCCACTGAAGGACAAGGACAAAGATTAAAATCTTCTAAGAAAGAGCGTGCAGGCTGTGGTGTCTGCAGATCTTGATTTGATCATTAAGTAGCCTCGATACTTAGTTGACTGTTGAAAAGAAGTGTTTTCAACATGTCTACAGGAATTTTCTCAGGCTTCTAGACCCATCGTTTAATCTTAAATCTTTCAGTCTATGAAGCTTGCAAGAGTACAATGGAGTAGTATGTTTAATGGATCAGCTAAACTAAAAGTAAAGTAGGAGATAGTATATATTTGGGTTAGCCTTAGCAGTAAGATGACTGGAAAAACACCAGGGGGTTCAAAGGCAGCTGAAATATTTTCCACAAGCAGCTGGAAAATAAGCTTGCCTGCAAACCCAGTGGTTATAGCTGCTTTTCTGAATGGAACACCGGTACTGAGTACAAAGTAGCAGGCGTTATCTGAAATACTTTAATTGGATCAATGTAATTCTATATTGGTGCAATAAGGAAAATGTCTACTCTGAGATGGTTTATCTGCCATGTGATGGATGCTCATTCTGATCTTCCCTTCTCCTGAACTTTTTTCTTAACTGGGGTAAATTAAGTGAGACTTCTTTCCTTCATAAGTTGTCTACACACAAGGGTCCATTAGTGCCCATTAAAATTTTATATGTTGATTCTCAATCATTCTTTCTCATTGGTCATCCAGACAATACAAAGTTTCATATGCTTGTCTCCCCATCATAAATAACATTATATCTCACGTTTGGCATTATTCAATCAGCAAGGTGTGTATGCTGAGTAACCTTAGTTTTATACACTTCTGTGAAAGTCTGGTTTCTTTATTCATGTGGAAATTCACTGCCTCCGGTTGCCCAAACATGTATGGAAGCCGGCAGTTCAGTTACTTCTGCTGTGAAGCTGAGGTAAATGCAGCACTTTGAAGTACTTAGATTCTTCAGCCTCTAAAATGTAAGTCTAGTTTTCACGCTGACAAAATCGTGCATATTTAATGATCTTCCTCCTGTTTGATCCAATTATTTTGTAGATGGAGCAGCAAGTACTTCAAATGTAAGCTGTCCCAGCTTTATCAAATACAGAATTGATAATAAGGTATCTACAAGTTTTTACAGGAAATCAAATGCAAAAATTAGAACATCGGCGCTTCCAGTGCACTGCTACCTTCTCACTTTTGTTGGAGTGCTGTGAGCTGAACGTTTGCTCCAACTGAAGCTGTCATGGAGACAGTGCTACGTTAGAACTTAACAAGCAGTCTTAACGTCTGTCCAGCTGCTCTGGCTTTTGAGTAAGGCAACACTGACAGAAAAAGCTCTCAACAGGCTACCATAAATTCCTCTCTCGGTTGATGATCTGTGTTGCACAAAGAAGATTAATGCTTTTAGTACAAGCCAGAATAGCCACTGCCAGAGGTGAAAGAATAAAATAGCTTTTATAGAAAAAGTATTTCCTTCCTATGTTGGGAAAAACTGGTTTGGGGGCCATAGTTCCTGAAGGAAGACACCTTCCAAGTGGGTTTCTGAACTTCATCTAACCCCATCTATGCAAATAGACATAGACAGCTGTGCACAGGTTACAGCAGCTTTCTATAGAATCTTTTTCGAGGCCTCAAATCAACAGTGGAATCATTGGTGATAAGTATTACTAGATTTATAAAGAATAAATTTCCTAAAAGCAAAATTGGCTGATCTTGTGGAGAGAAACAGAAAACTTTTAGGCATCAGGAATGCAGTAAAGAATGACTGATATCAGCAAAACAATTGATGGTATTTCATAAGAACTTTATAGGAAAAACTGCAACTGAGGCACCATCATGCAGAATCAAAACTATTTCAGAAAATCCAAGAAAACACCTTTTTAGATAGGTTTGTTGGGTTTTTTTAGCATCAGTAACTTGAAAAAAATATAGACAAATCATTCATAACAGGTACAATTTAGAATGGTCTCTGTAGGCGGTTAAGTGTCATAATTGAAAAGTGCAGTTAATGACACACATATCTCAGAGAGGCTAAGATTCAAAGGCACTGACTTCTGTGGATCTTTTCTGGAAATAACTGTTGGTATGATATGGTGGGTTGACCTTGGCTGTTCGCCAGGTGCCCACCAAGCCACTCTATCACTCCCCTCCCCAGCAGGACAGAGAGGGGAGACAGTAAGATGGGAAAAAAAACCCTCATGGGTCAAGATAAAGAGAGTTCAATAAAGCAAAAGGCTGTGCAAGGAAGCAAAGGAAAACAAAAGATTTATTCTCTACTTCCTATCAACAGGAAGACTAACCACTTCCTGGGAAGCAGGGCTTCAGTACACATAGCTTTTGCTCCAGAAGACAAATGTTGTAATAACAAATGTCCTCATTCCTCCTTTCTCTTAGCTTTTATTGCTGAGCAGATGTCATATGGTTTGGAATGTCCCTTTGGTCAGTTTGGGTGAGTTGTCCTGGCTGTGTCCCTTCCCAAGATCTTGCCCCCCCCCAGCCTAGTGCTGAGGGGGGATGTTGGAGAGAGACAGCCTTGATGTGTGCCAGCGCTTCTCAGCAGCAGCCAAAACACTGGTGTGTTACCAGCACCTTGCAAGCTACCGATACACAGCACAACACTGTGATGGCTGCTGTGGGGGAAATTAACTCCATCCCAGGCAGATCAAATACAATATCCATCCCTTATTCCATACCACTTGTATCACATTCAGGTCCAACATAATTTATATATATATAAATATATATGATATTCTATATCATAGAATACCCTGAGCTGGAAGGGACCCATAAGGATCATTGAATCCAACTCCTGGCTCCACACAGGACCAGCCAAGTCAGAACATGGGACTGAGTGCAGCGTCCATATGCTTCTTGAACCCAGTCAAGCTCGGTGCTGTGACCACTTCCCTGAGGAGCCTGTTCCAGGGCCCGACCACCCTCTCAGTAAAGAACCTCTTCCTAACATCCAGCCTGAACCTCCCCTGTCTCAGCATTATGGCATTCCCTTGGGTTCTATCCCTGGTCACCACAGAGAGGAGATGGGCACCTGCCTCTTCGCTCTCTCTCATCAGGAAGCATATATATATTCTAGCTATCCCATTGAATTTAATTTTTTATCACTGAAATCCTTTCTTACCAACACTTACAACTTAATCTATTGTCCTGGGTTCAGCTAGGACAGGGTTGATTTTCACCAGAAGTTGGGATGGGACACAGCCAGACTAATCAAATGGGGTATACCAAATGACATCATGCTCAGTATAAAAGGGAGCTAGCTGGGTAGGGACAGTGTGCCCTCTTCCACGGGCTTCCTCCACTCCTCCAGATGTTCGTAAGAACAGGCTATGGCTTGGGCCCCATCTGTCAAGATGGATGTTCTGGACAGGAGAAGCAGTCTGTTAGGCACCAATGCTGGCTTAGTTTGAGTCAGCACTGCATTCCTCTGGTTCATTGCAATACTTGTTCTTTGTTGGTTCAGGTCGTTCCTGCTACATTACTTCCTATGATATACAACTCACATCACACATTATTTTTCCAGTAAGTTTAAATCTCCTTGAGGCACAAATCAGGTCTCACCATCCTTCCTCATTACCCACCAAGCATATCCAGATCCTTGAGCAAAGACAGTCCCACAATTAGGTTTGACTTTTCCCTTGGAAGGATCAAGACTCACCACCTTCACCAGCCACTTCCCTATGTGCACTACAGGGACCTTATCTCCTGTTCTATGTAGGGATTTTATTTGGGCAGGACCAGGATGGCAGAACCTCTGGTGTTAACCAGCCAAGTGGCTTCTGCTAAATTTGTATCCTAGTGCTTTCATGAACTATTGCCCAACAGTCTCAACTTAGCCTTTAACTGTGCATTATATCTCTCATTCTTTCCAAAGGCTTGTGGGTGATAGGGGATGTGATACACCCACTCAATGGCATGTTTCTTTGCTCAGGAGTTTATGAGTTTATTTTGGAAATTAGTCACATTGTCTGATTTGATTCTTTCGGGGATATAATTTACCTTTCAAGGCTGAAGATGGTGTTTTGGGCAGTGCCATAGTTTACTTCTAGCTAACCAGTAGTTGTTTCCACCACAGTGATTATGTAGCGCTTGCTTTAGTGTATTCATGGCAATGGTCCAGCGTAGTGAATGTGCCATATCAAAACCCCAGCCACCACTCTCTATATCAGGGAGATCATACTTGTGTGGCTGCTTGATTGCAGCACGCATTTCACATTCATGAGTGATGTATGTGGTGGTCTCCATGGTTATGTCCACTCCTCAATCACAAACTCATCTGTATGTTGCATCTCTTTCTAGAGGTCCCAATGTTTTCTGGGCCTATCAAGCTACAAACAGCTCACTCTTACACTCTCAGTCCAGGTCTATCTGAGCTACTTTAATTTTGACAGCTTTGTCTACCAGTTTGTTGTTTCAATGCTCTTCAGTAGCATGGGGTTTGGGCATGTGAGCATCTACACGATGTACCTTTAGAGCTGTATTTTCTACCTGGACAGCAATGTCCTGCCACAATGCAGCAGCTCAGATGGGATTACCTCTGTACTGACAATGGGTTTCCTTCCACTGCTGTAGCCACCCCCACAGGGCATTAGCCACAATCCAGAGGTCAGTATAGCATATTGGCTTCTTTCCTTGATCAGGAGTCTCTGAGGTTAGTTGGATGTCTTTCACTTTTGCAAACTGACTTGACTCAAGTTTTCAATCCGTGGTTTCAGCAACTTGTCATGTGGGACTCCACATAGCAGATTTCTGCTTCCAATGGTTTCCTACCACATGGCAGGATCCATCAGTAAACCAATCATGATGCCTCTCATCTTCCGATAACCCATTTTATGGTGGTGTCTCTTGGGCACGAAACATGTGCCCAGGCAGTGCTCAATAGTATCTGCCTTCTGGACAGTCCATGATTTCTTCCCAGATTCTTGGTTTAGCCCAGCCAGCAATTAAGTACCATTCAGCCACTTGCTTACTCCTTTCCTCGTCCCAGTGGGGTGGGGAAGAGAAACGGCAGAAAAAGGGCAAAACTTGTGGGTTGGCATAAGGACAGTTTAATAGGACAGCAGATGATGAAGAAAATAACAGCAACAATACTAATAAAAAAATATACAAAGCAGGTGATACACAATGCAATTTGCCTGCCTCCTGGAACCCGATGCCTGTCCTGTCCCCAAGCCATGATCCCTCCTCCCTGGCCAGTTCTACTCTCAGTATACTGAGCATGATGTCATATGGTACCAAATACCCCTTTGGCTAGTTTGGGTCAGCTATCCTGACTATGTCTCCTCCCATCTTCTTGAGAAAATTAACTCTGTCCTAGCCAAAAAACAGGACATCTGGGTGGTTGGGTTTTCCTAGTCAAGGACATTGTGTGTTCAACACTACCCACTTACTGTAGACAGTGCTTGTTGCATGACATGTAAAGGGGATGTTTCCTTTGAACATCCAAGGTAGCACAGGCAGTTGCAGTGCCAAGAGGTGGTGGAGTTCAAGATCTTATGTGGTAGGAAGAGAACAGCAAGCAGGACTGCAACCCTGGACTTCAGCAAGGCCAACTTTGGTCTCTTCAAGCAATTACTGGGGGAAATCCCAGGGGACAGGGTACTGAAGGGAAAAGGCGCCCAAGATAGTTCGTCCATATACAAGGACTACTTCTTCCAAGTTCAAGATCAGAGCATCCCAGTGGGAAAGAAGTCAAGAAAGGGAGGCAGAATACTTGTATGGGTAAACATGGGACAGCTGGACAAACTTAAGTGGAAGAAGAGAGTCTACAGGCCACGGAAGCAAGGGATGGCCACTTACTGCTGGTGGTGGTGGTGGGGATGAGTGTTGGAGAGGTGGTCTTGGTGCTGTGCCAGCACTGCTCAGCAGCAGCCAAACCCCTGGTGTGTTACCAACATCTTGGAATTACTGATTCACAGCACAGTGCTGGAGGGCTGCTGTAGGGAAGATTAACCATCCCAGCCAGACCCAGTACATATGCATACTGTGTGTGCACTATTTTTGATAGTATAAATTTGAGCTGTTCTGGATGCGTGGATGAAATGGTATATGTTACTCTGTGATGCTACCTGATTTAATGTACATCACCAAGTAATGTTTTCAGGGTAAAATTACTTTATTGAATTCCTATGAATCATGCCCACATTCGTTAATATTTCTATTTATAGATACTTTTTCCAGTGAATTGCCTAGTGAAAACAAAACAACATGAACACAAATCTGCATAACATTTTCATTGAAACATTTTGATTGTTCCACACTTTCAATCATGTATCTGAAGGTTGAAAAACCATGACTGTTATTTGTGTGATATTAGGAAAACCTGTCTTAATATTTTAGAAAAGAAGAACATGGCCTTTCTGATACAAATCTTGTTAAAAATGTGAAAAGCTGTGTAAGAAAAGATGTCTTGAGCCTGCAGAGAAATGCAGTAGTTTACATACCTCAGTCTCTGAACCACCAGCTGTCTGTGAGGCTTTGCAGGTGGCCTTTGTCAGTTGGCATTTATTGCTGTGGCTTGCCAGCAGTTACCTTCAGTTTAATAAGTCACATTTTCAGGTATATTCTATGGCCACCAAGCATTACCTGAGAATGTGCTAGTGTGTGGGATCCCAGCAGATGGCATGTATCACCATGGTTCCACCTTTCTATGGGACCCAACTCATATGACAACTTCTAGTGTATAGCTGACTCTTTGTCAGATTCTGCTGCTTTACATTAGTCCATAAAGAAAAATTACTTGGTCATTAATGGCTAGAAAATTCAATAGGACTTTCCCAACTTAGCCTGGTATTTATATTCATGGTTCAAGTGAATTCTGAATTCTCACTGACCCCTGTACACAGTTTCACATGGGGAAAAAAGAGCAAACTATCACTGTACCAGAGCCCTAGATGCGAGAGTACCAAGAACACTAAATCAGATCAGTGTCAAAAATGGATATTAACATTTTACCAGATGGCTTCTCTTAAAAAAAATTTGCTCTTCCCAGTTGTTAGAATTTTGAGGAAATTAAAGAGGCCTCCTTTATGTTTGGGCCTTTATATTTGACATGGCACTCCTCATCCCATGAAAATGTACATGTTATGTTTGGTCAGAGATGGTCTGAAGCTCTTTTCATATTCATTGTCTTCGTTGCCAACTGTCCAAAGCTTCAGTCTGTGTGAGGGAAATCTGCATAGCTGAAATGCAAGAAAATAAGCCAGGAGAAGTATATTTGAAACTCAGTGCTGAGCCATGATCACAAAGGTACGAGACTTCTCTGTGACAGAATCACAGAATCGTAGGGGTTGGAAGGGACCTCGAGAGATCATCGGGTCCAACCCCCCTGCCAAAGCAGCTCCCTAGCTCATATTGCACAGACAGACAGTCTTGAATATCTCCAGAGAAGGAGACTCCACCACCTCCCCGGGCAGCCCGTGCCAGGGCTCCCTCACCCTCACTGGGAAAAAGTTCTGCCGCATGTTGGTGTGGAACTTCCTGTGCTCCAGTTTACAGCCATTGCCCCTAGTCCTGTCCCCACAGACCACTGAAAAGGGGCTGGCCAAATCCCCTGGCATCCCCTGCCTAAGATATTTATAAACATTAATTAGGTCCCCCCTAAGTCTTCTTTTCTCTAGACTGAACAGTCCCAGCTCTCTCAGCCTTTCCTCATAGGGGAGATGCTCCAGGCCCTTAATCATCTTTGTAGCCCTTCTCTGGACTCTCTCCAGGAGGTCCCTGTCTTTTTTATACCAGGGAGCCCAGAACTGGACACAGTACTCCAGGTGGGGCCTGACCAAGACAGAGTAGAGGAGGAGGATCACCTCCTTCGACCTGCTGGACACATTCTTCCTGATGCATCCCATTGGCCCTCTTAGCCACCAGTGCACACTGCTGACTCATGGCCAACCTTTCATCAACCAGGACCTCCAGGTCCTTCTCCACAGAGCTCTTCTCCAGCAGGTCATCC
>VZTU01018055.1:383115-487705 GCA_013400835.1 Zapornia atra
GCCCAGCTCTCCAGCCTGTCCAGGTCTCTCTGGATGGCAGCGCAGTGTTCCTGCGTGTCAGCCACCCCTCCCAGCTTTGTATCATGGGGGTACTTGCTGAGGGTGGATGCTATTCCCTCATCAAGGTCGTCAATGAAGATATTAAACAGGACTGGACCCAGCACCGTGCTCTGGGGAACACTGCTAGTCACAGGCCTCCATTCAGATTCTACTCCACTGATCACCACCCTCTGAGCCCGGTCCAACAGCCAGTTCTCAACCCACCTCACTGCCCACTCATCTATCCCATGCTCTCTCAGCTTTGCTATCAGGATGTCATGGGAGACAGTGTTGAAAGCCTTGCTAAAGTCAAGGTAGATGACATCCACTGCTCTCCCTCCATCTACCCAGCCAGTGCTGAGATCATAGAAGGCTATGAGATTGGTCGAGCACGATCTTCCCTTGGTGAATCCATGCTGACTACTCCTCATGACCTTCTTCTCTTCCAGTTGTCTGGAGGTTGACACTGTATCAATTTCTTTGAAGTTCTACAAAAACACGTGAATTTTAAATTCCCTGTGCAGTGCTCCTACTCATTAGATCCTATCCATCTTATTTGCACTGTCATCGCTCTGGGGCCACCCAAAGCTTTTCAACAATATTTGGCTGATTCTTCTTTTCAAGTACAGGAAAATATTACCTTGCTGTGAAAAAAAGAAGAGAGTCTACATCAATAGGCTAAAGGTGCCTCCTTAAAGAGTATTTCCAACTTAGATGTCAGTCCCGTTTGAGTTTGGTTGGTACTGCAGTAATAAAGATCCCCAAGCGAAACTTTAGAAAAACATATCATTATATACCCACAAAAGCTA
The DNA here is from genome assembly GCA_013400835.1 of Zapornia atra. NCBI lineage: Eukaryota > Metazoa > Chordata > Aves > Gruiformes > Rallidae > Zapornia > Zapornia atra. The sequence continues at coordinate 383,964 of VZTU01018055.1, forward strand.
GATCACATTTCTTACTCTTTCACCACAGGAGGAACTGTTCCAAGTACTGATAAGGCTCTAATAAGTAGGTAACGATACATATGTTTTAATGTGTAATTTTTCAAGAAAGAGGCTGTCAAATTATTCTTATAGCAGTGGAGGCTTTGTATTAAAGCATTTAGTATCTTCTACTATTTTCAGCAGTGACCTAAAATGCTAGCCCAACTCTATCAATGCCATGATTTCCCATCACTGGAGACGCACAAGGAAAAGAAAGGGAAAAGCAGGCAACAACGTTATTTTAGGACCAGATTGTATTCCTAATTACCATTCCCACAAGACGATCAGTTTCTTGTTGCCTTTGCTGTTCGTGGTTGAAAAATGGTTTTGGCTTGCAAAGAATTGCAGTGATTGCAGAACTACGTATTTCATCCCTCTTTGTTGAAGCACAAGAACCTTGAGGCTTTCTTACCTCCTACCTTGAATATAGCATTTTAGAATAAAAACTCATCATATTAAAATTCACATTTTGTTTAGTGTCCATTTAGGGGAATGATTCAACATTGTAAGCACCATATAAAAGAATCTAGAAAGCAAAATTCCTCAAAACAACTGTTTTTACAACTTCTGGATGCATAAGTATTTTAATTTATTAATCTGAAGATGTATACAATATTATAATCGTTAACAAACAGCAATCATTCGTAACAAATCACACAGAATCACAGAATCACAGAATCTTAGGGGTTGGAAGGGACCTCAAGAGATCATTGGGTCCCACCCCCCTGCCAAAGCAGCTCCCTATCTCATATTACATAGATAGGCGTCCAGACGAGACTTGAATATCTCCAGACATGGAGACTCCACCACCTCCCTGGGCAGCCTATTGCACTGCTCCGTCACCCTCACTGTGAAAAAGTTCTTCCTCATGTTGGTCATAGAGATTTTCTGATATTCAGCTTATCTGTCAGGGCTGAGTGCATCAATAGGCCTTAATGCCCCTGTCCATCCTGGGCCAGGACCTTCACCAGCATCCTCTGCCCACACAGCCCAAGGAGCTCCATCAAGTCTTGCTCTTAATTTCTTTCTTAAGTTGTCCTGTAACTGTGCTCAGGCACAGCTGGCCCTGACTCCTGGACAGAACCTGGACCATGATGCAGCTTTGTGTCTGGCTGTGTCTCCTGAACTGACCTGGCTTGTCCTTTTGCTTTATCTGGGATTGTCCACAGACCTGTTCTCAGCACTCTGCTCACCCAGATCAGATGCTGTGGGACCTTTGGCTTCTGTCTTGCACTCCTTTGTGGTACAGCCTTGCTCTAGTTGCTTCCTGACATTAGTAGTCTTTAAAAGAAGACTATTTAAACACTCTTTTGTCTAAAGACAATCCAAAATTAAAAATATGTCATGAGATTCACTGTGGAATAAAACTTAAGGCAAGATAAGAAACATTCTTTGCATTGAATCTGAAAGAAAACAGTAAATATTGCATACTCTTCAGACCATTCTCAAGATATATCCCTTCTCTTTCTGAGATCTGGGGAATTTAAAGGAAATCTGACGAAGGCCTCAACCTCATGCTTCCAGGCAATACCTAAAACCAAACACATTTTACTGGCCAGATCCATAACTCCTCTCCATAATTCCTCTTTCCTGGGCACTATGGGATGGGAGTTCAGGCAGGGGCCGCAGGCCCCGGGCAGGTCCAGGGGAGATGGGGCGCAGCGGCAGCAATGTGCTGGGGGCTCCCAAAGGTCTGGTCTTCTTTCAGCACACCGAGGGCCCTGACAACACATGCTGCAATGACAGGCATTTTGGCAGTCATGCAGGACAACTTCAGCTCCCCAAAGCCTGCTGCAGGTGGAAATGTGAGAAGGTGGGTCTTTTTCTCAGCCGTGGCACCAGTGGCTTTTAATGGCCATACCTATGTCCTGCCTTGAAGGGTCCCCCATCGTCTTTTACGTTTTCTACTGAAATATTCACTGTTAGTATGGCAGGATGGAGACCAAGATACCAAAGGGGAAAATTAAGCAAAACATTCTCTTTCAATACCATTGTTTGTGGCCCCTGTTAGTCAGACAGTGGAAGAAGAGCAAGGTAATTTGGAATGATGGACTGCAGATACAGGAAAAGGACATTTTCAGGATACATATGTTGTTTTTCCGCTGTGTTTTATTACCAGACTGCTTCAATAAAAAGCCAAACTTAGCTGTCACTATCAAAATTAATGATGATGATGCACTTTGAAGCGTAAAAAGATTTTAAATTTAATTGATCAATAATAGTACTGAATGTTCAGTTAAGAGACCCCTTGTACAAAAAGAAAATGCCCTGTGGGAGTTTTTGTTTTCCCAAAATAGTCTAAAGTCATCTACTACCCCTACAGTCTCTACAATAGGAAGCTTGCAGTTCTTTTTCTTTAGGAAAGTATTTAAATCAACAATATTTTTATTTATAATTTTATAATCTATAATGCATACATTTGCAATAAATAATACAATTACAAATACAAAGTTTAAATCCTTTGCCAAGATTCCGTTACAACCAAATTCATCCCTTTCATTCTGCCAGGAGACCCACATCTTCACTGCTCTTGGAAAATGTCAACATCCAGAAGCTTCACCAAACATACTTTAAGTCTGCACTCGGAGCTAGCTATTAGCTGCAATGTTTTCCCCTCGCAGGTTTATCAACGCAGTACAATACCCACCACGATAACTTGTGATTGCTGAGAGCTAATTAAAAGGCACTGGTTTCCAAAGACAGTTAGACTAGATTATGTTCTCTTTTTCCTAGCAATAGATTATTTTCCCAACTGGCAGGTATATGGCCATGATAGGTACATTTCATACTCCTCCTTGTTATAAATCAGTTTCCATCTTACTTATTTCTCAGCAAAATATGTTTCACCAAAAAGCCCATCATTTGCATAATAGCAAGCAATGCATTACATTTACCACACAGGGAGAAAAGGTGCAGAGCTATTTATTTTTCTGATCTGAGCCACATTATAACTAAGTATGATAGGACTGGGCTCTAAATGTTTGGGGGTTTTTTTTTCAACAATGAGCAATAGATTAGGAGCTTGCTTAGCTATTCTTCAATCATTAACACTTTACCTGTTGAATTCTCTCTGCTTAACAAAATCCAATAATTGCAGATAGCATTAGTTCTGTATCTTTGGAGAACAGCCAGCACAGATTCTAATGATACAAGCCAACCATGCAATGAGGGATTTAGGAAGTACTGCTACGCTGCCTGCTATATTCAAATACTTTATAAAAATAAGAATAATGTGATTCTCAGAGGATCTAATCTTTTGAAAATGGAGTCAAGTTGTTCCAAACCAGAAGCTCATTAGCCAGCTCATTGCAAATTGTATTAAGGCTGGATTCAAGCTGCATACACAGAGTGTCTTTGAAAACATATAAAGTAAATAAATTTAGGCGTATGCATTTTCAAAATCAGTATATTCATTCAGTAATATGAACCAAGCTTCGCACTCATGCTTCATGGTCTCTCCTAATTTATTTGAAGGTTTCTAATTGGAGTTTTAGGCTGGGGTCCTGACTATGGAAAGACTACAAGCCTCACTTCTATTATATCTCTGAATCACTACAGCAACCACAGAGTTTCCGCTCTTTGTCCAAAAGTTTGCACTGCCTGCATGAAAGCACCCCTGAGGAGATGGACTTTGGAGTACTGGTTGATGAGAAGCTCAACATGAGCTGGCAATATGTGCTTCCAGCCTCTCCTCTGCTCTTGTGAAATCCCACTGGAAGTACTCCATCCAGCTCTGGTGGTCCCCAACATAAGAAGGAATGTGGTTGTTGAGATGAGTCTGGAGGAAGGCCATGGAGATGATCAGGGGCTGGACATCCTCTCATATGAAGAGTTGGGCTTATTCAGCCTGGAGAATGGTCCAGGGAGACCTTATTGCAGCCTGTCAGTAGAATAAAGTTGGAGAGGGACTGTTTACAAGGACATGTAGTAATAGGACAACTAAACTAAATGATGGTAGATTTAGATTAGATATTAGGAAGAAATTCTTCCCTGTGAGGGTGGTGAGGCCTTGGCACTGATTGCCCAGAGAAGCGATGGTTGCCCCCTCCCTGGCAGTGTTCAAGACCAGGTTGGATGGGGCTTTGGGCAACCTGGGCTAGGGGAGGGTGTCCCTGCCAGTGGCAGGGTGTTGGAACTAGATTATCTTTAAGGTCCCTTCCAACTCAAACCAGTCTGTGATGCCATGATTCTGTGATCAGATCGGGCAGCTGCCCTCCTCAGAACAGAAGGATGGCACAGCAGAGCCTTTCCTTTAAAACAGCCCAGTATGGCAGTGTTCTGGAGAGCCTACAGCATTCTGCCATCCATCGCCTTGCAGAGCTTCCCTTTCAGATGAGATGGGCCCCAGGGATGATTCTGTTATTTACGTAATTAAACTTAATTTATGTACAGGCTTTCTTGATACGATTGATTATAGGGCAATTCACCTGGACTGAATTTCTCTTGAAATGCATATGGCTTAGAAGACCTCACACTAGAGCTGCTGCAGAGGCTTTCTTTCAAGAAATACAGTTCTAGAAATCAATAATAAAAAAAAATACTGGAGAAATAATGTAAGATCTCAGTATCACTAAATAAATTAAGCAATCAAACCAATTTTATCCAATCAGCTTAAAATTCAGTCTTCAATTCATGCACTAGTGTGCTTAAGAAGTATCAGATATTTTCAGCAACATAGATCTCGAGAACAACAACATATATTTTACTCCAGGGGAAATACAGTCCATGATATTACTGTTACATTTCAACTTACTAAAGGTTGCTTTGGATACCAAGAGATTTGTCATTTCAAAAGTGTCTCTTTGAGAATGGGAACTGCATTGAAAGGCCAGGCGTGCATGCTGGAGAAAATGTTTTGAGATTCTTGCAGATAAATTGGCACAGGACTTGGTAAGACATACTCTTTGACTTTTTGTTAATAAAATTTTAATTATAATTTCATATGACATTTTCCTAGGGATGCAATGACAATGTTTGAATTTTGGTGACCCTGACTGATTTGCAAATCTTGATGACAACGAATAGTAATCTATCCTCAGGAAAGACAGCATTATTTAAAACATTTGGAAGGAATTTTACTGGATTCATTATGTAGACTCCTTCTTAACCATAACGACAACTTTCTGGGACTTCTTGTCATATTTATGGTTCTTACCAGGGGTGAATATGGTTTGTATTTAACAGTTATGATGAATAGCTTTTATGCATCACAGCAAAACTTGATATTTTAAATTTATAGTTGCTTTGAATTTGAATCATGAAATATTCATTACATTTTCACAACAAAAAGTTCTTCTAACAAATCATTCACTCAGTTCATTTTGTATACTAATTTCTTGTAGGTCTAGAATACAAATTCTGTGAACTAGGAACTAGGAGCATTACCACAACACACAGTTGGTTACCAAACATTCGCAATCTGAGTATTTGAAGAAATAATGTGACTTTAATTATTTTTTCCTTGTAGGCTGGGGTGGATTCATAAATTCTTTGTTTGGGAAACGATGCTCAGACTCTGTAAGTTAATGTTATTTTTGTAGGCAGAAAAATCAATGCTTCTTGCTCTGCTCTGCGCAACTTTCTGTACCCACAGAAAGGTGATGTGAGCTCCCATCACAAGTTTTAACTGGCAATATTTTGGCACCTACATCAGCTTCGGATCTATTTAAACTATATATGTACTTTGTTTTACCTGTGCATCTCTAGTTTATCTTTTCTGCAGATGTCTTCATAGCAAGATGAATCACCATAGAATATAGTCTTCTATGAAGATATGGAATAAAGGGATAATGTCGTTCTTTACCGACCTCTGAAAATACAGGTACTACTTGGCTTAGTCTTTAACAGTTTCTGGGAAGCTGTTGACTTTTTCAGTGGCAATCTGGAGCATAGAGGGAATATTACACCTCTCTGCTTCAGATTTTCACCGCTGGTGGTGGCCAGGCTAGGCATAAACAAACAAACAACAGAGAGCCATCCACATTCCCAACAGTTGGCCACTGCTTTAGTTTAGCCATTGATTTCAGTGGCTGGAGAGGAAACGTAGAAAGCCTACACTAAGTCTGTCGCATTTTAATCGCCAGACTTTTGTTGTGATTAAGCATGATGATAGTTAAAGCCACAGTGACTGATTATATATATTTATTTGTTAGTGGGATTGATTTAGGAAAGTTAAACTTTGAATAGATCAAGGTGCTTCCCCATCTATCAAAATTGATAGATGGTAGATCTATCAAAATAGCTGCCATTGTGGAAGCTAGTTCAACTACAACATTTAAGATGCATATTTGACATAGCTCCTAGTTACCATTCAGTAAGACAACTAGAGTTTCCTAGGAATTACAATTTCTATATTGAATTAAATGTTATGAATGACAATTTTTTTCTGTATTTTAAGACTTATAATGAAAGATAATCTGTTTAAATTCCAAATGAACCCAATATCTGTTTTCCTTCCAAGATTAATAAAAAAGGTTTCATTTTGTGAGTTTTCATTTTACTTTTAAAGAATCTTCCAAATCAATGTTGTGATAAAATTACTTTTCTTTAAAAATCTAAATTTTCTATAAAGGGATCAGAATCAAACTATCTACTTCCACATTTTCTTCTGAATTTTGCCTGGTACAGATCAGAAATTCTAAACGGGCAAGTTGTTCTGTACAATTTTTTAAAATGTTAACATGACTTTTGAAGATATGATCATGAAAAATTTCTGTACCATAATGAATAAAATGTAGCTTGAAATGCATTTTTCTTAGTTTTAATTATGTGTTCTCTCCTATTCAAATCAATACAAATGAGAAATCCACAACATTTTCAGTACAGGACTCCATCTTTCTTCCAAAGTCCTTCTATATAATGAATGTAACCAAACTAAAAAACTCAAACAAAAACCAACTGAAAAAACAAAAAAACCCTAAACCAGAATACATTCATTTCGCTTTTGTGATGCAAATGTTTTTAAATCTGAACGGGGACTTCAACATTTTAATGTGCATAGAACAGGCTATTTAATTGATCTACTGAAGACAGAGCCTGACTAATGCCCCCTTTAAGCAAATCCTTAAAAGATCAACATTAGTATCAGATCAAGTCAAACAACCTGTTCCAGCCACAAGATACTAGAAAAAAAAAGGAGAATGGAGAATTACCACTGTGGAATCAAAAGGCAAAGGAAGTGCTGAGGAAAATAAATGTAAGGTTGTTAATTAATCCACTAAAATAAGGGGAGAGGTTACACAGACAAAATTAAACTAATTCTGAACCATAAATGCAGAGGTAAAACTGGAAATTCCATCATTAGACAATAGAGTATGCAAGAACACAACCCTTAATCTCTGCCGTTTCTTCAGTATAAACAAATCTGCTGGTTGCTAGCATTATTGGTGAAAACAGATCTCATCAAATTGTACACAGAGAATAAGTTTCATCTTTTGGAAATAAAGCTATTACTTCCATTAAACCTCTTTGTCCAGGAAACCTACATTTAAGTCCAGATTGAAAACAGTCAAAGACACAGTTTCTTATTAAGTAGTCAACAACCTGAAGGCACTGCTTTCTCTAAAGCCTTAAATAAAAAAAAGTAAATAGGAAAAGGGGTCCAGAAGGCAGGATCTAATGTAATTTAAAACTGGAATTACATCAGCAGTTTCAAACAGATGGCAGAATGTAGAGATAAATGTGTTAGCTCCTTTAGCTTATTTGGTCTCTCCATTGTTTGCATCATTAAAAACAGGAATAGTTTACAATTTAAAAATATACTGTGCATTATACATTGGAAAAATGGACATGCACCTACTGAGTGGAAGGAGGTGAGATTAAATTAATTTGCCATACTTTAATGTACAGTATCTGGGATGCTTTAGGCAAGTCTGCAAATAGGTTTCCTAGGAAATGAGATGAACAAAAATATAATGACCTTGAAATTATACCCCCAAATGTCCCAAGTATTTAGCAACCTGGCTCAGAAGTGGTAATTACATAAAAAATACAAAAGATCCTTAATTGCTTCAGTTATAGTGTATCTAGGCAGGTCAGTTACTGTACACAGCTGCAAAAAATGGTACGTGATTAATAGGGGGTTGCTTATGATAGCGCTAACTAGCTAGTGTATAGTGCAAAACACTCATTTCTTTTCCAATTAAAGAAAAAAAAATCTGGTTTTGATTAGGCTCTTCAGAAGGTCTAAGTCTGTAGCAGCAAAATACTCCACTCTCACGTTGTTAAATGTTTTAGTCAAGGACCAAGCAGCATATATTCATGAAAAACTGAAAGGTTTAAATAAAATACTGGAGTGAAAATGCTGAAAATATCAAAATAAGACACTTCAGACCTTTCTGGGTATTCTAGTTTGTTGACTGTAAAACTAAAGGGTAAACCAGTTCAAATAAATGAGACTGATACAGGTGCATTTCCAGAGCTGGAACCAGGCAACAACTTTTCCCGTGATTCATTCGACTGCAATTAATCATTCTTTCCATGTAGCTCTAAGCTCATTCCAGCAAAGTTTGAAGAAGGAAGCATTCAAAAATCACGTAAGAGAACTTGCAAGACTTCAACATAGTATTGCAGTTTCAAGAGGTAACAGGAGAAACACTGAGCGGTATGGAGAGCTCTCCAGGTTTGTGAACGTCTTGTGTTTCACCCATCAACAGGTTGGGAAAAATCTGCAGTCATGATCTTTGGAGCATTGTCTGAAAAACATGCCCTGCAGGTAAGTAATTCAAACGGACACTGCTCGGGTCAGAGTGTGCACATGTTGACAGTATGGCTTGGTCCGCTGTGGCTCTAGAGCTTGACTATTCCCTGGGCCTGCTCTCAGTATGTCCATGGGCTCTGCTGAGCTCCAGACACAACGCCATCTAGGACTGGGGAGGGAAAGAGATCAGGAATCAGGCGAGAGGGCACAAATGACAACCATCAGTGCAGCTGAAATCCAGAATATTCGTGAGTTTCCTATCGTCATCTCTCAGGGGAGGCGTGAAACTTAACACTGACAATTGTCTTCATTTCTGGGGTAGCGTTCAACACTTCACAGAGGTGGACAGAGCAGCTTGCTCAGGCATTCACTAAGGATTCTTCATGCTGATCTGTCCATATCTTGGTAAACTTGGTTCATGTGTCTGAGGCCACCAAGGCAGCTAGATAGTGATGATTTTTCTACACAGCGAAATCTGAGAGCCTGGGAAATGAAACAAGGCCTTCAAATAAATACTGTTACTACAAATAGGCTTTTGAAACAGGTCTCCAGATCTTGGTCACCCCCACGGTTTTGTCTTCACTTGAGGAAAAAAAAAAAGGTAACAGCTATTTTTCTAGTTTTTGGTGTGCATGTGTGTGTATATTCACATTAATGGAATTCAAATCCTGCCCAGTTTTCAAAGAAAGTAACAGGCAGTTTTTAAAGCCCTTAGAACAGCCATATTATTCTCTGGCAGAGGAGTAGATTTAAAGGCAAACCAGAATTATTTTGCACCATATTTTGACTATTAATGTTATCCTGTATATTGAGTGTCATCAGAAACCACAGCATTAGACCAAGCATTGTGAAAAGAGGTCTGGGAAGAGATTTTCAGAAATAAGTATAGAGCTGTGTTCTGCTTTGCTTGTCACTGGGATCATGGAAAATAATAGAAGGGGGTGGGAGGCAGAGAGGCAATGCAACTTTGAAAACTGGAAAAAATCCTGAATTATCTTACCAGTGAATCCCTCCTGAAGTCTCACTGAAGCCATCTGTGGCAAAGCCCCTCCACTGCCCTGGAAAAGGTCAAGTTTGCCAAGCTCTGAGTCCACTTGGTTCTGCTATTTATGGCAAAAGTCACACTGAATGGTGTCTGACCCTGAAAGGGTCTGAGTTCGCATGTTCAAATTCAATGTGGATAATGATTTGCAGGTGATGTCTTTCCTACATCATTCCTACTATAGATTGCCAATCACCAGAACAAAAATAAAATTTTCATTTTTAAGAATTGAAATGTAGAACAGAGAGAGTATCCCCCCTAGAGAAATCTGCACAAAACAATATTAACTGCAAGGCAGGTCAAATGTTCACTGACACATCTTGACAATGCCCCTTTTCTTTACATTGACTCTATTTGATTAAACTGATTGAAATGCATTTCATACTTGTGCTTTGTCAGTCTATATTTTGGGCTTCATGAACAAAATGATACTAGATTGACTTACCCAGATACTTCACAAAGCTTGTCATGTTGAATTAATTAATGTTGCTTGTACAGCGTGAGAATATGGAGATTAATCTTTTCATTTCTGTATTTGCTTTATAACCAAATAAGGGGATGATAGAACGTTACATTGATAGCCAATAGACATTTTAAATGTCTTCATTGCTTTGAAAATATACCATGTAAATATTACAACAGTTGTCACTCACATCACGTAACGTTAGTTACATAAAACCAGAAAACTAGAGTCATAACCAAGAGTAGTGATGAATAAACCTAACTGTGCTTTCCCTTTTTTTCCTGCCATTTGGATAACAGACGCTGCAGAAACTGATCACACATGCAATTACTCTTTGGAAACCTTAACACAGAAAATTTACTAAATCTCCAAAGTTTTGGGAGGAGATTTTGTACTGAAGTCTTGTGATATTGATAGTGAAGTCAGTAGAATTTATTAACGTAATTTACAACACAGCAGTGCTTCCTCCAACTCACGTACAGATATGATAACCATTTGGGCTTTTGGAAGTGTTTTATATCCAAATCCCCTGTTGTTAAACACTATGCCGTAATAACTCCGAAGTCCATTTTAGCATGTTTCTTTTTGGACTAAGTAAACCAAGCAGGCAGTGTAACACATGGAAGATGTCAACTAGTTTTAGGAATATAGTTAGAAGGAACGATCTGAATGCATTGTATTGTTAGGTGAGAAACTGAACAAAGCAACATCAGATACGATTGTCATTCAAACATGTAAGATGGTCAAATGCCATATTCTGTCCAGAAACTGTCATTATTTGGTTTTGTCAAAAGCCCCTTTTACTTTTTATTCCTTAGTCATGAGATCTATGAAGCAGCAGTTAAATCACTTTTGTACTGGCTCACCATACACATATTGCTTTATTTCAGCAGCAATGGACTCAGAAGTCTAGATGGAAGCTATCGAAGCTCCCATTGCCAGAAGTTTGTTCACCATATTTGTAGTTTACATGCCATAAAAATACATTAATACATCTGAGTGCCTGAGGAAGTATGGGCTTATTTTAGTACACTAAATTATCTCTCTGAAGTCCGTGGTTCAGTTTCCCTTTCTCGTCTTTGTGGCACAGAAGCTCTGAAAACTAGTCCTGGTCCTGTAACTGGTAACTGAAATAGATCCTGCCTTTGCAGAGAGGAAAGTTGAAGGCAGTAATGTCATGCTGGTGGGAAGGAGGGCAGTAGGTATACGAAGCATCTGCTGAAAGAGTGAAGCTGAAGACTTGCAATGATATGTAGTCTGCTGGAAGGGGACTACACCAGACTACACGAGTGTTACACCGGACTACACCAATTCTACACCAGAGTGTACTTCAGACACCAGGGAACTCTACACACATGAGTTAAGCAGCTGAACAGACATAGTGGTCCAGAGATGTGAATTCAAGGTCTGGTACCAAAGGTTCCTTCCAACTGAAATGGAAGGAGGAGTCAACTTGGGGGAAATGGTCATGCCATACCTACACTGGCTACCTGGACCATCTAGGTTCGAATGTATCTTTCTACCTTCCTTTCCAGACCTCAAACACATTACTGCTTCCTGTAATTTGAGTATCATTCCTTTTTCCTTCCAAAACACAAAGGATGTGACGGTGCTTTCAACATATCTTTTTTTCTGGATTTCTTACAAATTTAAAGTAAATAACAATTCTGTCTTTTGCTTTTTGTTACCTATTTTTTTCCTTAGGAATAGAAAAAAAGTAGAGATAGTGACACTGTTGCTTTAATTTCTACTAATCACAGAATTGATGGGGTTGGAAGGGACCTCAAGAGATCATCGAGTCCAACCCTAAATGGTAAAGGTCTTCAGAGGAGGGAGGGAAGGCAAAGAGGAAGGCAGGGAAGGGGGAAAGAGGGTGAAGTAGGCAAGAAAGGAAAACAAGAAGGAAGGAAATGGAGGAAAGGGAGAAAGAAAGGAAAAAAGGGAGAAGGAAAGGTCAGGGGGAAGAAAAGAAAAGATAAAAGAGAGAAAGAGAGGAAGGAGGGAAAGGGAAGAAAGCAGTAAGGGAAGAAGGAAGGGAAAGGAAAAAGGCAAGGGAGAGAAGGAAAAGAAAGGAAGGAAGGGAATATCAAGGGAGATGAGCACAGTTAATACAATGTAGAAAGAATGAAGTTTTCAACTCAGCAGACAGAACTGACAAGATAAACTTTTTCAGGTAGCCCCATAGTGGGAAAATTGGGCTACAGGTTGGAGTCAGTAAATCCAAGGAAGAACATGACAAATAAGGTACAGCAGCACATTGTATTTGTAATAATGCAGCTCAATTAGAAAGTGACTAGAACACATAACAGTTATCAAATTATGCTTATGCCAGATATGAATTGTAGCTCATTTGCAAGTGCTGTGAGACCCTTGCTTCCCCACAGAAAGATGAGATTCCTCTCTTACAAGCTAGCTGCCAGGTATTGTTTCTTATTGTGGTAAAATGCTCAGAAATTCAGTATTGATAACTTCATTTCTGTTAAGTTCATAAAATTATTCTGCTTTTATATGTGGCATGGAATAAATGTCTTTGCTCTGGTCCATGACTAATATTTTCACTTAAGTGCTTTTCAAATAAGTTATTTTAAACACTTTCCTCTTCTGTAACTGGGTCTTTGAGCTTACTTGATTGCTGACCTATTTGATCCAACAACTGAAAACACTCACACATGCAAAATCTCTGACTGAGGTGGAATACAACTTTTGTGAAATATCTAGTATTGGCTTACAGATTTCAAGCGACAGGAGCAAGGTTCATGTCTAGGTAAGCAGTTTCCAGGGCTCAACTAACCACACTAAGAAGTAGGCACATCATTTCTAGCTTGATTTATCTACATTTGCTTTCCAGAAATCTCATTTCTGCCATTTCCTTTAGTGTTCAACAGCTCTTGTGTGCCACAGATGAGTCTTCTTTTAAGCTTTTTTTTTTTTTTAACAGAAATTAAATAGCATATTGCATCAGTCACACATAGATTTTAGAGACGTGTAACTCTTCTCTGAACTCTTTCCTAATGACAGACTGTATGGTACGTAGACATGGGATAGGATTTTGGTGGCACTTTCCTCGAGGCAGTACCACCTTCCATTGCTGCTTGACAGCCCTGCTTTTTATAGAGCATGCTCAAGAACTCTTAGCCAGAGACCACAGAAGTTCACGCTCAGCCGTGTATCCCATTTACGTCTCAGTCACTTTCAGCAGCATCACTTTGCAGATTATCCTTTGTGCAAATACAAAGTTACTCTATTTTGGCATGCATCGTTTGAGCAGACCCAGCCCAGACACCCCTTTTTGTTATAATAACGGATCAGTCCTTGCTTCTGGTATTATTTTTCAATCGCTATCTGCCAAATGGACTAACGCTGCACTCACATTGTTTGTCCAGATGAATGCACTGGAACCACTCAAGACAGCTCCCAATGGATCACTGTTAGGAGTGCCCCCCCGATGGTTTTGATTACCCATTGGCAGTATTAGGATGAAAACAGAACAGCAGTGATGCATGTCTGTGCAGGTGCTGGGAGGCTGTTACTCCACTCAGGAACAAACCGTATTTGCCATTGTCCGGAGGGTCCTTTACAGGACCACTTGGGCCCATTTATTCTCATGATGGCTGCTAAGTGGCACTCACACAGTTCACACTAAATTTCTTAGGTGGATGATGGTGTTTGTTCACAAATGGGATAATTTCTTATTTCTCTAGTGTTTTTAATTAATTCATTAATATTTTCCTCCATTAAAATCTTTATCGTGTTTTAAATTGTCTGTAGAAGAGTCACATAAAAAAGCAGGCTACTAATGATTCTCCAACAGTCAGAGTAAATAATAGAATCTTAGAATGATAGAATGGTCTGGGTTGGAAGGGACCCTAAGGATCATAGACTTCCAGCACCCCTGCCACAGGCAGGGCCACCAGCCTCCAGGCCTGGATCTACACAAGGTTGCCCAGTGCCCCATCCAACCTGGGCTTGAACACTTCCAGGGACGGGGAGGTGTATCAGGTATAGTTCCCATCAACTACCCACCAGACAACTCAGCATATCATGGAACATATTAATTTGTGTGTTGCAGATGATTTTTTGTGATTGATTCTCAAATAATACAACAGGAGTGAGTTTGGGGCAAGTGAATAATGGCACCAACCTCACTATCTTACTTGGAGACTTAGTTTAAACCAATCACATTGAGCTGGGATGACAGTACTTGATGGAATGCACATCATGCTGCATAGTTTGCTCAGCCAAAACTGTCTTCTGCTTGAACTGGCCAGTGTGTATACCACAGAGAAGCAATGCCAAGCCCCTTCCAGTGGAATCTCTCTAAAGGGTTTGTAAGTTCTGAGAATGAACACGAGTTACAGTGGAAGGAAAGTAACCATGAAGTCATTCTTGAAGTTAAAATGCCATGTAGTTTTAATGGTACATTTCTGATTTTTCCAAAGGAAATTCCCACTTAACTATGTGTAAGTCAGACTGTGTTTTTACTGTCTACTGCCTATTACAATGAAGTATAAGAACAGGAAATATAAAATTATATACCAGAAGGATGTTGTGCAACAAAACCACCCAAAAGCACATAAGATGAACTTGGGGGAGTCACATAGGTCTGGCTGGACCTCTCCCATCTTGTACCTCCTTTCTAGCCCCATCAAGATTTCATCCCTCCCATCACTGGCCATGAGTTCTAGCACCACCAGGAAAAATGCTCTGTATCAAGAATTGTTATCAACTGAACACAGGAGAACTAGTTATTCAGTACCAGATGGAAATTAATTGGATCACTGTAAACAGACT
This sequence comes from Zapornia atra, assembly GCA_013400835.1. Taxonomy (NCBI): domain Eukaryota; kingdom Metazoa; phylum Chordata; class Aves; order Gruiformes; family Rallidae; genus Zapornia; species Zapornia atra. The sequence goes on from VZTU01018055.1 coordinate 398,997, forward strand.
TGAGAAGGTTGCAGATTTGATCTGCAGATTTGATCTGTTTTCACTGTACAACATGAACACAAATTCATACATTGTAATACTTACCTAGAGCTCCGTGCAGCAGCTAATCAATTGCTTTGGCATTTTCAAAGGAACTTCACTGGTTGCTGTGCCTCTTCAATGTATCTACATTAAAAATATACTTATCTATATTTGTAATGTGTTAAAAGCTTTCATATTTCATATGTAGGCCTTCTTTCTATGATATTGCCAATGTCAGAGAAGGATGGATTTCGGTAAACTGTCTGCTGCTCCTGGATGTAGATGTAATATGTGTAACTGAAAATGAAAATTCAGACTTGTTTCATGAAGGAAAGATACATTTCAGTTTTAAATCTTAATGTTATAGCCAAAATGGATTAATTTTTCTCCTAAGTCATCAAAGACCTGTTAATATATTGGTCAGTCTATAGCAAAGAGAGAGGGTTTTATATCTGGAGCTTGCATTTTTAAAAAGATGCTTATTTTACTCTGTAGAAAACTGTATTTTACAGCAGAAAACAACAATTGGTTTCTGCGCAGTGGTCTTGAGACTTGCTGAGTTTTCTGTATTTCTTAAGCTAAGAAACTCTGTTCTGCTCATGTGCCTCTGATGCTTCAGAGGTCTATGAGAGGTGTTAACATTTCCAGTCTTTTAGGGTAGGAAAGAGGAAAGAGATAAGTAAACTATTTCTCAAGAAAGACCTCTCAAGCCTTTTTTGGTGATAAGACACACTCAGCAGAAGATTCCCGAGAGCGAAATGCTACTGTCTTTCTTCCTGTCCAACTTTCCAGTTAAAGCAATACTGCATCTAAACTCTTGCTTCATTTCTCAGTTAAACCACGGCAGACCTGCACCTGTACATCAGCAATAAGTATGTCAAAAAGAACAGGCAAATGTGTTGACTCTCTTCTCTTTGACATTCTTCTTTCAAACCGCTTTTGATAGTTTCCTCACAGAAAGAGGGTGAGGAGTGTGTGCAAACACTTGTTCTCCACATCAAGCCTGACTGAACAATTTCTCTGCTATTCTGAGCTTCTGGTGAACTGAAAATTACCAGCTGTACTGAATTGTGACAAACAGTGTGCCTGTGTGTGTGCGCGCATGTGCACGGGCACTCTGGGGAAGAGGGAACAAAGAAACAAACAGAAACTACCCTATCTGATGACAACAGATTCATTTTCACATTTACGACCCAGACTAGCGTTTTAATTCTGTAACATACACATGCAGCCTTACCTTCTGACTAAAGGTTATTTCTTGGAGCCCTCATATGAGTATCTGTGGAGCGTATGCAGAACAAGGAACCCTCTGATGCCTTTTCTGGCTCGGGCATATTTAATGAACAGCGCAGGAAACACATAAGACCAGTCATCATTGCACAGGTTTGAAAACCAAAATGAGATTGGACCAAGGAAGAAGACAGGCATTTTAGAAATATGAGGCTTCTATTTCATACCTGAGGATGGCTGATCCACAGTCAGATATGCTCAAAGCTGGTCAGTGACAAAACAATTTTGTAATCTAAAAAGAAGATTACAACAAATCAGCGTATCAGAGCCTAACTAGCTAACACTCCTCAGTTGATCTGCAATGATAAACAGTAACTCATGAAGCTGCAGTAACACATTTGCCACCCTTTGATGTCTATACTTTTGCTATTAAAGGGGGGTCACGGTTTAATCCGATCCACCAGTTAACCCCCACACAGCTGCTTGCTCACTTTCCCCTGGGGGAAAGAATTGGAAAGGTAAAAGTGAGAAAATTCCTGGGTTGAGACAAAGACAGTTTAATAGGTAAAACAAAAGCCGCACACACAACCAAAGCAAGACCAGGTGTCCAGCCATCCCCAGGACAGCAGGGCTCCATCACATGCAATAGTTACTTGGGAAGACAAAAAACATCACTCTGAACATGCCCATTTACTACTTCTTCCCCCAGCTTTAAATGCTGAGGATAATGTCACATGGTATGGAATATCCCTTTGGTCAGTTGGAGTCAGGTTTCCCCTCCCAGCTCCTTGTACACCCCCTGCCTACTCGCTGTTGGGGTAGTGTGAGAAGCAGAAAGGCCTTGGCTCTGTGTAAGCATTGCTCAACATTACAAAAAATCCCTGTATTATCAGCATTGCTTTCAGCACAAATCCAAACCACGGCTTCATATTAGTGACTATGAAGAAAACTCTATCCTAGCCAAACCCAGCAGAAGTGGTAACAAACTAAGCTTTTTAAAATCAGTGTGCTACGTCACTACTTCCATGTCAAAGTAAACCACAGCAGCTATAAAAAAAAAGTGTGGTAACAACCCAGAGAGATAAATCCTTGCCAAAAATTGACTTCAATTGCTTTCTATAGAGTCTGCCAGAATACTGTCGGCCAACTCATACCATGTGTGCCTTGTAGGGTCGTGGCTTTAAAAGGACAACCAATTTGCCAAAATCTATCTATCTTTTCAGCTGGAATCCTCTCAATCACTCATGAAATCCATCACATATAATAGGATGGAAATGGAAAACAGCCATCAGTACAGGGTATACCTAGGAAAAGGTAAAGAGATTGAATGGGAGTATTTTGTCTTGTTTCTGGGTGTTCGGATGATTAACTGAATCCCATACCTGATTTTCTCAAAGGACATTTATAAACACACTACAAAAACGTCCTCCTTTCTGAACACCGCTGTGCAGACACTGTGTTCCCCACACAGGGCTGCTCTAGCAGAAGGACTCTTTACACATCTGGGACAGGTGATCTGTATTGTACAGGCACAGTATGCTTACAAGTGGAGCAGACAATGTGGGGATGGCTTGCCACAGAATCCACTCCAATGGACTTAGAGGATACAGTTCTTCTGACTTACATGGACTCAGAGTCTCAGGATGATGGGCTAGAATGAGGTCACCAATGGACTCAAAAATGAGAAAAACTCTGATTGCCCCCACTATCACTGCTCTTTGTTCTGCTCTGAGAATTTGTCATATCTGAGCTTGCACAGGGATTTGCACGTGATATCTATGTGTCCAGGATTACCCTTATTCAGACAACATATAGGGATAGTGCTCTGACTTGGCGAAATGAGGGAGGCACAGTGGAGACCTGCACTCCGGGCAGAATGGCTTAAGTGAGACAAGCTGAAAAGGGTATAGGAGGAAGTGGGGAATAAAGATACAGAGGGAACAAAAAGAAAAGCAGTAAGAGTTGGGGAAGATAAATGAAAGACAGGAATAGCTGAAAAGGAAGGAAAGACAGATGAAAGCACGTTGGGAGCCTGGGAGCCCAGAAACACCTTTTTTTTTTTTGCAAATCAAACTTCCATAAAGGATCTGACTGGTTTTTGTAACTGAATTTGCCAGGGACAGATGACAACAAAGAAATACCCAGCTCCAAAGAGCTGGGCTGAGGCTGGGTGGGAGCCCATCTCACAGTAAAACCAGGGAAAACTGTGTGCCCATGAGTAAGGGGAACACTGGTGACAGTGCTGTCAGTGATGGCACCGCATTTCCTGACCATTTGGGAGGCAGGGGTGGCACAGGGGCATGCCAAGAGCTTCAGCAGAATACTTCCAAGAGAAGTGAAAGTGGTCAGCAGAGAACTCCCTCGTTCTCCCTCTGTCACCCAGGATGATTTATGAACCTCTCTGTGCCTCTGTCCTGGTCTTTTCAGCAAAAGACTCCAGCTACCTTTCTCATAACGGCAGAAGTAATTAAAAAGGGGATCAACTTCAGAGGAACATAAAACACACACCGAAAGTCTGTCTCTTTAATGATATCCCCTACTTACATTACTGGTGGGGATTCTGCTAGTCTAATACCTGTTAATTTTCTTTCTAATTAGGGCTATAGCTCACCAGAGGCTGTTTTATACTTAATTTGTTGGGGTTTTATTATATGGCTCAACAGTCAGCCAACCACTGTATGCATCATGTGATCCTGGCTGAGATCTTTCAGGCATTACTGCACACTGAGGCCCTTGGAGAGAACGTGCCACTACAATTTGTGAGTCACCCGTTCCTGCTCTGCCTAGGTCTTGTCATGTGTGTGCTTGTCAGGATTCATCTCCATCTCCATTACCCCTGGGGCAGAAGTCATAGTTTGTTTCTGCTCACTTGTCTGATTTTTAGCAGATCATATTCCCATCTTCAGAACCTTAAGCAAGTGCCATCTTTGGAGATTTTAAGGTGGAATTCTAAGCACCGATTTAGGTGAACTCAAAACCACCTTTTACTTGACAGGAAATATCTCTACTTGAACCATTTTTTGAGGTTGATTTAAGCTGCTATATAAAAGAAAAAAAATTACAAGCATTCTTTACTGTTACCAAAAAATATTTCTTGTATTGTTTTTTCTTGTATTTTCTTGTAATTTTTTTTTCTGTCTTTGGTAAAGTACTTTCAAGACTTTGAAGTGAAGTTGAGGTCTGAGGCAGATTTTGTCTGAAACACCCCTGAGATCTCCATTAATTCTATTTTTGCCAGAAAGGTTTCAACCAAACTATGCACTAGTTAAATAATTACCTTGGAAACTGTCAGGAGAAAAAATGAGAGAGTAGATCACAGACCAACAAAGTCCATGGTGCTTTAGTGACCAGAACATAATATATGCCAATGAAAGAACATTTTATTAAGCTGCTATAAGCCAGCCCAGGGGACTGACCAATCTTTGTTTTGCCTCTAGAATGTCAGCTTCCTGGTCAACAAGGGTATTAGTACATCATTGACTCCAAATTGGTGTGCAAAGGTCATGAATAGCTGTTAAACAGTAAATCTCCTCTTCCATCTCTGTGGATGCCAGGAAGGATGCCACCTAAAAGTTGTTCAGTCACACTGAGAATGATGGTAGTAGCTGTTATGTCATCCTAAAACAACATATGAATACCAGAGAAACCACTGTTCTGCTTATCTGAATCCACAAAGGGCTTAATTTTCATGCAAGCAATTCCCATGATATTGTCATTACAGCTCTTGTAGAAACAGGATAACGGAAACTCTTGCCTACCCTTGCAACAGAAATAAACTTCAGAAAATTCCTATTCTAACCCACTGTTGTCTGGTGGGATTTTACTGAAAGAGGTGGAGAGTGCAAAGTCAAGATAGTGGTGGTTGTTGTTGAAAAACTTCCAGAAATTATACATTAAATAAAAACAATAAGTCAAATAATTAAAACAATAAACATAAATTAATAACCTAATCAGCCCATCTAGCTATACATTTAGTAGCTTTTGATATGTAAACCATTTCCAGCTATCTCAAAAGAAGAGCAATTGGTCTGGATCTGGTTCTGTCTACAGAAACATGGCTAGTCAGACAATCTTCAGTGGTATCTGGATGGGAAAACCACAGGAATTTGAGTTCCTAGATTATGAAGTTCATGACAAAGTAAAAAACCAGTTTCTGCCTACTGTGTATAGATAGATAAGATGCACCCATAGAAGACTAGTTGTTCCAGGAACAGATACACTAAGACACAAGGTAATGTGTTGTTTCTTTTCCACTCAGCAAAAGCAATCCTCTTCAACTGAAATATCATATAGGAGTTGAAAAGGTTCTGCCTTGCTTTCCCATGGAAGAACACAAAGCACACTGAAACAGAAATCCCAAACTCTGGTACCAACAAACACTCACAGAAATTAAGGTGCTTCAGATGATGAGAACAGTTTTACTGGAGATGTGACTGTGGTGATTTGGCCGTGGCTGGAGGCCAAACACCCACCAAAGCTGCTCTATCACTCCCCTTTTCAGCTGGACAGGGGAGATCATATATATTGAGAGGCTTAGGAGTCGACATAAGGACAGAGAGAGATCATTCCGTCATCAGTGTCATGGGCAAAACAGACTCAGCACAGGATAAAGGAAAGAAAACTCTCTAATTTATTACACAGCACTGCACACACAGTGACACCAGAGTCGGGTAATGAGAAGTGTGACCAGATCTTAAAGCACCTCCCCGACCCTTCCCTTCTTAGCAGACTTCACTTTAGTCATGATTTCTCTCCCTTCTTCTCCCCATTGTGGCATGGGGAGTGGCAGGGAATGGGGGAATGTGGATTTGGTCTGTTCCTCATGAGTTTTTTTCCTTCTTAGCTTGGGGGTATTCCTCACACCCTTCCCTTGCTCAAGTGTGGGGTCCCACATCCAACATGAGTCCTTTCCCACAGGGCTTCAGCTCTTCACCAACTTCAGTGTGGGTCACTTCTATGGGGTGCAGTCATAAATCATAGAATGTCTCTCAGTCTCTCAGACCCACAGTGCTCCAGCCTGGTCCCCCACATGGTCACAAGCCTCCCCGCCCCGAAAACCTGCTCTGGTATGGGTCTCTCATCTCTGTGTCTCCCTTCATGGACTGCAAGTGCTGGCAGAGGCTTGCTCCAACACGGGTCACATCATCTCTTGTATGTCTCCACCCACTCCACAATGGGTTTCTCCACGGGCTGCAGGGGCATCTTTCTTTCCAGCACCTGGGGCCCCTCCCTCCACTTCTTCCCTGGCCTTGGTGCCTGCACAGTTTCTTGCATCTTCTCACTCTCTTCTCTGGTGGCAAAAAGCAGCTGCTTGAGGGTTTTTTTTCTCCTAAATGTGATTCCCAGAGGCACTGTGACCATCACTGATGGGCTCGGCCTTGGTCAGCAACAACTCTGGCCTTGAGCCAGCCGGTGTTTGCTCTGTGGGGCCTGCAGAGAGCTTCTGGCTGCTTCTTGCAGAACCAACCCCTGCAGCCCCCCTCCTCCACCAGAACCCAGCCATGCAAAACTACAATAGTGATATAATCATATTTTCCCAAACATGCCCTGGCAGGCCTAGATAGAAAAGTCCTTGCATTAAAGAAAAAAGAGAGAGGGCAGTTTTGTACAATACACATTAAATTAGGCATCTCAGCCTCACCCACTGGTACATAGGCCTAACAAACTTCTCTGAAAGATAATGAACATATACATGAAGGTCATGTCCATTGGTAGCCATCAGATAGAATGGTTTGGATTTTTGACCATGATGTCTCTAACCCAGAGAACTGCTGGAGATACGGAGGAAGAATGTAACGAGGGAGGAGCCAGCTCCTCTATTCTTCTGCAGGTACCTGCTGTTGTGTCCTATCAGAGGAGAGATGCTGGGCTAGATGGAACTTCACAAAGAAAGAAGCTCTTCTTCTCTCTGCTCATGTGTCCCCAGTGTCCTCTCCTACTTTCATCCCTGTTTCAGCGCAGTGCTCCAATCTCTGGCCTCCTTAAGAGGGACTGTAAGCATCAAGGGATGTTGCTGCTGATGCGATCATCAATGACTGCTGCTGGAAATCCATGCAGAAATGTGTGCTGTGCATAGGGAAACAGACAGCAACAATACCCAACTCTTCTCCCTTCCTCTACCTGTAATTGAAATTCAAGGTATCTAAGTCCCAGAATCTCCTGCCAGAAGGATACTTCCATTCCTTGGGAAGTGGTTAGCAAGGGCAAGCCATGCTATAGTGGCACTCCTCCCATGAATGTGTCCATACCACACATGTAAATACTAATATGTACATGCCAGTGCCTGATTTTAACCAGGACTTTTTGGATGTGCAAGAATGAGGAAAAAGGTCAAATTTTATTTCATGTACACAGGCTGATCAAAATTATGATGCTTTGCTCCATCTGGCTAATCTTCCTCACAGAAAGTGAGGAAGTGCAAGCACTTCTATCCTTTTAAGACAAATGCCTCTTAGGTGTGAGGCTTTCTGTAGTCTCAAGCAGTTTGTGGTGAAAAAGGAGGTCCAAGGTCAAGCCAGACACACAAATCAGCAAGTCAGGGTCAGGCCAGGTCTAGCACCACTAACCAGAGTCATACATGTTCTCATGACAACCAGGCAACTCTGTAGTGACAAGCCATCTCCAATGTCAAGCTAGGAGCTGAGTGTACAGGTCAGGGTCCAGTCAGGTCAATGGGGCCCATGGGCAGGCATGACTGCAACACAGCTGGAGCTAGAGACAGGAGCACTTACAGGATAACTCAGGCAGGGACTATGCTGCAGTGGTACCCTTGAGAACAAGGTACGAGTGGACACCCCATGTGAAGTTGGTCAGAGGAATTAAGACCCACTAACATACTCAAGGACCCTGACACAGTTTTTCTAGGAGCTGTACAACAGAGAGGTGAAAAACTGCCAAAAAACCTTGGCCTGAGCCAAGGAATACCCAGCAAAATAATGAGCCCCAGCTGCTCCAGCAGCACTAGTGCTGCAGGAGTGTCAGACAGGCTCAGACGTTTCCTGTCCTATCGTTCTGCCCCAGAACATTTGAAAAACAAACAAATAATGGCCTGAGCCAATCTGCAGCTGACCATGCCCAAGAGAAGAGGCATCCAGCCAATGTGACATTTGCTTTCCTCACACCCAGAAAAACCAGAAGCAAACAAACACTTAAGGCAGGGGGGGTGGGAAAGTTTAGGAGGAATATTAAAGGCTTTGGGTTGCAATGGATTTTAAAACACAAAATTATGTAAAATTTAACACAAAGTACTATACTAACAGAGTGTTTTCATAATGCATGGTTTATATGCAACAGCACAGAGCCTTACCTTGGCATTTCTCAGCCTTTGCTGTTCTCAAATTCACCCTTAGGATTCTGATCTTGACTTTTTCAATTGAATTTCACTAAAAAAGCCAACTTGGTGGGTAAGCAGATGAACCGATGTAGTCTAATTTTGAACATTGTCATTTAATATTATTAAACCCATTATTAACAACTAGAGATTAAGAGTCTATAAGGAACAAAAACTTTGCTGCAGAGTAGTTCCCTGGTGTCTGCAGCCATAAATGCTGACTGAAACGTTTCCTGTGGCTGGGCATCCATAACAACTGTTTTCCAAGAGTACCTCTGACAAATAACATAAACAGCTATTTTCACCCAATGAGGATTAAGAATATCACCCTTTTCTACTCTGTGCCTGGCTTCATGAAGCACCTAGGAAGACATATGTTCAAGATCCCTGGCCTTCTATCAAATCTCACTGAAAATGGACAGTGCACACGAAAGGCACATGCACACACAAAAAAACAGGGGAAGAAAAAAAAGAAAGAAAAAGGACTGCATGAGTTTCATTCCTTAGGAAAACAAGCTAAAAGGAAAAATTGTCAGTCACATGGTATTTACTCTTTAATTCATTTTCACAGACAGGCTGTAAAAGCTGAAAAATGGGAGGGGTTTTTGAGGAGATAGATAAAAATAAGAATAAATAAGACGAAATTATCTTGTATTTTCTTAAAATACATAGGTTGAACTGTCTGCAGATATTGAATAACTTCTGCCTTGTCTGTGAGGCAAAAGAATGACATTTATGAAATGGAGTATTACAAAGGTTTTGAGTCTTGTGCAAGACCACAGCGAGAGTCCATTGCACAGTCAACAACAATACTTGAGCTTTAATGCCTAAAACTACTACAGAGTCAAAATTATATATTTATTCTATTGCTCTTTCAATAACAGAAAGGAGAGTGGTACAACAGGGGTATCAGCTCATGACATTTGACAAAGCAGAGAGCAGCCAACTATTTTTTCAATTTTTTACAGACTAGAGAAGATACAAGTAATTCCTTGACTTTTCATAAGCAGTATATAAGCAAAAAAAATTCATATGAACGATCAAAATCTTTGGGTATTTCTTTATGCTTCATCTACAAACTGCAATAGTCCTCTCCTTCCTGACTTGTGAATCATGCTATAGAAAATATGGCTCGAAATGCTCTCAAAAATCAACCTAGTTTCTCCTTTTAGCCTACATTCAGCCATACCTGAGAGATACTGCCTAAAACAGTGGCAAGTGTCTCCCTTAATGACAGAGATGTAACAGCTTTCCTAGGAAATATAATTCATTACTGGATTACCCTTTAACATTTTTTTTCATTGATTGGCCATGAATCACCTTTACTGCAGGCTAGGCCCATTTTCTATTATCTATTGTCCCATGCATTCTGAATGCTCTGAGAACTATTCCTTTTCAGCAACCACTTGCATACCTGAGGAATATTTCTTCTGTCTTCCTTTGGAGTTGTCTTTTTCAGGCTAAACAAGCCTAATTCTATTTTGGGTTGGGTTTTTTGGTTTGTTTTTGTTGTGTTTTTTCTTGGTGTTCACTGTCTCCAGTTAGTCTTTTTAAGCTCTGCAGAGTACCTGCATTTGGCCCACATCTTTTCTGAAGTATGGTGCCCAAAACAGTGTGTAACACTCCAGCTGAGACTTCTCCAATATCCATTAAGCCACATTTTGACATCTCCAGATGTTTTCTTTTGGTTTGATTTGGTCTTGTGCAAGCTCTGGTAGTGTGTAAAAACATGCATATTTGGAAAAGAAGGCATCAAAAAGTACATTAAAACATAGCATGAGAGTTTATGAGACATAAACTGTCAGAAGTGGATAGAATTACCATGATAGAAGGGCTTATTACTAGGAACAGCTAGAAGTTCAGAAAGCAAATACATAACCTTATTCCCTCTTGATTGGTGCCCTACAGTACTGCAAACATTATAGATGGCCACAAGCTCCTTCAGAAGCTGAAGACTTTCCAGACATCCTCTCATTGTAGCCTTGTATCCAGAGCCTTGCAGAAGCCAACCCCAATGCAGTAATAGTTGCAAATTTTCTTCAAGTGCAAGTTCTTCTTTGAAAGCTGGAGAGGGACTGTTTACAAGGGCGTACAATGATAGGAAAAGGGGTAATGGGCTCAAACTAAAAGAGGGCAGTTTGAGGTTAGACATTAGGAAGAAATCCTTCCCTGTGAGGGTGGTGAGGCCCCGGCACAAGTTGCCCATAGAAGCTTCCTCCCTGGAAGTGCAAAAGGCCAGGTTGGATGGCACTTTGGGCAGCCTGGAGGATGTCCCTGCCCATAGCAGGGGGGTGGAACAAGATGGTCTTTGAGGTCACTTCTATCCCAAACCAATCTGTGGTTCTATGATTCTTCAAGTGAGCCCCTGAAGTTTGTTACCAATGCTTTGCAAACCAGCCCACTGTGACCTTTCAACGAGCACAACAATTGTGAAAACCCCCTCTACTAATTTCAGCTGGATGAAGCAATAGATACTGTACAGTAAAGAACTATCTCTGCAAATATGAGAATGACCACTTTTTTTTTCCAAACATATTTTCAACGAGTGTCTGAAAAATTATGGGAAAATATTATTTCTTGACATGCCAGTAATCTATTCCTCAATACAAGTTGAGGATGTTCTAGATGGAATCTGTTCCACAGAACAGCTGTGGTTCCTGAAACTGTTTCACATTACTCTTCAATCTATGTGAAACTTTTGCTCACAAAGAATTGCAGACAAGGATTCTGACCGGTTACATGAAGTGAAGCTAAAAATAGAGGATTTCCTATTACCAAGAAATTTTTGTAAGGCACATTAAGCCATATCAGTGCATTCTAGGATGACTTGGTTTTCAAAATAATCTTGGTACATTCACCACTGTATATATACTAATCTTGTTCCAACACAAAATCTATGTTTACAGGCCACTTTCTATAGGCTCTGGGCAGCTTCTGTGATTCACAGTTCTGTGACAACTTCATCAAACAGAAAGTGCTCCGGCAACAGACCCTGGATGCTTACTCCAAGACTTCCAAAATCTAAATCTGTTTTCTGATGAGGAGGTTTGCAGTTTTCAGAGCCTCCTTCCTCTCAGAGCTTTCAGACTTATGGCTTTGGGAAACCTCAGGCTTGGCGCGTTCTTCAGAACCCGGAGTTTGGCAATACGCCTCTTGGGTCTCCCCTGAAACTGAGCTATGAAATCCTTGCTTTGTCACCAATCTAGTGACTCAGACAGAAATTCTACAGGACACCTGTGTTATAATGAAAAATACGTATTAAATACTCAGGCCAAACAAAAACTTAATTGATAAAAACCTATTCCACTGAGAAATTTCTAACTTTTAAAGTGGAACATTTGACTTCAACGGAGGCAGTACCTGTATGTGTACTGTTCCTTTCCAGAGGTGGTCTTTCCCCCACAGCCAGGTGTTCTCTTGACATCACTTCAGCACGGAAGAGATGCTGGGGAGGTAGAAGAATGCCAGATAGTCATAATTCCATTCTGCTAACAACATAGTGACCCTAATTTTCTAAGTTTTCCAAAGGTGTGGGATTTCTTGTATCACATTCTGTAAAACATGGCTATAACGAAGGCTTATATGTTTATGGCTACATTGAGCTTTCTCCCTATAAAATCCCCTTCTATTCAAGTAGTATAAGCTCCATGCATCTTCGATGATGGTTTCAAGGCAAGATGAAACAAACTATTGATCTTACAGTGTCTTGTGCACTTGTCTTAAAATCCATTTCCATAGAAATTCTTTCCAGAGAAGATTCTTTCCCTGAGTAAGGATTAGGCCCCTTTACCATATCTATATTAAATATGAAACAGCCTCTGGTGAGCTATAGCCCTAATTAGAAAGAAAATTAACAGGTATTAGACTAGCAGAATCCCCACCAGTAATGTAAGTAGGGGATATCATTAAAGAGACAGACTTTCGGTGTGTGTTTTATGTTCCTCTGAAGTTGATCCCCTTTTTAATTACTTCTGCCGTTATGAGAAAGGTAGCTGGAGTCTTTTGCTGAAAAGACCAGGACAGAGGCACAGAGAGGTTCATAAATCATCCTGGGTGACAGAGGGAGAACGAGGGAGTTCTCTGCTGACCACTTTCACTTCTCTTGGAAGTATTCTGCTGAAGCTCTTGGCATGCCCCTGTGCCACCCCTGCCTCCCAAATGGTCAGGAAATGCGGTGCCATCACTGACAGCACTGTCGCCAGTGTTCCCCTTACTCATGGGCACACAGTTTTCCCTGTTTTTACTGTGAGATGGGCTCTCACCCAGCCTCAGCCCAGCTCTTTGGAGCTGGGTATTTCTTTGTTGTCATCTGTCCCTGGCAAATTCAGTTACAAAAACCAGTCTGATCCTTTATGGAAGTTTGATTTGCAGAACCATAATGTTTCATGGTTTCTGAGCTCCCAGAAATGACTCTTGGACAACTTCAAGGTCCAAGTGGAGTCAGACACTGAATTCCACAGTTTTATTTCTGTAGACAGTAGATCCATAAGACTGTCTTTTATTTTTCACTCCATATGCTAAACAGAAGCCAGAAAAGACAGCAAGTTGCATTGGGGCATTATTCTACCACAGAAACAAGTCAGCCACAAGCAAGTGAGATGGTGTTTTCCTACATAATGCTTCCTATTTTAAAGCCTTTTCAACCATTTTGATATCCTGCTATGTGAAACACATCCTCCAACCTGACTGCATTTTTATATGTACTTTTCAAAATACCTACTTGTAACATCTTCTGATCCTGTATTCACCAACACTACAAAATGATATGCACACCTAGACATGACCTTCTCATCATGTCTTCCTGCCAGAGAACCAGACTAGAAAGATGTTGGCATCAAAAGTCAGCACATCTAAACTACTGGGTTAAGCAAATTGAAATAAGCATCACCTGGATCTACTTGCTCTTACAGCAACAGATGAAGACATTGAGCTGGGCAGTAGAAAGAAGGAACAGAGCACTAATAGCTGAGGCACAGAGAGAGACGTAGTGGTGTGAATTAGAGGAACAAAATGTTTTGATTCAGGCCCTTTAACTAGAGGCCTGTGGGAGGTAGCAGGGGACCAGGTAAAAAAAGCATTGTCAGCTCTGCAAAATGTAGAATAAGGCTCAGAATACCTTTTGTTTCCCAAACAACACAGTATCAGTGCTGATGCATTCTCTTTTGGGAATATAAACCATAGAGCAAGGTAGAGGAAAAATAATTGTTCCAAAACTGAGAAACTCCTCATTCCTTTTTTTTTAATTATTTTGAATTTTTTTTTTCTCTTCCCCCTGCCCTCAAATGATATCCTATTAAGGCAGTGAATCACAGAATTGTAGATTTTGGAAGGAACCTCCAGAGATCAAGTCCAACCCCAAAGATTAGATAATATTCCTGCAAAACATTATAGTCTGTTAAATTCTATGTAACTCAATTTTTTACTGAAAATTATCATCCCATCCATTTATTCCCTCATTTGTACCAGAAAGCATCCGTAGGCTCCAGAGCCTAGCTGATGCAGGATGGTGTCCGAGTCGCTCAATACTCAATGGAAACTGCTAGAAAGGGACAGCTATCGTCCAAATGAGAGTGAAAAGTTCTGCTGCATATCTGCTGATTCAGTGTTCAGTAATCTGAAATAAATATGGGTCAGACTGTCAGACAATAAAGAAGTTGAGGTGAGTCAGCAAAATTTTGAAACATACCTTAGCAATGTCTAGTAATAGAGAAAAGTAATTACAGATTCACCCTTCCCTTGCATTCTATTGCCAACAAAACGCCCACCAACACAAATGTCTGGGAAGTAACAATGGTGTGGATTAATCTTCATGCATGCTTCAGCTCTCACTTCAGACGATGTGGTGCTTTAAGATCCAATGTTCATACCAAAAGTGATCTCCCTTCACAGGCTGAGGGAGAAGGTGCGGTACACTGTTCATTTCTGTTTGATTCTCTGCTCTGCTGTCCTATGGTAAAACCCTTGACCCAGTGTAGTCATTACAACCTTCATCATTGATTTCAATCTTGCTCTATATCGAGTATCTCCTTATAATTCAGGAAAGCTTACTTGTGCAAGGACAGAGTGTTCTCAAAGTGCCATCTAAGGCTAGAATAATTCCCCAAGGAACTGAGAATCATCATAAATCTCATCATTTTCTTGCACGGATCTCTTTCAATTTGCTTTCAGTAGCATGAATAGCCACATGTATTTTAAAGACAACATACTTGAACATAATGAACATTAAACCCAAAAGTTTAGATTGTGAAAACTTGATAAATCCCCTGGTGTTACCAGATGGTGCTACAGCAAAACTCTCAATTCAAATCTAAAAAGAAAAAAACAAACAAACAAAAAAAACCAACCCCAAAATTCACTGCTCATGTTGTAAAAAGGGCAAACCTCTATTTTGGAAAGGCTTTTCATCTTAAATAAGTTGCATCTAGCAGTGACTTTACAGTTGACAAAGACTTTGAAGCAGCAAAACCCTGCTCCACGTGACAAGATGTGGGACAAAATGGTGATGCAAAAATAGATGGATAAATATAACTAAATGTGCCACTCAGAGCATAGAAAGCTGAGGCAGGTGTTGTCATAGCTGTCAGATTTCAGGTTCCTCCTTTCTTCAAATTTGCCAAATCGCATCTTGATCCTTCCTTTAAAAACATGGAAAAGCAAAATAAGGAGTGGCTATGAGACTTTTGGTTTTAAATCCATAATCCCAAGTATTTTGGAAAGCAGTCTAAAACTGCTGCACATTGGTTTAAAAAGAAAACAAACAATTCTCTTGATTTTCTTTTCTAGAGTTCAGAGCTTTGCTTCTGAAAGATTAGGAAAGACAAGAGTTTCTGGAGAACAAAATAATAGTCTTAAAATATTAAAGCACATAAAAAGCAAATTAAATATTTTATAGAAATAAATTTAAAACACTTCTCCCTTGTAAACAAGTAATCTAGAAGAAATTTTAGCATGAAAACACAGAGTTTGGACTTTTTAATGAGGTCTTGGAGGTAAAAGTTCTGTCGTTTCTGCAAGGACTGAAACCAGAAAAACCCCGCCATTGTGAGACTGTTACAAAAATAGCCAGTGCTGGCCAGTCAACTGACTTCAGTGAATGAGGGAAATACTGGCAAGCAGAAACCTTGACCTCTAGCAGCGATATTCTCATTTCAAGACTGAGAGGTCCACACACATAACCACCTATTTCTGTCAGAGCCTACTCTTGCTGCCACCCGTCCCTGGGCAGCCAGCCAGTGCAAAAATCTCTCCAACACAGAAGCCCCACTTAAGCCATGGGTTTAACAGGAACAGAAATGAAGGGAGTGGTTGAAAATAACCTGCCCTTACAAGGCAATCACATTTCAGGTTTCCCAGGCTATGAGAAAAGGCATCTGTAAACAGCAGAGTCCTGCCTTTCCACATCATCATCTTCTCCTCCTGGAGAAAAGGAAACCTGGAGCAATTTCTGTGAAAGGAGCAGTCAAAATGTGGGAAAGAGAACTTTTAGTGGGTTTGGTTTTCCTCAAACTGCCCCCCATGTGCCTATACTAACAGCAGCCGAGCGGTGGAGTGCACTGTTTTTCCCAGTTCTGTACAATGCAAGAGCAGGGGGATGTGTGCTCCTGGAACCTCTTTGCAGATGGTGAGGTTTTTTTCTTCGTGCCTTCGTCTTTTCCGCTAGTTCATAATCTGCCCCCTAGCTTCCCTGGGGCCAAGGAGAAGAGGATGATCTTTATATAGCTCTCCTCGGGGACTGGGTGAATCACAGAGTAACATCTAATCCCTCTTGCACTCCGCAACTGTGTAACATCCCGGCTGACTATCAAGCCACAGAAAATAAGTTGCAGTTTGAAATACAAAAAACAGACAGAAAGAACAAGTACAGTTAGAGCACTTATCATTTTCCACCAAAAAAAACCCCTCAAACTGAAAAAATTAAACAAAGCAAAGGTAAGAGTACAACCAGAGACCAGAGAGCATGCAGAAGCCACCTAGAAAGGCCAAGATACCATGTTCTGTATTTTGGCACTTAGTTTTTCTTAAGTTTTTGAAAAATTATATTCATTAGTCGTTGGGTGAATCTATTGCATGATTTAGGGTGTTGGGGTTTTTTTTACTGGAGAAGGCAAGGAGCCATGTTTTTTTAAGTGCTTGGCCACCATGTTCGGTATCTGAGCTGTATCTCATGCACCGTTTGTCATTTCACGCCACTTAAGAACAAATCCCAGCTGGCTGGAATCCTAGTCCTGTGGACTGTGAGTCATGGATATTAAATGACCATCATGTGAGCTCCTGCATGCTGCTGTGGTTAGTGTGTGACTGTAAAGTTGTACAGTATCTTATCACAGAAGATCATCAACGTGAATATACAGTTTGATTGGAAGCACTTTCATAACATCACGAAATAAATTACTTGATTTAGCAAGCAGTAAGTAAGGGGTAGGGATGTGTGAAGCTGTAGGAAAGGTACAATGTTGCTGTATTTTTTCAGGGGACCAATAAGCCACAGAAGATGAGCTTCTGGTGCTGTGGTAGCAAAACTAAAGCAAGAATGAAAAGGATACTGTCTGTAACAGGAGGGTTTGCAAGAAACTTTAAATCTCCTCAAGGAAATCCCATACCAGTCTTTCTGATGGGTAATTACAATCCAGTCCAGCCTTGCTGAAGTAGCCCACCAGGATAAGGAACTGAGCATAAGCATTTAGTCTGGCTCTTAGGATTCGGAATAAATTTTGGGATTGACTAAAACACCAGTCCCAATTCAGAATTTTAAAACAAGTAATGAGATCTTTTTCACTGACATGATGAGGACAATCCTTGAAGTGGATGGCTTTAGTCTAGCAGAAGCCCAAATTAGGTTTACTGAGCAATCCATTTCATGCTAATCAATGTCATGCAGGAAATTTGTACTACAAATCGGATTGGAAAAAACTTGGGGCAAGAAGGAAAAGTTGTTTTCAAAGAATAGCATTTCATACCTGGATTAGGTAGTTGTATTCCATCCTGGTTATGAGCTGCCATCGGTGATAAAATGAAAAACCATTTTTGATAACATACAGGAAAACCTTGTAAGATCAGGATACAAATTGGTGTTACCCAGTCCGAATTGTTATCCAGTTATCTTCTGCTATGGAATCACGCACTGCTGTCAAAGGTTCTTGAGTTCTTGAGTCTATAATGTTTCAGTCCTCAGTCACGGCTCCAACAAAATGACTGCCAGTTCCAGCTTAGATCTGTTTTTCTGCCTTGCATGTGTTTTTCCTCCTTGTAGCAGCTACCAGCTCCGTCCTGATATCCCAGCAGTTTCCTCCACCTTTGCTTATGCTTCTACCACATCACAGCGGTGTAGTTAGCTCTCCTTAAGTCAGCAGAGCCAGGCATTCATAGCTTGCACTTTCTAGCCCTTTTCAAGCATGGAGGCATTTAAAATGTATTATATTTCCTGAGTTAATCACCAAAAACTTTGCAATTTAAGTCTGTTCGTTGGCCAAAAGAGACAGTTAAAACTCAGTATTGATTTTCTGTATTGCAGTTGAGGACTTTAGAGAGATAAATATGACTTGAATCAGATGGAGAAAACTTATTCAAATTGATCCAGACTTAATCTAAAACACCATTATAAAGACACCAGCCAGTCATATCAGAGAAAGATTAAAAGCTATTACTGCACTGTGTTCAAGTTACTGTGACTGTCAGAGAAAAGTCAAACACCATTAGTAAAAACAGCATGTAAAAATACAGCTATGTCACCACAGACAACACTTTATTGCACTTTATTATTTTTTTTTAATATAGGAGTATATTTTTACAATGCTGTAGGATTTTAAAAAGTTTAAGAGAGAACATATTCAACTATGGAGAAGCATTCCTGGAAATAAAAGAGCAAGGGCAAGCAGGATTCATGGACGTGTGAATGGATGTTAGGTAAGAGATAAACCCATCTCATTAACCAGTTGGGAAGACCAGGAAGCAATAAAATAAAGCATTAAAATTAAAAGTAAAAACAGATTCAAAATTAGGGAAATTTTCACAACTATATAAGGCAGAATAAAGCCAGCTGCAAACACAGAAATAAGGTGCCAGGGAAAGCTATGGAATTACCTTTGCTGATATTCAAGACACCAGTCTGTGGAGAGTCACTTCAGCATGATGAAATCTGAGCTCTCAAGATGCAAAGACATGAACCAGGGAATCCACTCACTACCTTTCAACCCAAGTGATCAGAAACGGCTTCAGTTAGCTAAACCGTTATGTTGTCACAAGTCATCCATTTGTTACTACAAAGTTCCCTTGAAATACATGGAACAGACCAACCAAGTGTGCTGACAACGGCCTCATAACCTGAAGGTGACAGCAAGGCCAGAGAGATACACTGGGATATCTGACTAAAAGTCATTCCTATTTTTCCAGGTCAAATCTTTCATTTATCCCGCTTTAATGAAAGCATTTTAAAAGCTGTTTCTTGAAAACATACTGAGTTAAATCCTCAAAGGTTTTTTTTTTAATGAATAGATGTGCTTTGTTTCTAGCAAAGATTAATGCTTTTGCGTAAGGGTTGCAAAGCAGTTGTACAGTCGAAGGAAAACAAAAGTCACCGCTGATCCCCCAGAGAGAACACAGACCTGTCAGTCTGATTTCAGTGTTTGGAAATAGAAATATTTTCTTCTTTTCTTTCCACAACTGTGATAACAATCTGGAAGCCAATGTACAACTAAAGTGTCTCCAGAAATTACGCTGTTTGCAAGAAATGCATTTTAAAATGGTTATAATAGTGTACTAAAGAGCTTGAAATTTCCATGCCCACAGGGCAATATAGCACTACATTTGTGATTTGATGTCACAAGCATGTAGACTTCTTTAGCTTTATAAATACTCTTCAAGGAAATATTTAATTTTTCTCTCCGGGGAAAACATTAAACCATACCTCAGAAAACTGTGCGGGAGGAAGGAAATTCAGTCTGAGATGGCCATGTTTTGACTTCCAGTCACCAAAATCAAATCCCCCCCCCCCCTCCCCTTTGTATTCCAGCTTTAGGACCATACCCCTACTGCTCTGAACTGAAATAATAAGCCTCAGATGCATTTTACTCTTTGTATTATATACCCCCTTGTAACATTCCAGAGAGCTTTTCTTGTTTTCCAGGATTCTGGAGATCCATGATTACTCTGAATTTCTAAGGAAATGAGGTTGAGGTGATCATACAGTCTGTCCACTCAAACATTTCTCTTTCGTCCTCTCTTTTGAAAAGACAAGAGTAGTTTTATTCACACTTGGCACATGGATGAAGATGTCAAAGATAAAACATTTCTACATGCTTTGTGCCTGGGCAAAGGAAAAAGAGCCCAGCTGGTGCTTGCCAAGGGGATCCGGCCGTGGTGCGTGGCCAGAGACGGCTGCCAGGTGTCCAGTCAGCATGTGTGTATTGGCAGGGCAGCCAGCACTTCACGTGGTCCTGCCCCTGCCTCGCCACGTGCTGCTGCTCGCCCAGCCGCTCAGGTAAGACTCCCAGGACAAAGATGAGACATCAGAAATGATCCACAGAAAACCTGCTTCTCTTTTCAAAGAGGTATGTGGATTCCAGCCTTCTGAAGTGCACAGCAGCACAAGATAAAACAGATCCCAGCTCCACCAAAGCCACATAAGGGATGAGTCCTCAGGACTGTCAAAACCAAGGCAGAAGGACACAATTACCTAATATTCAGCATCACCCAGGCTTTGCAACAAAAACACCCACTCACCAGAGCACATGCAGGGGTATGGCTTCACATCTCTGTTTCTCTGCCAGAACTTATCCTGGCATGCTCGGTAAGGAGCTGTTCAGCTTGGACTGTGAGCTAAAGGTGTTAGTACCCACAGAAGTGTCCTGACCGGTGCTGGAAACTTCAGCCCAATTGGAAACCTACCTAGCCTCCTGGGTAGCTGTGCTGACATACGGTCCAAACAGTGGCTTTGCTGCCATAGCTGCCACGCTTTGTTTAAATGTAGTTCTGTTCTGAACTCCATCTGCTTCAGATGCATCCAGGTCATCATATCAATCAATGCACACAAAGAAATGATTTGTGCCTGTTTCTGATCAGCCATCTTGCTGGAGAGGGGAAGGAAGGTCTTTAAGGAATTAGGATCTAGAAAGCTTGAAACTAGTTGAGCAAACATGAACTGGAGAGAAGATTTAAGGAACAGAATGTCAAAAAGCTCAAAAGTGCTACCAAGCCAATAGTCTAATTATAGTTACATTTATCTTCATGTTTTCCCTGTTAGGTTACAAACCCCTACAATTCTCATGCTTTACACACACAGCACTGAAACCCTATCTGCAGTGTAGACACCCACACATAAACCCCTCATGTAGGCACCCTTCAAATTCAAAGACGGAGAGTGGCCTCCTTGAGGGCATGAGCTACCTGAGCAAGTGCTGCAGTCTGTTGTATGATGGGATCAGCTCCTTTCTGGGAAACTGGCAGTATGCTGACACCCTGCAAGTGGGTCCAAAGCTGACCCTGGCATCCAGCGTGTAGGCACAGCCTCGGTCACAGGGCTGAGAGGAGAGGGAGAGCTGAGACTGACAGCTGTGCTACAGGGAGGGTCAAATTGCTGCAGGAGTCAAGTGCCATGGTGTCTGGTATCAACCAAAAGCCAGAAATTATCTACCTGCACTTAACTCCCTTATAGATTTGCATCCAGTATACTTGTTGACATAACGATTTCTATGAGATATGAAGTCCATATAGCACTGCTTCACATGGAAACATGCCTAAAAATCACCAATGTCAGAGGGTGGGACTTAATTTTATCTCTCATTCAGCAGAGTTGTGCAGAAGATCACCCTTAGCTTTAACAGAGAGTGATTTGCAGATCCCAAGGAAGAGAAATAATATTTAATTTCACTAAGACTAATGGCCGGGACAAAATATGGAATGGGTTTTGGGGTGAAAGAATTTATCAAAAACCTCTTCAAGACACTTACTCTAAAAGCTATGGTGCTCCACTAAGATAGAGACTGTATAAAAGTCTGAATAGAATAACCCTTTCAGCAGGAACACCAAGTTAAATGGAAGATGGGAAGAAAGAGGGAGAAAGAACAACCTTTCTGATGTCGTTTTTAATATATTAAGCCTGAATTTTCTTCCCTATGTCTTTTAAAAATTATTATAAGGGAATAAAGCTCATTGCATGCATAAGTGTATGCCTCATATAACCCTAACCTGACTTGAGATTAGTGACTTATGATTTTATATGGATATGATATGCATTCCTGGCCAAGAAATGTGTCAAGTACCAAAGCAGGACCTCAAGGCACCTTATGATGCACAATCACTGCCCAACACACCTTCCAGAGTATCTAAACAGCAGCAGAATTAGTTCAGGTAGATAACATAGAAGACAGGTGAAAGTATCTTCTGTTGGCTGGTGATAACCAGGAAAGCATTCTGATGTGCAGCAAGATGCTAGGGAGGACCCGAAGAGCAACCAATTTATCTGAACATCCTTTCTCCCACTGTGCAGACAGCTGGAAGCAAGATCTTCTGAGAAGCTGACAGGTCAATCAAAGGATCTGGGCAGAGAAGGGTATTTACAAATTTCCCACCACTGCAGTCCTCAGGAGCTTGAAGTACCCTGCGGGGTCCAATTTAACACTGCAGCCTCAGTTACCACATGGGAGATGATGATAGAGGGGAACCTGAGCAGTCAAAATAACATGCCAGCTTCATTCTGCAGAACCTAGCCCAGGGGAAAAAAATAAAAAACCAAACCCAACTTTTGCCCCTAGTGAAAGCTGTTGATCTATAAAGAGGATCCAGCCACCAGTCTCACCATTGGGATTAAGTGCAGAGGCAGAAGAGGAGACTGAACTCAGGCAGATATTGTACCTGGCATACCACATACCCATGAGGCCACCCCAGATAAATGAAAGGTACTCCAGCTGGAGATGCTCAGCTGAATGTCAATTCTCATATCAAGATCAGTGAAAGGAGATCAAATGCACAGACGGCGAGAGAGCTTCTGATGCAGAATTTGATTGCATTAGGGATGAAAAGAGCTAGAAATGAGATAGTAGGCCAACCATCATAAAAGTAGTACCATAGCATCTGCCTTATAAGGTAATTCCATTCTGGTTTAGGGCTCTTTTTAGTGGTCTAGAAACTTGTACGGGGTGCAGGGACCCAGGTGCATGCACTATAGTTAGTAGTCTGTAACAAAGAGAGAGAGAAACATGTTGAAGTGGGAAGCCTGAAGTCTTATAAATCATTTTTGGCCACAAAAGTTCCTGTGCATCAGGAGAAAAAAAATTGCTCCTGAGCCAGGTAGGGAATTCCTTTGAAGGACACTCATGACCAACTCAGTCACATGTTCAGTGCAGACTGCAGTGTAAAGAAGGGAACTCTGAGTTATAAGCAGACTGCTAGAAACAAGTTTAAACACGGGGCTCTCCCCAGAATATTCTACTTGGCTTTTGATAGCCTTTATGTATCCTCAGAGTCAAATTGGGTACTTTAACCTACCTACATTTCAGAGTAGCTTTCATATTTAACACAGATTTTCATGTGTATGGCTGGGTAAAAGAACACATGGAGCTAAGGATGCTTCTTAAAGTGACTTAAATAGCTTCTTATGTCTTACTACATAAGCATTTTAGAGAAAATTTGAGACAGAGCTGCATAAAAATGTTTCTGAGGCATAGAAAACTTTCAGGACTGTAATGTGTTTACTGCACTCTCATGAGAAGTGAGTCTTAAAACAGGCTAACCCATGGGAGAATGTAACACAAGTATGATGCATTTCTACACATGTGGGCACCAAATACAGTTGGGCCTCCAGTAAGATCCCGATTTATGAGTTAGAATCACTTGAGCAGGTATAATTCCAGACAGCAGCATCTGAAAGCTGTTCCTTCCGTACTGCGTGGGAAAGAAAGATGGGTGGGCAGAGGAAGATTCCAATACAGGAAGGGAATAAAATGAATTTTCCATGATGAGCTGGAGTGTCCTGATAGGAGGAGTACTAGATAAATAGTTAAACATTTGTGATTACTCTGTTAATTTGCTCCTCTGACTTCACGTATGTTTGTCACTGGGTATCTTGGGAATTCTGCCACAGCCTCAGGCTCTGTAGTGGTGCGCTGGATTTAAGAAGCATGTCTGCTGGACGCTATCGAAAGCAATAAATGTCTGCTGGTCTTTTACCAGAGTAGCTGTTTTACTTAAAGGTGTGAATTCACCCAAACAGTAAAATCAGTCCTATCCCAGTAATGTCAGTCATGAGATCACAATAGCTCTGTGTGGGATCAGCTGTTAGCAATCTAAGTACATCCTACCAGAACACCTCTGCTGACAGTAAGGATTTTGTTCAACTTAGCTTCCCTTTCTTTCTTATCTGATGGATTTAACATAGTATAAGAATACACCAGGATTAAAAGATGACAAACAGCACAAACACAGTAGACAAATACCCAAAGGGTCATCGTAGGTATTGTAAAAGCAATGCCATTGAGCTCACTCAGGGAGGTTCAGCTGACTTGGGAGGAAAAAGAGGTGGCTTGGCTGTCATCACTCAGGATCAAGAATATGTCGGCTTCCCAGTGCCCTCCGTGTCCTTGTGAATGCCCTGCCACTCACAGGACTCCAACGCAGGATAAAAGCATTTCTCACTGGCCAGCCCAAAGCCATGGCTCCACCCAGAGTTAAGAGGTTTTCCGATTTTTCAGCCTTAGGGACTGGGGCATCTAATAAGGCTGGGAATGAGGAAAGCAGTTAAATGTCAGAGAATAAAGGAACTGAGGCAGAAAGAGACAGATGTTTCTCTGGCACATGGCTAAACTGTCTGGTGGGAGACTTTGGCAAAAGCTCACGGTCTGTGTGTTCCTCTTGCTGTTGAGAGGAACTGGGCTTTGTGTACAACACTGTAAACAAACAAATGACCTCAAGACTATCCCGACTTTGAGCCCATATTTCATCCAGATGCACCCACTCTCCTGCAAAGCCTCAGCATTCAGTTTGCCATGAAACCAAAAGGGCAATGAGGCTATCATCTCCTGCTTCACACACTGAAGTAGCCGGGCAACAAGCAGTGCAAAACTAAACTGCAGATTGCCCCATCCATTAATCTGCACTCCTCCTTTTCCCTCTTAACAGTGACCAGCCACAGGGAAAACAGAAAAGTTGTTCTCATCAGATTTTAGATTAAGCCTTTCTTACTTAAATCATGAGAAAATCTTGATGGGAATCAACAGTGTTTTCAGATGATTTTGAAGATGCTTAAATTGACATACCGTGCTATATTTTTGCAGTTCCTGGGCATGGCACAGAAGAATGCAAAATAAAAAGTAACAACAATAATTGAGTTAGTATTTTGACCTGAAAGATATAATTCATTAGGAACCTGAAAAGGAGCCCAGGTCTGCTCTGATTTTATTTGAGCCATGTTTTACTTGACATATACGGGAAAGGGTGGGAAAATCAAGCAGATTAAAAACCTTCGCCTAAATTCTTCAAAAGGCTGGCCTGCAGAAAAGGTTTACATAGGCAAACACATTTTCTTGATTTATTTTCCATCCAACAGTGTTCTAAGATGGGGGTTAACAGCAGCAAAACAGAGTGACTTGCAATAGAAATACTTAATGGTGCTATAGGGTACGTGATAACTACGTAGCAGAAGCTTGCAGGATCTGGCTGACAAAAAAACCCCCGGTGCTCTGCTACGTTAATCTAATTAGAGCTTTTCCTTGCAGCTTCAATTGACAGTTTGGAAACCTGTAAACTTCTCTAAACATAGACAGCCTTCCATTTGCTGCAGTTCAAGAGAGGACCCTCTTCTTGTACTCTTCCCTTGAACTGTTTCCATGGAATGCTGTCCATATTCAGAAAAATGTACAGGTTGCCAAACTGTCAACTAAAGCTGTAATGAATGGCTCTAATTACATTCAAGTAGCAGAGAGCAATGCCATTTTAATCAAATCTGAGCCTTGTGAGATATTTGGCAGAAATACAAGAGAAAGCCTGAGGAAAACACTGCCAAAATGTTAGTAACCTTTTATTCTAAATTCTGCCTGTCAGAGAACTGAATACCAACTGCTTAGCAAAGGTTTTTGTTTTGTGGGGGTTTTTTATTGTAGTCTATATGGTTTCATCGTGAATTATTACCCTGTTCTCTAACAACAAGGCAAAACAAAACCGAAAACATAGCCCTACAATTTCACGACTAAAAACGATGATCAGCAATTTCACTAATCAGTCAGCTACAGTCACATTGCCAGTCAAAGAGGAAAGAGGGAACTAATAACATCCTTTCACTCAGTTTCTGCCAGAGCTCAGCTTCGTGTTGTGTACAGCAAGAGACATACAACCAAACTGCTTTGTCAGAGATCCTGTCAGATGCTGCCCCAGCTCCTCTCCAAATGTCACAGCTCTATGTTCTGCAGCACTTTCTTACCTTAGTAATGCAAAAGAATTATCCTTACCAGTGTCTGGTGATCTTGATATCCCACCTCTTTTTACAAATCCAAAATTTGCATCTAGCCCCCAATTATACCTTTTTGGTTACTAAAGCTTCAAGACCTTACAGTGATTTAAATGTAAAGTATCAAATCTATTCAGTGTCAGGAAAGAAAAAGATCATAAGTTATCTAATCATTCTGCAAGTTTAATGGACAAGAAGAAAACCAAAATCTCCTGAATTTTACCAAATCTCTTTTGAAGGGTGAAGGCAGGCAACAAATGAATTCCTCCTTCTTCCAGAAGAATTCATTTGGTAACATAAGGTTTCCAATGCCATTTCTCATGAAAGCACCTGCACCAAGAGCATTCCAGGTGCAACAAGATAAAAGAGGAAGGATTTGTATCTTAGATATTTTGGGTGTGGCAGACTAGATCTCCATCCACCACATCTCTTCATTTTCAGGCTATGGCTTCCATTTGTTTCACTGGGCATTGTGCTAGTCTTGCCCTGCCAGCTGTCGCACAGAAATCCCGCTGCTTCATGTACCAGCAGAAAGCCAAATGCCAACCAAGACTTACTGCTCACAACTGCATTATTGGAGAGCTCTTGCTCCAGCTCCATTCCCAGCAACAAAAGCCCTTGGAAAGGCATCTTCTTCCAAAGTTCCAAAAAGTTTCCCTATTCATTTTTTTTTTAATTACATGCTCTATGTTCACTCAGTATGTCTTTAAATTGTACAAAACCTAAAAGAGGGGCAATCCAGGCCCTTTGCAACCACCCATCTAATAACTAATTTTGAAGTAGCCTCCACTACTCCATTTCTCAGCTTCCTGAATGGTGATAGGGGTTGTTAGACAGGCATTGCCTTGATATAGACAGCACTACCATGGTGTTCCTCAGTGGCAAAGCTTAGCAGCCCTCAGGAAACAGCCTCTCAATTCCCAGTCCTAACCTCTTTTCTTCACACAGAACTGAAGGATTAGTGTAGCAATCCAAAGCATTGCATTTCTGTCCTTTTTGGTGAGGTTATTTCTAAAAGAAACTTTCTCTACTTTTCTTGAAGTTTCGTTTGTTTGGGTTGGGTTTTTTTTATTTGGTAAGGACTTTCGGGAGACTACTGATGGGGGTTTTTTTGTTATCTTTTTTGTGGAAACTGTATGTTTTGAAGCTGCTGGTGAATTGCCTTTTCAGTATACTGATGATCATCATGGGATATGTCACTGGCGACTTCACTGTTGATGCAACTAAAGTATCAAATTAGCTAATACAAGGAGAAAAAGGGTTGTTTTTTTAATGCTGGTTGCATTATCCATTCTTTAAATGTATTCTTTAAATACATGCATAGGTCTTTCTGGCTTCAGCTAATAACAGATGTTTTAAACATGATGTAAAAGCTCCACACAGAAGGGTATTTCTCTCCTATCAACTTCAGTTTGAAGCATGAAATATAATTATCCTTATATCATTATCTTAGCCTGCATAGTTCAAAGAAATAAGACACAATCTGGAAGTGTTTCCATGCCAAAAAATGTGCTAGCCTTTTCTTCTTCTAAAATCTGAGTACCAGTTAGGAGGGAGAGGAGAGAATCCTTTTTTCTCTTTTTCTGAGTTGGTAAAAATGGAGTGTTTTCTTCACTTTATGTTCCAACACAAAGGCAACATCACAATTACCCTTCCTTGATGGCTAAAGGCTGAGATAAGAGCATTCAAGATGCATGGAAGACACCTAGGTTGAAATAGTTTGCTTCTGAGGCATGCTGAGGCTTTCTGGAAATAATGTACCACTGGTGCCTAAGGAGAACACAGCCTTGGGCGAATACAACTGAGGTCTGTTTCAATGGGAGAAATAATGTGCTCCGTTCTCTATACCCCAATACCTTAATGTATCCCTCATGTTACTCCAATGAAGACGAGTAATGACAGCTGTATGAGAAGTAAAACACGTTAGACATAGGAGCACCAAGAAAAATTGACAGCAATTTTGTAGAAATTCTTGATAACGGTAAGTTTTCTCTATGACCTTGATAAATTAAGGTGGAATCGGCTTCTCCACGTATTAGGAATACCATTCACCTGGGGGATGATAGGTACAATGTGGACATTTCTGCAGGAGCGAATCACCATAAATTGTTCTTAGAGGCAGTGGGCATCTAGTCAGTCACTGTGGAGCCACTTTTCTCTGCCTAAAGCAGATTTTTAAGATAAGTCAAGTGAATCCTGGGCTGGTGGTGCTCATTGCTTCCCACCACCCATGAAGGCAGCGTGGCTGACAGAGTCAGCTGTAGTGAGGTGAGAGGAATCTGATTCCAGGTAATAAACTGTAAAACGTAACAGATAGATGTACATCTTCACCTTGGGGAGTGAAACCTTGCGTCACTGCAGTCTTGCCAACGGGATCCTGCTGCTTTACATCAGGTAAGAAATCAACTCGCTTCTGTTTGCTTTGTCACTGATGGGGCTTGGAAGCATTAGTAGCTTCTTTATCAGGCTCTGAAACTTTCACACCCTAACACAATTATTGTAGCTGCAACATAGCATATTAGACTTCATGTCACCTGACTTCAATTTAATATGTTGTATAATGTCTGTAATATCAATCACCTTGAGCTGTCTTGCAGCCACTGAAGAGAAGTGGGCCTCTCCAAGTGATGATTCACCTGACCAACCTTATATACAACCTATCTTAGGATTAGATGACTCACTTTCCAGGGGTGTTTTTTTCACTACATCAACAGCAAGAACACTAGATATCCAACACAAACATGGATGTCTGAATTTGATAAGCATAAGGTGGAGCAGGTTGATTTTTACCCACTCTCTCATAGTCTGAAAGGTCTACTGTGACCAATGCAGATCTGACCCTCTGTAGTATTTTACTTGAAGAGGTTCATCCGGGACAGTATCAAGGTTATACTCTTTTCCTTCTCTACGTTCTTTTTTTTTCTTTTTTTTCTTTTTATTTTCTATTTTTCTCACTTTTGTGAGGACAGGCTTGATTAATGGAAAAAAACCACCATTCCTGATTATCTCTGACACTACTTTCCCCAAAACAGCAAGAATTACACACTGAAGCTGAGTTAAATTTCTGACTGTTGTGGAGATTATAGAACTGAAGATAGAAACTTCACTACAGGGGACATAATTTCTTGCTCAAAAAATCATTACATAATAGCAACTAGTCACATTTGTGGTTTTTTTCTCTTTGGAGGAAGAAGATGTATTGTTTCAAATAAAGATAAAATCCTGGGAAAGTGTAAGAAGTGGATTAATAACCCCTTCTCCAGTTATAGAGAATTTCTGCTGTCTCCACCCAAGACCACTTAAGAAGATGAACAGCTCCTTAGGAAAGATTGACAGGAAAGAAAAGAAGCAGCAGAAAGTCTATGTATACATTGTGCTGTAGAGCATAATGCAAAGATCCAAATGCTACAGAAAGTTATTTGCTCCAACAGGCTGCTGCTTTCCCATAGCTGTACTGCTGGCAGATCTGAGTTGGTATATCTTAAAGGACATTGTACAACGAGGTGATACCAGCCCACTTCATTGCATACTGTATGCATACCTTATGACAGGTCCAATTAGGAATGGAAATTTAGTGCCTGGAAAAGATGAGGATGAGTTATGATGAAGCAACTCAAGTCCAGAGAATGGCTGTGGAGATTTAGGGATTAGGTAGGAAAGCAGTGTTCCTCACTGTCCTTCCCTGAAGTCACTGCAAATGACTACTCACAGTGTCGAAAGCCAAGAAGGCGTGAATGCTGCTCTATGTGATGTAAGTTTTAAATAGAAGGTGGAGATAGAGCATGGGCAATGTGACACCATTCTCAGCTCAATGCTAGTTTTTGTTTGGTTTCATTTTTTTCTTGTTTTCATTTTGTTTTACCAATGTTTGGAGACAATACAGCCTGCTAGTCCAGATTTTCCAACATATTTGAGCACCCAAGGATAGATAAAAGGATATATACCACTTTCTGCAAAGCCTTTCAGGTATGTATTTATATCTTTTGGTACTTCGACACAACTAAATGAGATACTGAGCAGAAGCAGCATGGCTCAGGAGCAGCAAGTTGCCCTGAACAAGCAGCAGTGTACGTGAGCCTCAACTGTGAGCAGATGATACTCGGTTTCATGTAGAACTTACCACCATAATGCTGCCAGCTGCTGTATGTAGAGTGTGGGTCAGTAGTATACATTGATTTCCAGGTGGAGCCAACTGGCATACCGTCAGATTTCAAGCAGTAGATTTCTACCTGAGTGTTTCACAAGTGAGCTGTAGCTTGAGGGGAATAGTCACAGCTTCCTCAGTCAAACACAAGTCTTGTTAGGTTTGACAAATCATCTTCTCTTATCGTTCTCATAACACACTGAATGATTGTGACAATAAAGATACGAGGTAATGTGTCATTACTTGATATGATGTGTATTTAATGTGTATTAAACTTAATGCATATATAACTGGTACACAAAAGGACACAAATCTAACTAATTTAACTAGTTGAATTTTCTAAACCACTCTAATGATGGTGAAAGCCCAATGTTCACCAGTCAACCATGTTTTACAGGAAATGACATGCATAAAGGTGTGCCACAGTCCTTACTGCTGAAGCAAAAGCAACAGCAAGACACCAGCTATAGGCAGGTTTTCTGTATCATTTTGTAACCCTTTATTTCATATTGGAAGCTGAGCAAGCACTTAGGAAAATTTACTTCGTGCTGCAGTACTGTGAACATGTAAGAAATTGTAGACAATCTATGTCAAAAACTGACATTCCTCGAGATATTTAAAGTGCTGATCAAGATTGGTTTTTTAAGAAATTAGGGACCAGCCAGCCTATAGCTGCCTACAGATTCAACCAGCAAAGAACCAGAAAAGAACCTTGCATCAGGCTGATACGTGGAAAGTAGCATGAGTCAACAGGATTTGGACTATAGATAGACCTGAAAATATTCAGTTCTGATAGCATTAAGATGCCTTTTGCAGATTGGCCTACTTGCATTTTTTGCCATATGTTCACATATCTTAATACATAAATCAAAATAGAAGTCATTGCTTTCACATGAAGGTTTATGGTCGCTAAATCCTGGGGCCCAGAACTACAAGAAACAGTGAGCAATTGAAAAAATTAAAATGTTACAAAGGAGATGACTTGTTTCCCAATTGGATGACAACCAGAGATTCACTCCTATTCACTCAAAGCCTTCTCAGAAGAATTTGCTCCCTTTCGACTGGCCCACACAACTCATCAGAAACTGTACAAAACAGGTTTTTATTGCTTGCCTCTTCACTTCCTGAAGCTGAAAGATCTCTGGAAGAGAAAGCGACTGCTGCATGCACTGATAGGTAGGCCTTAGTCTTAATTAAGACCTTTGTCATATGAATCAATGATCCAATGCAGAGGCCAGTCAAATGGTTAAATCTTGGAAGAACGGTTACATCAGCCTGAGCTGTTCCTTATATCAAAGTTATTCTTCTGAAAGGCACCACAGACAGGTCATGCGCTGCTGCAGTGAACTCTCCTCCCTCAGTCCCCGAGATGATTGCAGTTCTTACTAAATAACTCTGTGGTGTGCTTAACCAGTGAGGCTACCACGTGAAGCAATCTGGGTGTGCACAGAGCCCTCTCATCATGGCACTTTGAACACAAAGCCTCCCGGTTGGACCTTCTCTTTGACTTACTCAAGTCGCAGCAAGTGTGAGGCTGAACTAAAGGACACACTTTCATGCTGTGCAACTGATAAGAAACAAAGAAGCTTGGGCATATGTGGGAGGGGCTTCTTGATTTACCCAAGTGGGAACAAGGGATGATAACTCTGCCTGCCAAGCCATTTTGTTGCCGTAGTCACTACTGGTGTTGACGCTGCTGAAATCAGCATTGGGAGCAGGAACTTTTGTGTATATAAATTAAAAAAATTATTTGGGTCAACCAGAGATTCACTCCTATTCACTCAAAGCCTTCTCAGAAGGCTTTATATACTTTTGCCTATATAAATTTGAAAAATTATTTGGGTTCTGCTTCTCCCATGGCTTTCACCAGCGGCACTGCCATTACTGGCATGCATTATTTCAGACTGACAAAAAGCTTAGGCAGAGAATTAGACCCAAAAGCAGAAAGTGTGATAAATGCGTTGAAAATTTTCAGGCACTTAATCTTTTAGTAAATACTACTAAGCAAATATACAGCCTTTAGGAAGTCAAAGAGTCAGAGAATAAAACAAAAGTTTGCAGTCAGGAAAGAAACTTGGATGTGCCATGAGAAAAATGTATCCAGTGTAAATCGACAGTCTCCAGGAATGGGTGTCTACCCCATTTAGATCAGAAGAGGACTGGACCCAATGTCTGGATCTGTGTTCAGATCAAGCTTCCGCTCACAAACTTTCACCATCCCACTTCTGCTGGTTCAAGAGCTTCCCTTCTTTAGAAACCTGATACTTCCCAACATGAAGCTTTAATTGAGGGTGTGGAGAGGGAGAGGAAATTTGTCTTCTCCTTCATTTGTCTCCCCCAGTTGCACTTTGGTAATTTTCCCTAGAAAGACAAATTTTATGAAAAATTTTACAGAGAATCCTGCTGCTTAGAAGATCATGCAATTCATTTTATTAGCAGCAGCTAAGAGCAATTAGCACAATTTCCTCCAAGAGGCTGGCAACAGCCATCCCAACAACAACAGTCTTTCTCAGGGAGCAAGACAGATAAAGGATCTGTCTTACTAGAGATATTCTTTGCCTGGTTGTAAAACGGACACAGAAAAATAGAGAGGAAAAAAAAACCCAGCCCATTTTGACAAGTACTATAGTCAAATTGTCAGTTGTCAGAGGGAAAGACTATAATGCTAGTTCACAAAGTTCTGACTGATGTGACAATTTGTAATTCCCATGACATATCAAAAGGTTGTTTAAGCAAATAACGTACGAGCTTAGATACATTAGAGAAAACATTAAAGTAATGAAGTGAAGCTGCTGAAGCACAGTTGTGGAGTCAGAATCAAGACAAAACTGGGTTTGACTTTAATAGGACTCAAGTTGGGTTATACGATAATCTCATAAGCAAGCTTGGAAAACATGCCTACAGAGGAAATAGTTTGGCACAACAGGAGCAAGCACAACTAAGCCATGCATTCAAAGATACCTAAAGGACCAATCTCTACTTTGGACCCCACCAGTCTCTGGAGGGATTTGCAGGGCCAAAATTTGGATTTGTTTCATCTCAAAGGAGTCTAGGTCTCACACCCCAAAAACTCCATAAAACTAAACCAGTGCACATAAAGAGGCCAAAGATACCGTGCTTCACAGCCAAAGGTTAGATGCAATTACTGTAGAGTAAGCAAAAGAAAGTGGCTGAAAATTTTTGCACACAGAGGAGTTAATAATGTCCTACCAATGCCTCCTTTCTGGTGAGAACATGGTCCAGTATGACACCTCTCCTCATGGATGCCTCTATCACTTGGAGGAGGAAGTTATCATAAATGTATTCCAGGAATTTTACTTTGTGTGAATGATGCACAAAATGTTTATGAAGGGCCAGGTATGAAAACACAATACCAATAGGTACATTAACAAAAGATAGTATATCAATTAGAGGTGAGGGAAGACAATGTGTCAGAAGTTTACCAGTTTAAGTTTGGGGTTTATTTTTGAGAGAGACAAATGTAGAGGTTTCAGAAGATCTGATGCCGTTTGTTTTGATTGGCCCGTATCTGTGATAAACTGTTGGAGGTGCTGTGTGGGGCCATAAAATGAGTGAAGAACTGATGCATAAAAAGCCTTCCCTGTCTGAAGCAGAGTTATTAATTATAAAAAATGCACGTGCAGTGGCATTTATTAGTATCTAGTATAAAAATCTGAGTTCTAACTTGACAGTAGAAATTCATAAACTGTGTTCATATTTAAGGAAAAAGGTGCAAGAAGAGATTGTTTTTAAGATTTAGTTGCTTTCTGTTTAAATGGGAATTTCTTTTGTAAACAGTTAAGAGTTTTCATGAGAAATAACATAAAATTCATGCATTTTTAGCAGGAGCCCTGATTGAACTTTTATACAAAGAGAGCAAACTTCTTTGTACATAATAAACAGGGGTTTTATTCCTCCATTACTCCACGGTAATGGGTCCTAAAGAGAATTAATTCAGATGAACCAAGAGCAGGTTTTAATTGATAAAATATGAGCATTTGTAAGAGAAGAATCCTGAGTCCACAATACTAAAATCAGTGTTAGTATATCTAGTTAAATTGGGTGATGCACATCACCAAAAAGCCAAAATTTCTCATTGCATCTTACTTTAAAAATACACTTAAGCTTCTTGAAGTGTCTGATTTAGCAATGCAATTTTCAGATCCCTAAATTAGAGCAGATTAATTCTACCTAATGTAACTCTCTTCCAAATCTGTATTATATTACAATTGCCAGTGTGCAAACCATGATTAATATTGCAAACAAAACACAACAGATCCCTTCCCCAGATGCTCAGAAGGATCAGGCAACCCCTTTTGGGGTCACCCTTTTATGCCTCCCAAACTGGTGCTATCCCTCAGACCACATGTTGAGTGATGCATTTAGAGGCGAACTGCTGCTCAAGTACAGGCCGGTGTGCACTGAGGGCAACCTGGCCATGCAGCACAGGCTTCAGTGCATGTTGCCTGCTC
The DNA here is from genome assembly GCA_013400835.1 of Zapornia atra. Lineage (NCBI taxonomy): Eukaryota > Metazoa > Chordata > Aves > Gruiformes > Rallidae > Zapornia > Zapornia atra. The sequence continues at coordinate 433,628 of VZTU01018055.1, forward strand.
ATTGAAGCAAGCCCCTCTCTGCCCAGGGGTTTGGCAGTCTGGGATCAGTGCCAGTTGAGGCAGGTGTTGAGCCTTGAGGAGAGTTCTTTGAGACTGCTAGGAAGCCTCAGCAGCCGCTCTCCCTTCTTCTCTCTGGAGCAGCTTTTAATCTGAGTCTCACTCTTGGCCAGAGCAGCTGCAGTGGAGATGTGCTCAGTCGTGGCTGCTGCATGTCTGCGATTTGCACCTCAACCTTCAACAGCTTGACTCCACAGCTTGACCATGGACCTGCCTCATCACTGCAAGCACTGTACCTTGTCTGACCCTGTCTACCACATCAAAGCACAGATCCATCTTATCATTGACTTGCTGACCTCTTTGCTTGACCTCAGACCCACTGTGTCACTGTGGGCTTACTGGATAGTCTGGTCTCTTGGATAAAGAATTATCATCACAAAACCTGCTCTGCTTCCATGTCCGGGTACTGCAGGACAGCAGCCTTGGTGAGGATGCTGCCTCTGTCTGTGTTTATCACTCTCAGTTGCTGACTTCCCCTTCCTGCGGAGACCTCTGACACTGCCTTTTGTCTGCTGCAGTGCTTATAACCACCACATCTATGGGCCCGCTCAGAGAAACAGGATGAAAGGCTCATCATTAGGAAATACTGTAAGGAGAACATGTACAATGAATCATATTGTCAGCATGTAAAATGACAGATCTGACAAAAACAGAGGGTAATTTGTGTACAAAAAAGTGTTCAGGTTTTTAAATGCCAACTTCAGATAAGCAGGAACTCAATTTTAAATGGTGTCTTCTTCAGCAGCTACCGTACTGTGACACAGAATTATGATAGATATGACTATAGGTGAGTACCTCATAATTTTTCCTCAAGGTTCACTTCTCTCACAAGCCCATCTGATCCATGGGAGAAGGATTGCGACTTTGGAAAAAGATGACACTTTTGATAAATAAGTTCCATATGTACTGTAAATTGCCATTAGTTTACAGGTCAATTTCCCAGCTGTGGTCTGGAAATCACCAACCCTGGAAATCACCAACCCAGGGAGGTCTCCTAACGCTACACAGAATGGAAGACATTCAGCTAAACAGTGAAAGGGAGAGTGTTTAAAGGAAAATTGAGGGCTCCTATGAGGATTTTCCTCTCTGAGTGAAGTGGCTGACCAGATGAGAATGCAGATAAGTCAACAGCTGTAAGTTTACAGCATTCCTATTTTTACATTTTCTTCAAACAATGTAAGTTGCCGTTACTCCCCTGTATGTAGTAAATTTTTAAAAAAATTAAAACCACAACTCCCTGTCCCCGTCAATGTTAACAGATGTACAGCATCTCCTAATGCCCCGTGTGCTAATGCTGCATCAGTATGTGTTCAACACACATGGTTCCTACCCAGCTAGTTGCTTCTAGGCTGCTTTGAACTGAAAGTTCTGAAAGTTTTCCTCTTTGAAAGCAAATGAATGAGAAGGTATGAATCACTTTTTGTTCTGCTTTCTGACTTCTCAGACTCTTCTCAATGTGCCTTCTCCACAACTTTTATTCATTCAGACCTTGTAACACATAAAGAATTACAAAGAAAACCCAGAAAAGTTGATCTTTTATTTCATAACCCTCAAGTTCCAGGTCTCTTCATCATGCTGTGACAAATCAGATTTTTATTAAATTATTTTATTTAAAGGTAAGATTTAAAGATGGTATAGATGAATGCTTGTGAGCAACTACTTCCGTCTTACCCAAAGCAAGGTCTCTAAATACTTCAGGAGATTTGGTCCTATCTGACTTTCTTTTTACCACATCTGCCCTTGCTCTGATGGGCCATCAGAAGCAGGGGACTACTTTGAAGGTCCCTTTTGCTGGCTATCACAGAAGGAACTTGTAGTAGCTGGAGCTCAGGCTGAACATGAGAGCAGGACTGCTGTGATCTCAAGGGAACAACTGTACTTTGCAATGCCACAGGGACTGCAGCATTGGTATAAACACAGTGAATACACCTGGGCAGCTGGATAAAAGTCTGAAAAGATCTCTGGTTCTGTCTCCAACGGTGAATCAGAAATGTGAGGCTTCTCTATTACTGATTAGGAGTGATGGGAGGTTTGGTTTAACTGGCTTTAGCAAAGGCAAGGAATAGGTCAAGGAAGAAATCAGTCCAGATTCCTGACTCTGGATACAACTGATCGAGTCAGTAGATCAGTCAGCTCTCTCACATGGCCCTCTTCCAAAGAAAGCAGCTGAAAGAGGATTTCATAAGATGGTTTATATGAAGCAGAGAAGCACATGTTTTAGATACCTAAAGAATGTCTGAAGACAAAAATAAGTCATACAGTAGAGTTCAGACACTTCTATGAGTTGCTAGTAAGAAAACAGTGGGGTTTGGATTGCAGTTTTAGGTTTGGGCAATTACGTCTTTTTCTGGATGGAATTCCAAGGCACTAAAAGGGATCAAGGAGGCAGAGTCCTTCCAGACCTGAATTTCCAATCAATGCATTTCATTCAGAACTGAGAAGTTAAATAGACATTGAATGAGCGATTTGTGTAAGAAAACTTGCATCTAGAAATTATGGCAAAAATGCAGAGTACGTTGCAAAAGGAGCAAATAATAACTGTAAGAGGAGGCTATTAAAACTTGTAAAGTAGTAAAAAAATGTAGAATCAAACATTTCTGCTCTGTCCCACCAGTTCATTATTCTTCCAGATTTTACTGACATGAAAAATATCATTCTTCTTAAATCATGGAAGACTAGACTTTCAAAATGGATAGTTTACTTATTGCTAGAAAACATGTTTAGTTAGAGCTGTATCCTGAGACATGCCAGAGGAGCCTTCATGTATCAGTGTTTGCCCAGGCAAAACTCATATTTGTTCATGTAAATGTCCAGCTAGGACACATAAATATTGATTTGTTTGTGTAAGGAAGATATTTTTGCTGGCAAAAATTTTTGAAAGTGTGTCCTAACATCTAGGCCCAGACTATTTAATGGCCTTGAAAAAAAGAATGTCAGAAGGCTTTTTTTTTTTTTTTAAGTTTATCAAAATATAACAGATTTGGAAAATATATATTAAAATATTCCATTCTGAAAATGGAATACAGCATTTCAGAAAGAGTAAGGTTTCACAGAAGGAAAGGGGGTCTCAATTTAAAGCAGGAGCCTGTGAAAATTAAGACATATATTCAGTTCCTGTTACTGTAGCAAACTTTTCTGACATTGGGCAGGTATCCTAATCACTCAATCCCTTAGTGCCCTGCTGGAAAAAGCAGGCACACAGATGCTTATTTTTCCTCCATTAGCCTTGAAGGTCTGTGGAAACAGGATTGTCCCTATGTATGGTTAGCGCTTGCAGGATTAAGACCCAGATCTTAACTGGAAGCTCCAGGACCTACAAGGAGCAGGAGTGGACAGTGTGCAACTAAAAGGGTGAAAACTTTCAGCACAGCATTTCTAAACACATTTCTTAAGTGCTCTTTAAAAAAGGGCTGGGGGTGGGGCATGTAATTCAAACTTACTTTTGTTGTTGTTGTTGTTTCAATTAATCAAAATATTTACTGTGTCTTCTGAACACTGAAAAATAGAGCACAAGAAAACCCACAATACTCTATCTTAAGTACATTTAAGGTATTTAAAAATTTAGCTAGTACTTTGGCTATTTTACAAAAAGAAGCTAAGCAAGTTAGTCTTGAGAACCACAAAGACCACATTCTGCTGCTACTTTTCTAAGTAGTGATGTTGAAAATGCCTTTTATCAGTCGAAGCTTCAGAAGATTATGTTATATGGGGGAAGCAGGTACAGTTACTTTTCTCTTTTGGAAAGATTTGCATGTGAAACCAAAAGAACAATGAATGATGTAAGATAAAAATTTTGTCACTTCTTGTCAAAGAATGTAACTATACCTCTGCAGCCAGGACTGAAGATTAATCACGTTCATAAATCTCCCACAGCAAACCAGCAATGTTGTGTCAAAGGTAAAACAACCACTCTTCTTCACATTTGGAAGCTTTAATACTTCCAATTCAGCATATTTTCATGGAGAGACAGAAAGGGAAAAAAAAGTTTGAAACCATGGGCAATATTTGTCTTTTAGGTAAAAATGAGCCATCAGAAAAGAAACATCAAACATGCAAACTTTTTTGAATCATCACAGAACTGAAAGGCAACTTTAACTAGGGCAGCACAAACAATTGACTTAATGTTGGCTGACCATCAGCCATTGCCTTTTTTTTTTTCCCCCAATGAAATAAAAGAGCAAAAGTTGTTTAGTTTCAAATCAAATGAAACTGCTAAGCTTGGATTATTAATTTTATTTTTCATCTATTTTACTATTAAGTCTAACTAATATCTGAGCTTAAGTTTTTTGAATAAAAATTTAAATTTCTGTTTCAGAAACATTAATGTATAAGTTGAAAACTTTTCAGTTAACACAACCTATGTTCACGAATGTTTTTATTTACTCTGCGTACAAAGAAAGCAATCAAAAATTTTTCACTAACCTCCACTTGGCAGCACTAGGCACCTCTTGGTTTATGTTGCTGGCATAGAAAAGATTTGTCAGCCTTCAAAACCTCATGAGATTTGCTTCAAACCATCGATGTAAATATTTACAGCAAGATTACAGCTGTTTGAAATCTAAGGGAGTCTAACCGTACTCTTGGGGAGGCTGATGACATCATTTCAAAATCACTGAGCCTTACTGAATTTCAGGATATACCTGGGCCAGCCATAAGCTGAATGGATATTTGCAAAGCTGCAAGACTCAGGCACAAAGATGGTGAAGTATTTTGTGACAGATAGCACTTTCAGATCACTGTAGACAGATGTCTTTCACTGCACTTAAGTGGCCACCATCTTGTAAAGACCAGCATCTAAAGGGAAGACCCACCGTCTAGTCTAGCCAGATATTTTAACGCCTCAGGAGCAAGAAGAAGCCATCATTGAGCCGCTCACATCCATTGCTAGTTTGGAACGCCCTCCTTTTTGACCAGTGAACCATTTGAGGTTCTTGTCTCCAAGAAGTGGCACAAGTATGGTCATTGCAAAGAAATAATTGCATAAACGTAGCTTTTTCTCTACAACTCTGCTCTTTCATGGCCCTTTTTTTATTTACAGTTATTATCAGAAGAAGACCTACGTTTTGTGAAAAGGGCACAATTTGCTTTCTGCTGTGCTGACTCAGAAAACAAACCCTTGTTCTATTAAATTGACAACCAGTTTCCGTGGCCATTTCCCAGCAGAATCAAAGCATTCCTGAAACTATCGTTCCTCCTGCTACCCGTCACTCCCATAAATTCTTCTGGTGAAAGCCCTGATCTTCTATTACTGTTTCCTCAGAAAGTAGTCAGCAAAGAGCTGCATTAGCTGATACTCGAGTCATCAAGGCTTTTGAAGTAACTATGTAATTCGGCTTTTGGAGAAACCAGAGCATTCTTTTCCTTCCTTTTCCCCTGTTTGTCCCAAAAGAGCCAAGCTGAAGTATCACCAGTGCCCAAATCAGCAGAGAAACACTGGAAGACATATCAGGCCATAGACCAAAAAAGAAAATCTGTATGATAACACTCATCCCTTCTTTCAGAAAGGGCCGTATTTTGCCTCTTATGGAAAAAACTGTGCTGTTTCCAGCCAGAGGTTACAGAAAGTTAGGCAAACCTCCTGGTTCCACACGTGTCTGGGAGGATTTTACATGACTAGGTTATACCCATAATTTATTTTCTGTTTTATGAGGTTTTTCTCTTAGAGCAATTCCTATGATGCTACCAAGCACTTGCTATTGATTCCAGCCAAGCTCAGACATCCCTTGGGTGAAAATAAAGAGACAGAACTGATATATCAGTTTAATGGCACCCACATATCCTTTGTGTCATGAAGACCTGCGTGTAACATGTTAGGAGCAGCTCCCTCTCACATTTTTGCTACAGAGCTGTACAAAAGGCCAGAGAAAGAGTGAGCAAGTTGTGGCCTGAAAGCTTGTTTTCTGATCTTAATTATTCTGATGTAATTCCATTGAATTATACATCCCATTTTCTGCCTGTGAAAAGATGATCTAAGGTCTACCTTGAACCCAGAATTTATAAACACGGCTTTCTTATTCCTCCTTCCCATTTATCTAATGGATGGATTTACAGGACTTCAAATACTGAGGAAATTGGTGTGCTATAAAGAGTGGAACAGTAAAGCATTTATTTTCTTTTTTTTTTTAACTGACTATTGTGGAAACAATACCAGGTCTAGTGCTAGCCAGCAGTGTTAAAATAATAAGTTGCATTCCAAATCCCATGAATTTCAGGTACTCAACACGTCTCGTAACTGATGCATTGCTTATTTTGTCTATAATATAGGGGTTAACTGTAGGGAATAGAATTTTAAGAATCTTTTAGGAAAATGTTCACAAAAGTGAGCTAATACCATGTGTATAAAAATATAGCACCAAGGGAAATACAGATTTTAAAATATTATTTACATGTAGTAGTATATGCCTTGCAAATACAACAGTATATGAATTGCCAGTTACATGTACTCTTAAGACGTTATTTATTATTTTTTTCAGTGAAATTGACAACCAGTGTCAGGTAATATCTTCTGATATTAAAACAAAGCAAGAAATCCTTGTCTGAAAAACAGCTCTCTTTAAAAATATAAGTACATACATTGCTTGCTACTGCCTTAAACCAGGTAAAGCAGAGAGGATATGAAGGACTCTCTCATGGAACATACTGGTTCCTTCTTTGTTTCATGCACCAACTCGTTGGCTTCAGTCGACTTTATGTAGTTCTGAGCAGAACTGCAACCACACTCCGCTGTCCTCAACAGGTAGATGTTCTCTTAGTCTACAGCAAACACTCTTGGCCTCTTGTCATCCCTTATTCCAAGCCATATGATTTCTTTTTGTCCCTTTGATTAATCTGTAAGCCCAAACCACAAAAAGCACTGTGTGTTTACAGCAAATTAACCAGTTTTCTTTAATTCAGAAATCTGGTGGTTTGTTGGCTTAGATGGGCATCTGGAATTGATAAAAATCTACTGGATAATTTTAATTTTTAAAAAATTAATTCCTGGAAAGGAAATTTTAAAAGATCTTCTCTGTTTGTGCACAAGATCAAAAGAAAAATCAATCATATTCTGTGTCTAATTGTTGTTACATATACAACAACCACAGCTACGCAAGAGGCTTTCTGTAAAAATACAGTGCATGTTCTCTAGATGCCAACCATTCACAAAGAAATATGATTTTTTTAAGAAGTTCTGATCTCTGTAACGAGCAAGTGAAGTTCAAGGCCCAGAAAGAAAGAGGAAAAAAAATCCAACCAAAAAAAAAACAACCCCATAGAGCCACAGAAGTACACCACTAGTGCAAATATACAAGACAGAAAATGACATTCACTTATCCTGTATGACTTTTTCGAGTCTGTTTTTCACATCTTTTCATGACAAGTGTGCTGTAGAGATCGCTTTGCAAAACAGCAAATTCAGAGTGAAAAACTGCAGAGCAGTGTTTTGGGTTTGCATGCAAGGTTTGGGTGGCAGGGACGGGGGGTGAGGGGGCGCAGTGCACCGCGGCTTCTGTAAGAAGCTGCTAGAAGCTTCCTTCCCCTAGGTCCGATAGAGTAAACACCAGCTATCTCCAAGACAGACCTGCCACTGACCAAGACCAAGTCAATCTGTGACGGTCACAACGCCTCTGTGAATCATATTCAAGAGGAAAAAGATGCAAGTGTCCACTTTTTGCCACCAGAGAAGGGAGTGAGAAGATGTAAGAAACTGTGCAGACACCAAGACGGGTGAAGAAGTGGGGGAGGAGATGCCCTAGGTGCTGAAGAGAGAGATGCTCATGCAGCCTGTGGAGAAACCCATGGTGGAGCGGGTGTCCCCCCGCAGCCCATGGAAGATGATGGGGAGCAGAGATCCCACCTGCACCCCGTGGGGAGACCTGCAGGTAGAGTCCATCCCCTTAGGAGGAAGGAGTGGCAGACACAATGCATGATGAACTGATTACAACCCCCGTCCCTTGTCCCCTGGTGTGTCTTGAGGGGAGGAGAGACAGAAATGGGGAATAAAGTTCAGCCTGGGAAGAAGGGAGGGGTGGGAAGAGGTCTTTTAAGATTTGGTTTTATTTCTCATTATTGTTGTTTTGACTGGGTAATAGATTAATTTTATTCCATAATGAGTCTGTTTCTCCTGTGACAGCAATTGCTGAATGATCTCTCCCTGTTCTTATCTTGACTCAGGAGCCTTTCTTCATATCTTCCCTCCCCTATCCAGCTGAGGAGGGCAGTGATAGAGCAGCTTTGGTGGGCACCTGGCCTCCAACCAGGGTCTACCTACCACAGCAATTTTTGTCTGCAGGTACTAGTCCTATACATAGTAATTCACATGGGAAACATGGGTCCTTAACTGGATGTGCTCATCATACATCCACATAAAAATGTCCACAGACCAAGCTACATAAATGCAGTATTGCTGCTCCTCAGCGGTTGTTGGTGGCTCGATATATCCATTACAGGAAAAGACAATCAAGTTCAATCATCTGCAAGGCATTATTAGCAAGAAATGTTTCCAAGTATTAGACTATCTGATTTGTTGATGATACCGGATTATTACTAAACAAGCTTGCTCAGCATCTTCTCATAGTTTTACATCTATTAGGGGTTTCTTGCACTTCAAGCACAGTTTTCAATCTTTCTTTTACATTGTGTTTTCTCTCTGTTTCATGGTAAATTGGTCATTAGCATATATCAGCACAAATTAAAAGTCAGCAAGGGCCACCTATGCCACTAAGAATTTTTCAATTATCATTGTACTTTTTCCATTCCCCTTTAAAAAAATTACTTCTTGCCTTATCACAGAATAGAATCATCTAGGTAAGAAAAGACCTTTAAGATCATCAAATCCAACTGATGGAGCTATTTTTCTGTAATTCCTTCATATTTTCTTAATAAATACTCTGTGTAACTGTTAAGCATATGTAAAACCATAAACTTTTGATAAAATCTTATGAAATGATATGTTCCTGCAGCAGTCTTTTATTTTGTCTATCTGAAAAGCTAGGGATTTGAATCCCACTCTGCATTTACTTTGGCGGGGCGGGGTTTGGTGGGATATTTTTCCAAATTCTGGAAATATATCTTTGACTTAACTTACACTTTCCTATGTTTTAATTGTTCATCTGAAACTTTGTTGTCCCTCTGGTTGCTTCCTTATGCTCTTTTAAAAAGTAACACTCTCACAAGTGGTTCAGCTGCCTAGAAAGTATCTCTGAATGTTTGTCCTTACTCACTTTACCGCCATGACCCTCATTAAAATAGTCCATCCATTCTTCATGCTTTATAACAGAGCTACAGTATCAACGTTCTCTGTACACTTCAATCAATGATTTTCTAAAGCCAGCACCAGGTGACCAGCATCATTACGTGATCCTCACATGTTCTTTGGATTCTCCGCTTAGCTGTGTCTCATGTCTCATTTTAATCTCTTTAAAAGAGTGGTTTTCTCTCTTGTGCGGTGGTAGGCTGAATCACAAGTAGCTCCCCTTAGCCTAACTGTTAGCCTGTTGTCTTAAATCAGTTTGTGGTTGTTTCAGTAGATGAGAACTCTACCTCTGAATATTAATGTATTCTTGCAAATGCCATTGTGAGTACATCGTGATGGTCTTTAGATGTGCAAAGCTGATGGCACTGTAAGGAGCCGTGTCACAGGTATAGTTCCTTCTTCTTTTCCAACTTTATTACCTTGCTGTCAGGATCATTTTATATCAACATTTTAATGTCAACATTGGGAGCGGGTACAAGTCCCTTCAAGTTCCCTCTAGACTTGATTTACTGTTTCATCAGTGAGAGCACACATGCTGCTATCAAGTTTGCTCACAGCTTGTATCAAAGACCGTAGCCGCAGCGGCAGTTTTTCATACTCAAAGGTTCCATTTCTTTTCCATTCTGCTGAAATTAGGATGTGCTTCTGAGATAATTACTCCACCATATTTGGCTGGGATTTCTGACTTTGATGAGATCCAGATGCTTCATGTCCTTAGCTCTTAGTCTGTTTCCCATACCTGGGTAATTTATCAGTATTATTGTTTATCTGTAATATTTGTTTGGCTTTATATCAAAAGGAGAAGAGTGTTCAGCCTTTGCCCACTGGCCATGCTAGAAGACCAGATCCTGACTCTGGTCCATCCCCTCGAGCCTGCCTTGCTAAGGAGGCTCTGCTTGTAGCAGAACGTGTTTGGCATAGCTCCCAGGGCTGTGGGAACACACAAGAGCTGCCACCATGACAGGAGACTAATTTAGAGTAACAAATAGGTTTGAGGAAGACCAAAGCAGCTCACAAACAAGCGGCAGACAGAGGCAGAGCTAAATTTATCAAGCAACACATTCTGTCCACTCTTTGCTCATTCATCTCTAATGACTCTGTTTGTGAGCATAATTGTATTTTTCTGCAGTGGTCATTTGAGAGTATGTTTTTATGACTATCATGGAGCAACATTCTAACTCCCCCAAAATAAGGCTTTTTTGGTTTGTTTGTTCAAATAATTAAATTCCAAATGAAAGATTTGGCTTCTTCAAAGAGGGCATGGAAGATCCTTTCCAATATTCATGAAAAAGTGTTATAAACTAGATTTTTTCCTAAATCACAACATACATAAAATCATTAGTACAACTAGATGGTTTATTTTTTGATAATAGAATTAACTGCAAACTTTAGATACCTTTGAAGGATAACTTCCTGTAGCAGAAAATAAGCAGGACACTTGACTCCTTTGTAAAGCAGAACCATATTAAATTACCACTGTTACTGATGTCCTCTAAATTACTGTCAAGCCAGACATTATTCCAAACCCAAGAATAATACTTTGCTATATGTGCTGCAAGCCATTTTAAAAAATAATAAGGTGTAATATTAGAATTGAATATTTATGGAAGCTAGTAAGAATATCTCAGAAAGCCTGGCAAACATATAACTGTTAACCTTAAAAAGGGGAATTGGATACATATGAATGAAAGCTGAAGTTTTAAGTGGCCAATGAAGAGTTGTAAGTAGCAAATGAGTGATGTCTCGGTTTACTCTGGCAGTAGAAAAAAATCATAGAATCACAGAATATCCTGAGCTGGAAGGGACCCATAAGGATCATCAAGTCCAACTCCTGGCTCCACACAGGACCAGCCAAGTCAGAGCATGGGACTGAGTGCAGCGTCCAGGCTCTTCTTGAACTCAGCCTGGATTGATGCTGGGATCACCCTGGGAAGCTTGTTCCAGCGCCTGACCACCAGACCAGGCCAGTAAAGAACCTCTTCCTAATATCCAGCCTAAACCTCCCCTGTTGCAGCTTCATGCCATTCCCTGGGGATCTATCACTAAAGAGAGGAGATCCAGCACCTGCCCTTTTGCTCCTCCTCATGAGGAAGTCTACTACTTGACATCTTCTATACTTACACCAAGTAAAAAAAAAAATAATCATAATTTACTCAGAAATAACAGAGAAATATTTTTGACAGATCTGTGGTCACACATGCTGGAATTTTAAGCACAAGTAAAACTTCTCATATTTTGTTGAAGACTGTCCTCAGAAAAACCTTGTGGCACTGCTGAATTTGTGGGGCCTATGGACGTTCACAGCCTCTGAATACTGTGTCCCCTACTGTGTCCCAATATAACATTTTTAAACATGTGAATCAACTGCAGATTGTTAGGGAATAAAATTAAAAGAAAGTAAATCATCAGGGTATACAGCCAATTACCAACTTTTACTTTGCTCTTAAAGGATTAGATTCCCTTAAGATACTGGCGTGTTTAGTCATGCAAAGCAATATATACCAAGGTCATTCTGAAAACGTTGTCTGAAATGACCATTTGGGAAACCAAGCCGTTGGTGAATCTCTTCTAGGCTTTGACTGATCTCATCCTGGGATATCCAGAATGTTTTTCCCTCTCAGGCTTCAGCTGCCTTTAAGTGGCTTCACTCAACACTACCAACTCACAAGCTTAAATAAAAGGGAAATTACTGAGAGGCAGCCAAACTCCAAAATCTTGTTCTTCGCTCACAACAACCAGAATTTGTAGAACATGCACACATTTAGAACCTGTGTTTTGATTGTAGCTATTATAGACAATAAGAAAACACACATATCAGATATTAGTCTTTTGACTTGAAGGCTTAGTCATGCTGCAATGATAGGAGCAGAACCTTACCCTCAAGACACTGTCCACACCATCCTCAAGGTAAGTGGCAATAGTCCAGTGGTCATAACAAGAGCCAAGATGTGTCAGTAATATTTTTCCAACTACATGATGATGTTTACATTTTCTTCTACATGCTTCTCATTACAAAGCAATTAGCAAAAGAAGGGGCATCATAAAGTGCTTGGAAAAGAACTGAAGAATTAAACAGCAGCTAAACTTATGACAAGAAACTATACCAATTCATCATGAAAACAATGGATGGGATTACATAGCAAAGCAGTGATACCTTCAAATCACAGGCCTCAGAAAATATTAAAAATGAAAACAGACTTCATAAATCCATGTTTGGATTCAAATGCAAAACTGTATCTGCAATGATACAATTATGTGCCAAGATTAGGTTACTGGATGATTTGCCTCCACTATAATTTGGACATCTAGTCATGTATTTCACACATTATTGCAGACTCTGAACCCATGGTATGCCCACTCATTTGCCTGTTGCTCAGGCCTGAGGACTCTAATAATAAGAGGTATCAAACTCAAGAAAAAGTCTTTGAAGGACAGTAGAAGGCTAGCAGGCAAATTCAAAGTGGCCTCAAGAACAGTGTTCAGCTGCTAAAATTTAAGTCCACCAGAACACGTTGTTTCTATATCATGAACCTTTCTTCATGCTGCAGCAACACAAAACCTGACACTGTACTGTAGCATCTGGTTTTAACACAAGCTACATAGAAATCTGGAAAAACATGATCAAGCAGAATTAAGTGAAAAAACGAAACAAGACAAAGAAAAATCACTTTCTCAAAAATACCTCCAGAAAGACAAGAACTGACAAAAAAAATCTGTATACAACCAAAGATACAGAGCAGTGAAACCCAGCATTAAATAGACAAAAGGGAACATGTATGTAGTACTTACAAACATAACAGATTGTCAGATAGTGTCCTTGAGGAGAACAACTTGGGGGTGTTACTTGATGTAAAGCTCAATGTGAGCTGGCAGTGTATGCTTGCAGCCAGCCATATCCTGGGCTGCATCAAAACCAGTGTGACCAGGAGGTCAAGGGAGGTGATTCTGCCCCTCTACTTTGCTCAGGTGAGACCCCACTTGGAGTACTGTGCTCTGCTCTGGGGTCTCCAGGACCTGTTGAGGTGAGTCCAGAGGACGGCCACAAAAATGATCAGAGTGCTGGAGCACCTCTCCTGTAAAGACAGGCTAGGAGACTTGGGCTTGCTCAGCCTCAAGAAGACAAGGCTCCAGGGACACTTTATTGTAGACTGTGAGTAACTACAGGGGGGGCCTACAGGAGGCTGGAGATGGACTCTTTTATCAGGGAGTGTAGTGACCAAACAAGGACTAATGGCTATAAACTGAAAGAGGGCAGATTTAGATTAGCTATGATGAAGAAATTCTTCCCTGTGAAGGTGGTGAGGCCCTGGCACAGGCTGCCCAGAGAAGCTGTGGCTGCCCTCTCCATGGCAGTGTTCAAGGCCAGGTTGGATGGGGCTTTGGGCAACCTGGTCTCGGGGAGGGTGTCCCTGCCCACGGCAGGGGCTTGGCACTAGATGGTCTTTGAAGTTCCTTCCAACCCAAACCAGTCTGTGATTGTATGATTCTATATTGAAAGTGGTCAGGTTCAGTAGTTACTGAGAAATATTAAAACTTCATACACCTACCAAGCTCTCAGCAGGCAAGTCCAGGGCCAGCCTAGGATGACTGAAGAAAGACTTCTCAAACAGATAAGAAATAAAGGAAGCGATGAGTGAACAGTTTCAAGAGTTGCTAAGCAAACCCACACCACCCAAAAAATATAAAATTCTCAGATGTGATGTAAAACTCTCTGATGAGTAAAAAAGATTGGAGCTAAAACCCTTACAGCTGAAGGACATAGGACCAAAGCGCTGGTGATATGTCAGAAGGTGAAGTGTTGGGACATTGGAAAAAATGTGGAAATCCACCACAGTTACACATTCCTTAAATGAAAACACTTCAGAAAAATGTTGATATTGAATAGGATGTATTTCTAAATATTAAGATTTGCTAGAGTTCAACCATTTGTTGCCTTTAACGTTATCCATTAAAAAAAATAATTAAAAATTGCTAGAATTTAAAAGAAAATCCTGAAAGGGAACCCAGTTGGTGGCACACAAAACCAGAGCTAAGCTAAAGCATATCTCCATAAAACAACTCTGAAAGGGAGTTTGTGGACTTTACAGCTGGGGACATGCCAGAAGCAACACAGGACACACAGGTGTAACAGAGCTGCGCTTGTGCCCTGGCAATGTAATGGCACCATGGAAAATTTCAGTTCCTTTTATGCATGCTAGAACTTTCAACTGGTGTGCAAATGAAACCTATATGACTTTCTGTGTCATGGCAGTTCTCTAGAAAAAAATCAGCCTTCCTAATTTCTGCATCGATTTTGCATTGTGTAAGATAATGATACAAAAAAAAAAAATCATTGAAAAAATTGCCACCTTAGATTTGAAGTATGGTGTATTCCTGGAAAGTGAAACTCTTGAGAATGAGTGGGAGCAGAACCAACATTGTTCTTGAAAAGCAGATTCAGCTTCAGCTCAGTGTATCACTCTTATTTCTTTTAAGATACAGAGGTCCAATACTAAGTGACCCCGAGGGATGATATTTGTTACAAATAGAATATTAATTTAGTTATCTTCCTGTATTGTGTACTCTACATGTGAGATTTGGGATTTTACCTGTTCTTATCAGAATGCATGTGGGCAGCGGCAACACAAAAATCTTTATATTTAACTGAAATTTTGCGTATTAATGAAGCACTGTGTGTATGTGCTAGCTAAACGGGCCAGAGCACAGTGTTTAGACACATACTTGATTTTACACCCATGAGTGACCTCATGAAAGTCAAATGTTTTTCTTGCTTATTACAAATTACTGTGTCTTGAGCACCCTGTTGAGCTGGAGTCATAAAGGTTGTACTTGATGGACAAAGATGGTAGAAGATGTAGGTAGAAATATTTCTCTGTAGAATATATGATTCTGTATGTTAAGTGAGCAAAAGAAAACTGAAGGTAAAGTTTCTATTTGTTTGAGGGGTTTTGTTTTCTCTAAAACACTTCAGCTGTCTTTTTGTTTGCTTTAACACATTAGATCTTTAAATTGGTTTTATATTTTTTCTTAATTCTTTTAAAAGTTGCTCACAAACTTCTATTCATGCTAAAATTTATGGAAACAACATTTTGCATACATGTTGGCAAAACTTTATGCCAAGGGTATTTTACATCTGCATTGCAAAAGTTGACGATGAGCCACAATAAACACTTTTTTTCTGTGAGGGAGATGGCCACATGGCATTTAAGGATGTGACCTAAACAACATGACACTATTAGTTGTCACTGTTAATGAGTTTAATTGAAGTAGGGAAAAAAGAGCCAGTTTCTGCACATAATACAGTATAAATTCCTGCATACAAAGCTTTATGAAAATGTTTACGTTGTACTATAAACCACAAAAAATATTCATCAAGAGACTAATAAAGTTAATTAATTAACTTTAATATTGTTGTGTAACTTTAACCGAGTTCCATTGTGCTTTCATAAAACACTAACTGAACTAATCAATTTTGTACCAGCTTTTCTTCAGGATTTCTACCTCAGTTCAAAAGTCAGCCAGCAGATATTCAGTCAGTGAGGAACTCTACAACATTCTGAAAGTAATTTCCCATAAGCTCACTAATAGTATTCATCACTGCAGCTTCTGAAAGTTAACGTTCGAAAATGTCAACTAATTTATGTTTGCAGCATTCCTGTGAAGAGACAGGGTTGACTATCCCCAATTTACAGAGGGACAGCAGAAACAAAGGGCAATTAAAGACAAAAGCATTCAGTGAGTATGGATGTCCATTTTGAGATGCCTAGCGCTTGGATTTTTAAGACCACTTGGCGATACTTATATGTAGCATTTTATGTATCCAACATTAGGATCCTATTGATTCCATCCCACCCATGGACAAATGTAAACACTTTTAAGTGATCATGTGTAGGACACTTGGTTTAGAGAATTTTTGAATGTCTACAATGAATAAAATTCACTTATCTGAACAACATCCCACTCTCTTAGAGGAGCCTTTGTTTTCCACCCTCCCACAGTTGCCTTGCGCATCTTTCAATTTCTGCAGCAGATGAAGGGAGCCAATGGAGAGCAGACTTCTTGGCTGTGCAAGCCCCCTCCACTGTGAGGGCACAGTCCATCATGCGTAAAAAGGGGAAGGGGAGCAAAGAATGGGCACACCATATAATTGGAGTGGAGACACTTTCATAATTCACAATGAGGAAGGAGAAAAGCACCTTTTCTTTCTTTTTCTTCTTTTTTTTTTTTTTTTTTAGTAGGGTGGTTTGTCTTAGAATTTGGCTGTTGTAGAGTTTTGAGACTTGGAACAATACAATACGTTTATTTACCTGTGTAGAGCAAGCTTATGTTGTTGAATTAGATTTTAATGATAGGAATTTGTTAACACAAGCACATTAATTGTTAACACATTAAGCACATTTCAGAAACATATCAGCAGATATAAGATACTTCGGTCTATTTACTCCTGAATTCCTAAATTGAACATTTAGGTCCTTGTAACTCTTCCAATAATAGCCCCAGGAAGTGGCTGCTGCCTTCTTTAAGGAAGGAGACTGCTAGAATACACCCCATCAGAAAGGTTTCACTTTGATACTGCAATATAGTCTAATATTTTTTAAAATACTTAAGGGCCTTTTCTGGATTGTGCAATAATCATACAACTTCATATAGCAAAAATGTGATCTGGGATGATAAGTGAGAATTTCACCTTTTTTTTTTTAAACTATGTGTTTTATATACATGCTTTAACTGATGGGAGCACTAACTGGGCATACATACTGGGGGTCAGAAAGTACACAAGTTCATACGATCTTTATAATTAAGATTAGGTGACTCCTTTTTTGAATATGATAATTACAGGGCAGGGTATTCATAGTATAGAGAAAATTATGCACCTGTGGTAGATATGTAACAGGGCTCTGGGCACAGATGCCTCATGAAGCTGCCTGTAACACTAATTCCATCAGAAAACACAGTTCTCTGTGGGAGAAGAGCTACAGAAACCACACTTTTAGAGGGCAAGAAGTCAGATACAGGTATGTTGTTGAGGCTGAGTGTACCAGTCTAGCAACCAGAGAAGAAAATTATTTACCTGGACACCATAGCTACTTCTTCCAATACAAGTTTGAGGATAGAAAATCAGTAGTAAGCCCCTTGATTTTAATTAATTTCCTTCATCATATGTCAACATTGTCGTTTCTTCGTGGTTCACTCCTGAGCAACTTCTTAAGATGCAATTCAGATCTGTAGCTTAGAATTAAGATTTCTTCATTATTCACCATCTCCCTTCCTCAAACTGTGTAACTGCTCTCCACAAAAAGCAGTGCTCACAGCAGCTTTTCATAATAGTAGGCTCAAGCTGTGAGTTCTAGGAGGAGGAGACAAGAACTCAGCGTCTCTCTAAGGCAACAGGCAAAGGGGCTGCTTCAGCCACGTCCCCTCCGTTGCTTATGTGGATCATGAAGGGTAAGGGTACAAAGTGAGAACCAGAGGATCAAAGATGGCAAAACCAAATGAGAATTTTGCTTCTGTTTTTCTTTCTCCCTCACCAAAAGCTATGTTTTCTGCTTTCTGATTACTTAGAATTGTCTACAGTTTAGGCTGCAAAGGTGTCATGGGGAGAAAAGCCTCATGGCAGAAACTCTCATAAGCAGAAAACTCAGACTACCTTGAGGAAACAAGGTTAAGTTTGTGGACTGATGTTAAAGAAGCATCTTTTAACTGGTAAGCAGAAACCATCTGATAGACCGATCTTTGAGAGACCACAAACATGGAGGTCCGAGATGTCATTCTCACATACCCACTTTAAAGAGTAGAACTGCACTTCAGTGAACCAAGTTTGAATGTTTGCTACACAGCAGATGTCTACATACTTAAAATTTCCCCATGGGTAAAAGAACGATGTGGTTTTGAGTACCAGAGGAGTTGATCCAGGATATTTTATTATTCTGATCTATCCTGGTGGTCTCTAGAAGAAGACAATTCTATTTTCAGCTTATTTTCTTCTTAATCTTCCCACAAAGATTTAAATAAAAATTACCATCAAATTATGTCTCGCTGTTACTGGACCCATTTCTGGCTTTTGATGTCCTTCTTTCATCTCTATAGTTGTATCCAGATATTTCTTTGGTGTTCTGCTTCTGCATGTTTACAAATTACCACATAAGCATGAGTCTTCTACAGCTTCAAGGTGGTTCATACTGTTTCCTACCATCAACAGAGACTTCAGCCTCAGCCATGTTGCTGACATTGACTCAGAGCCTACATATATGTTAAAGTACTAAATGAAGCAACAAACTATTACTTGTCTCTTCTTGTTTTGGGCTACATACGTCACTGAATATGGGAATACTGTCTGTTCATGACAAAGGGTAATATGTGCAGCAAAGAAAATCTGAAAGTAAGCAATCGTCAGTCCTATCTTTGAGGAAGCCAAATGTCATTTTAAGGACAGAGAAGGAAGGCCTGTGAGACTGGTCAGCCTCACATCAGTCCCTGTGAAAGAGACAGAGCAAACACTTCTGGAAACCATTTCAAAACACACAAAGGACTAAAAGGTGACTGGAAGTAGCCAATGTGGATTTACCTAGGAGAAGTCCTGCTTAACCAACCAGATAGTATCCTACCATGAAATAAGTACCTTGCCAAATTATGGGAAGAGTAAAGAATGCTGTTTACCACAACTTTATTAAGGCCTTTGACACAGTGTCCTATAACAGTATTATAGAGAAGTTAACATAGTATGGGCTAGACAGGTTGACAGTGAAGTGGATTGAAAGTGGCTGAACAACCAAGCCCAGAGGGTTGTGACCAGTGGCACAAAGTCTAGTTGGAGCTAAATCCCGGGAGTTAATACTGGAACAATATTGTATAACCTTTCCATTAAGGACCTAAACAATGGGGTAAAGTAAACCCTCAGCAAGTTCAGAGATGATACAAAACTGAGACAAGTAGATTTCGACAACACGGGGAAGTGGGCAAAGGGGACTATGATTGAGTTAAACAATGGGAAATGCAAATTCCTGCCCATGGGGAGGAATAACCCCATGCACCAGTACACGCTGGGGGGTCAACTTTCTGAAAAACAGGTCTGAAGAGAAAGACCTTGGGCTTCTGGTGGACAAAAAGTGGAATGCAAGCCAGCAATATGCCATAGCAGCAAAGGCAGCCAACAGCATTTAGAGTTGCATCAGCAAGTGCATTGCCAGCAGGTTGACGGAGGTCACCCTTTCTTTCTGCTCAACACGGATGAGGCCATGCTTGAAATACTGGGTGCAGTTCTGGGCTCCCCAGTACCAGAGAGAGATGAACTTACTGGAACAAGTCCAGTGAAGGTCTGTGGAGATTATCAAGTGACTGGAGCATCTCACATGAGGGGAACTGAAACTCTTCTGTGTGGAAAACAGAAGGCTCATGGAGTAATCTCATCAATGTGTGTAGGTATCTGATGGGAGGGAATGAAGATGAACCAGACTGTTCTCAGGAGTGCCCAGGAACATGACTCAAATATTCAAATATTGCTTTGGACATTTGGAAAACTTTTTTTCAGTAACTTAATAAGTAAAAGAGCCAATTTTTAAAAAAATCTTTCTAAGTATTATTTTTAAGCCATTTTAACTTGCTTAACTATATATTTGCTTTCAAAACTGCAAAACAATCCATTTTTAAACAATATGTGAGGGACTTCTGTCAGATTCCTTTCATGAAAGTAGAATTCTCAGTTCCTGGAAAACTCTGACAACTTAACATTTCACCCCATCTAAATTGAAGCAAAATAGATGTTTCCCCTAGGACTTTTTTTTTAAACTCACTGAAGATAAACTTACATGAGAAGTTTTAATACTGACTTCTTTTTTGCTCCTAATTTATAATATCAAACACAATACTGAAGTAAATGCTGTTCCAAAATGAAACATTCACAGGATCACAGATCACAG
Source organism: Zapornia atra (assembly GCA_013400835.1). Lineage (NCBI taxonomy): Eukaryota > Metazoa > Chordata > Aves > Gruiformes > Rallidae > Zapornia > Zapornia atra. The sequence continues at coordinate 453,833 of VZTU01018055.1, forward strand.
GATCACAGAATCGTAGGGGTTGGAAGGGACCTCGAGAGATCATCGGGTCCAACCCCCCTGCCAAAGCAGCTCCCTAGCTCATATTGCACAAGGAGGCGTCCAGATGAGTCTTGAATATCTCCAGAGAAGGTGACTCCACAACCCCTGGGCAGCCTGTGCCAGGGCTCTGTCACCCTCACTGGGAAAAAGTTCTGCCCCATGTTGGTGCGGAACATCCTGTGCTCCGCCTTACAGCCATTGCCCCTAGTCCTGTCCCCACAGACCACTGAAAAGGGGCTGGCCAATTCCCCCTTCATCCCATGCATAAGATATTTATAAACACTAATTAGGTCCCCCCTAAGTCTTCTTTTCTCTAGACTGAACAGTCCCAGCTCTCTCAGCCTGTCCTCATGCGGGTGATGTTCCAGGCCCTTATTAATCATCTTCATAGCCCTTCTCTGGACTCTCTCCAGGAGATCCCTGTCTTTCTTATACCAGGGAGCCCAGAACTGGACACAGTACTCCAGGTGGGGCCTGACCAAGGCAGAGTAGAGGGGGAGGATCACCTCCTTCGACCTGCTGGACATGCTCTTCCTGATGCATTCCAGGATCCCATTGGCTCTCTTAGCCACCAGTGCACACTGCTGGCTCATAGCCAACCTGTCATCTACCAGGACCCCCAGGTCCTTCTCCACAGAGCAATTCTCCAGCAGGTCATCCTCCAGCCTGTACTGATACAGACAGTTATTCCTTCCCAGGTGCAAGACTTTACACTTGCTCTTGTTGAATTTCATTAGGTTTCTCCCTGCCCAGCTCTCCAGCCTGTCCAGGTCTCTCTGGATGGCAGCGCAGTGTTCCTGCGTGTCAGCCACTCCTCCCAGCTTTGTATCATCGGCGTACTTGCTGAGGGTGGATGCTATTCCCTCATCAAGGTCGTCAAATATTCTGTCATGAATTCAAATATTCTGTCATGAATTCAAATTCTGTCAAAAATTCAAATATTCTGTCATGAAAAGATTATAAAAATGTTATCAAAAAGCTTTGTTTTGTTTGAAAGCAAAACAAACAAAGTATAGTCAATCCTGACACATTCCCACAGAACATTTACAACTGAATTAATTGGCATTTTCTCACTGAGAAACATTCTGCTCAAAATTTCTGAGCCCCTCCACTGAGAAGTGCATGGAATCACTGCTCACCAGGCAGCCCACCATACAAGCACACATCCTGTTGAGCTGACTTGAGGTCCATTGAGAATGCTGACCTTTTTTAGGTGGAATCCCATTGCTATATTCCTATCACAAAAGCAGAAAAAGGAGGAAAAGCAGAAAAACTATTTGCAGAGGTGTGTCTTTGATACTTTTTCCTTGTGCTTGCTCTGAGACAACATTTTTTGTCCATTGCTTTTTCTCCAGACTGCATCTAGGAGTACCATCTACTCCTTTATTAGGTCATTTAATGTTATTGCATGATTACATGGAAGATTTTGGATATTCATCACCTAACAAAAGTAACTTGTGTGGAGAAAACATAATGGAGTTAAGGAGCTGGTTTATAACAATTACCCTTAAAAATGTTCCAAAACTTTTTTAATTGTTCCAAGAGTGCTACCAGAGTTCTATGATTTAGCTGGTGATGCACACCAGGCTTCAGCTAACCATGTTAAAACTTTCCATATATTTTACCATCATTTAGACAATTGATTTTTATTTTCAAATTAGTATTTGAAAGATGATCTACTTTTGAAAATTATTGCATTGTTTAGATTTTAATCATTTTAGATTAAGAAAGTTTTAGAAATAGACAAGGAAGTCCTGCCCTCCATTCCTATTCATCCAACTCCATTTATAAGGTCAGAAAGTTTCTGGTTTTCTCCCCACCTCCCTTTTTAGGATAACTTGCTGTAAACATCTCTGCCCTTAGCCCTGGACACAAAGGTTCCTGCAGCGCTCTGATGAAAATTGAATGGTAATGTTCAGAACGAGTCTCTTTAGAAGGTTCACTTCACACTTGTCTGAAGTCTTAAATGCTTTGGTGCTAGCAAATATTAGATTATTATATGACCATATTGGAGACTACTACAGAAGTTGTAAGACTGAAGATACATGTACATGGTATATACCATTTATACATAGCAAGCTGTTAACCAAAAAACTTTAGTCTCAGCTGAACCCAAACAGTAAACTAAAGCAAAACATGTGTTGTTTTGGCTCAGTTATGTGCAATTTTGCATGAAGTACACCAGTTTACTGAAGCAGAGGAGCCTCTACAGTTCCCCAGATCTCAATAGATATGAAAGGAAGAACTGGATATACAGTGCTGAGCATTACATGTAAATAGTCTGAACACCACGAATACATGGTTGTATCCAAGATACAGGTTTCGGTACACAGGGAACAGGCATTCAAACTTGCCTTCTAATAGGTGGAAACTTCTGACCTGATATTGACTTTATAATGGTAGATAGTAAGATAGAAAACAAGTTTATTGACAAAACAGCTTTTATTTTCTCCTGATGTCATCTGGTCATGTCACTCACAGCAGTTAAATCCAATCTCTAATTGCAACAAGCTATTATGAACAGCATTCATGAATTTATTTTCTGGTGCTATGCCAAGCCTGTATTTGAGTGCACGCTACAGTCATCTCTACTTATATGGCTATCTATGCCTAAAGTCCTCTTCAAAAGGACTGGGCTTGTTGACAAAAAGTCTGTGTGCATATGTAATACGTGATATCATAAAAGACCTAAGTACACACTTTTTCTTCTCTACACATCTTACCTTCATCTCATATTCCTGCTTCCTTTATGATCCCATTATATTTTACAGTCCCATCCATGGAAAGGACTGAAGCTTGAAAATGCAGGAATCTTGCACCTGTTGCTCCATTTACACATGTGGAAAATGACTGCAAAATACAAGCAAAACACAATATTGTCAATATGAAAATATTTCACAGACACATTGCGTGAGCAGAGGGAAGCATAGGAAATGGCAGTCAAAGAACCACCATCTTCTGTTTTGCATCATTCACATATTGGGCACTATAAGTCATTAAGAACTCATCAAGACTGCCTCATCTATGAAAGCCCCTGTCAAATCTGCAGGCACTTCCAAAGCTCTTTTAGAATTTTAGAGAGGAGCAAAAATATCAAGGAGAGTCAGGCCATGAATTTTAGAGCTAAATAATAAGATTGGGTGCAATATTGCATATCCAACACCAGTAAAGAGACAAAATGTCTCCCAGTTATACAAGATGTAGCTTTATTATGATTGTATGTCAGGAATATTATTCTGAAACATAAAAAACACAGGCTACCAGATGCCGAACTGCACATGACTTTTTAATGTGCTTCTTTAATGCTGATAAACTAAAAAATGAAGAAGTGAATGTTTATATTTAGCAATGGCTGGTGACAGCATGATCATTATATCAATCTAGCTTAGAAAAAAAAAGAGTTCTAGATCTTTTTCCGCCATTTGCTAACATTCTTCTGCCTGGATGGTAGCAAAATCACCAATGAAAATTAATCTTATTGATCTTTGCTCAGGAGGTAGAAGGTACCATTTTCAATCTCAAAGCTCATACACGTAATTAGCACTCACAAAACTCAAAATTAACGTATTTTAGACATGAAAATTATTTCTGATTTCTCATTCTTCTAACTCAGCTTTTGGGTGAATCATTCGAAATCCTGAAGGACTAAAACATATAATAAAACCATCTATTACAACTGAAAAGCAGCAGCTTCAAATGTTTTCGAGCTGGTGGGCACCTCAGCAGAATCCTTTGCAGTAGGGGTGTGAGGGGCATGAGTGCAAATTAGGTTTAGCATAGCAATGTCATACAAAATACAAGCAATACAGGTTATGAATTGTCAAGATAATAAGGTATATGCGCAAGAACTGTAAATCACTCAAGTTAAAAGCTTAAATATGTTAGAAAAATAAGAATCTACAGAAAGTCTTATATTAAGAAGTCACAACACAAAGCGATTGCTACAAGGTGTAGCCTTTGGTGAAGATTTTTTGCTGCTTATCCTCAACTCACGGTGTCAGATATGTGGCGATTCTGCTGAAGGCAACAAAGCATGCACTGGAAAATTAAATGTATTTGTGTATGTAAAGTTACAAACTCTTTTGAAAGAGCATGCCCATTTTTTTTCTGTTTTCTGAAGTAAGCGAGCTAAATAGTCTCAACTTGTTCATATTGTCTTTACAATGAATAACCTGCAGTGCTCTGGTTTGGTCCAACATTGTGTCTCAAACATCTACTCCACAATTTCACCACTACATATCAGTATTAGAATGGAAAAATGAAGAAAAGCAATGTTTATAAACTTAGAAGGGGGGAGAAAAAAGAAGATTGAAGTGGAAAACATGATGTTAGAATCTTCTACAGCTCTCAGTAAAATTTTCCTCCTCTGGAAAAGAAACCATACACAATAAATACATACAGACCATACACACTTAGTCCCTGCTACAGACAGGGACAGTGGACTCTTTTCCTTAAGTCACTATTTCTGATTTTAATTTTCCTTGCTCAGTCAATAGTGCCAGCATAGAGAGGAAAGAAAAAACCCCAAAAACCAGAAAAAAAATATTTCATGAGGGCTTCATTATTTAACCAAGTAATAATAAAAGAAATAACTGCTGACAGATTTGGGTGGATACATTTTTCAGATGATGTCTTCTTTATCATTCCTACTAAATAACTTTTTCATTTTACCCTACACAAGTGAAACAAGGACACAGCAACTAATACTCTCATGAATATTTTTCAGTACTCTGTTGCTCCCATTAGGCCATATCTTGGCATGAATTTTTAAGGGGTTCCTTATGATTTTAAGCCCCACCCCTCCCATTCAGCTTAAAAGGGATGCCTACATTGCCAAAAGTTAATATTTTCATAAATGTTCCCCATAAACATTCACTTCCTCGCTTTCAACTTAACATTTCTGGGATCTTTTGAAATTATTTCTTCCTCATGTCGGCTGTGATCTTGAAAGCTGTTAACAGACTAACTGTGGGCAGAAAGAAAGATCATCTTTGTATGTACAGGGTAAATTCTCCACTGTCTTTGCTGGCGCAGTTCCATTCAACAGCTCCTTTGGCACCCACACGATTCTGCCTCTTTACACTAGAGCTTGGCCTACAGCTTAACTGCCCTTTCGCTCATAGCACGTACATCCATTTTACTTCCTTGGTATTTTCTATGTGTAATTTCTTAATACTTTAAGAAATAAGCATTAACCAAATGAAGGAACGCCGACTTCAAGCATGCATCCCAATCAAATGCATGAGTGAGTGTATTCTCATGAACTTTTCCACAAAATAGGCTCACGCACATTTGCACTCAAGGCTGCTCTACAGGCTGTTCAGTTACTGAAATATCTCAGACAAACAAAACTGAGTGAACTAAAAAGACCTTAGACCTCCCTTCCCTTCGACTCCCAGGTCTGTGCTGTTGTCTTGGTGTTTATAGTCTACCCCTTGTTCTTCAGGAGTTAAATCTTGTGACCTTTTAAACTTACAAGCTACTTCCCTAGCTTTTTACTTGATTCTTGGCATTATTGTTTCACTTTCAGAAAGAAAAATACTATGTAGTTTCTTTAACTACATCTGATGCTAATCACTTCCCCTAGGTGTACAAGTTCCGACTGCTGATGTCCCCTGAGCCCTTTCCTGTGGCAGCATTTTGGCTTTTTCAGAAAGGTACCTGTGACGCAGAGAGCAGAAATTCCTTGACACGATTTCTCTTCACTTTAAAAAAGTCTTTCATTTTCCTTGTCAACAGCTCTGACACTTCAGATACCTCAGCCCTCCTCCCATTCGCGTTGTAGGTTGCAGCATTTCTTCTGTGACCTCTTTTCCTCGTTACCCTAGGGATGGTTGCCCAGGCTTTTCCACAGAGGGATATAATCATGTTCAGCTGGGTTCTGTTTTTCTTTGTTTAAGACATGTTCTCCCTCCAGTAAAAAAGTATCCATGAACATTGAACCAGTTCAGGCCTAACACATCCAGCCAGCATCAACAGAATACATACCCTTTAAGATGGCAAAAAGGCACTGCCATACCCATACAAAGAGGTGTGTGGGGACAGAACCAAAGGTAGTAAGTTCTTCTAGTGCCATACCACGTGTGACTGCTTAGTGCTTCTGCAGTCCAGCCGATGCTGAGGTCAGCTGGGCAGTGTGTCAGGTCAGGATGAGGAGAGGAGGTGCCAGCGCAGGGACACAAGTTCACAGTAGTTCTAAAGCAAGAGAGAGGCACAGGAAGCAGGGAAGAAACGTGAGATCCTACCAGACCATAGAGCACACATGATGGTAGATGAACCATGTGGTGAACAAGGTAAGAATCATCTACCAAGGAGAGCACACAACACAGCAGAACAGCACTGTCTCGGGGCTGGCACTTGCTCATTACCTCCTTCCAAACCTGGTATGCCACTTTTTCCTTTGGAAAAGAGCTGCTAAGCTAACACCTCATTGCCTAGAAAGGGTGGGTTGTACATTAAGATATTCTCACCTTTCACCATCTTACTCTTTTTCTGCTTTTTATTTCATATTGGTATGTGCCTCCTACTGCAATGCTGGATGCAATACAATCCCCATTTTTCTTTCTTCCTCAATCCTCATCTGAGTCTTTCTACTGCCTCTCTTACATTATGAAATTAGAATTACAGCACAGTGGAGGCTGGAAGGGCTATCTTCAGAAGAGCATCTAGTCTTCCTGCCTTGCTCAAAGCAGAATTAATTACAGCAGGTTGCTCACAGCTATGTCCGGTCAGGTTTTGTGTGTCTCCAAAGATGGAGAGTCCATAACATTTCTCAGCGATCTGTTACAGTGTTTGACAACCTTCACAGTAAAAAACCCCAAATATTTTCTTGTGTTTACATGGAATTTCTTGCACTACAATTTGTACTCCTTGTCTCTTGTCCTTCCACTGGGAACCGCTGAGAAACTGCCCCTGAGCTTTACATTCTCAAGTAATTCTTTCTTGTTTGTAAGTATGAGTTGTCTCCCTTGTTGTCTCCTCAATCACTTGTGTCAGAAAGCTGTAATTAATGCACTCCAGAAAGCTCTTGGATCATTTGTGCCCTTCTCTGTTGTCACTCCATCAGATACTGTAGTAGTTAAAGTTCCCCCGTGAGCACCAGGACCTGCGACCATGAGCCTTCTTCCAGTTGTGTGAAGAAGGCACTATCTGCATCTTCCTGACAGGCTGTGAGCAGCAGACACCCACTGCAACATTGCTCACATCCCTCTGCCCTATGATCCTAGCCCCTAAGCTCTTGACTGGCTCACGATCCATCCCAAGACAAAGCCCATACATTCCCACTGTTCTCTCACACAAAGAGCAACTTCGCATCCTCTCCAGCCTGTACTTCCACGTATCCATCTGTGGCACCACTCTGGTACCTCAGCCCTTAGCCTGAGCAGAATAGATAGCAACGGGAGCCAAGGAGACTTCAGTACCTTTGTCTTCCCTTTACTTCTGGTGCCTGGGACAGGTGTCCCTACTGGCCTGGCTTTATAGCACTCATGTCCATGTAAGTACGTGCGTTTATCTATGTCAGAGAATGGCCAGAGGGAGAAGTGGTCCTCCAGATGGTAAAGACAAAGATAACGCAAGATGCTGCCTATGCATACTCATATTGATGAGGAGAGGACAGCAAGGTACACAGATGGAAACATCTGCTGCAAAAAACCACACTGGAGAGAGAACTAGAGTGATGCGTGTTCCAGGCCTCTGTAGGGCCTGATCCAGACCCCTGGCTTTGCAGGACAAAGCAAGAAACATGAGGTGGAGGGGAGAGAGAGGAACAGGGGTACAAGTGGGACCAAGGGCAGATCGAGACAGACACCAGAACAGAAATGCTAAGCACAATTTTTTGCCCACTGAGAAAGACACTGCATCTGTCAGGAAATAGTCTATGAGCGGAGTTTAGAGTGAACTCCTGTTGCCATAAAATTGCCAAATACGTTCACCTTACCCCCACCCATTTTATCACCTTCAGTAATGGAGCAGATGTGGTGCATGCCCTGCAGGCCAGGCAAATTGTTCTCATGCCATGTTCTGCAGAAGAATACGATTTGATTGCCAGTGATTTCTTATGCAAACATAAAAACCATATAAAATATATTGGCTATTTCGTCGGGAAGCTGCAGTGAGCACAGCAGCTCCTTCACAACCTGACACGCTTGGGAAAAGCTGCAGCCACGCAGTCTCGAAACATGAGCCACGAGCCAGGTGGATTCCTCACCTCCAAAGAGCTTCACCAACAGCTTCTGTGGGCATGAAGCTGGTAAGGTCTTTTTAGTGTCAAAGAGCACAGCAAATAGGGGCAGTTTACATACTCGGTGCACCCTTACAGAAGGCTTACAGATAGAGCCGTTTTTGCAAAGCTTTTTAGAGGCTGCATAATAATAGTGAGTTGAGGAATATTATCTGGGCCACATCATCCTCTTTGTTCTCGTGGTCAAAGAATAAAATGCCTGAAATTAAAGCTGCATTGTTCCATTTGGTGGACACATAACTAGTTGAACCATACAACGAATTAGTCATGGCTTTATTTTTAGACCTTTGTTTCAGGTAGGTCTGCAGCTGTCCTCTTTGCCAAGACAAGGTATGGCTAGGGAAGTCAGACCTCCAAAAATAGTAAGCATTCTACATTTTTAGTGGGAGAGCACTCATACTGTCATACCCTACATAATCCTGTCTCTGTTGCTGCTCCAGATACCATCTTTGTGACTTCTGTCAGCTCCTAAAATGGAACCAAAAATATGGGACCAACTACTGTATAAGAGCAACTCATAACTGGAAGAGGACAGTTAAAGCAGCCTTTATATTATCAATGTGCAGAAGAATCCCTAATTAACTCTTCTACAAATCTTATCTTCTCTTCATCCCCTTTCCCTGTAAACAGATCTCTATTTCACTATCACTTCTGGATGGCTGCTATCCTCAGGTTTTCACTGCCTGCTTTTGGGTAACTAGAGAGATCACCTTTGGGCTACAGTGCCCCAATATGTCCTTGATAGTGGAACCTCTGTTACCTGTGAAATCAATAGCATTTCTGGCTTTATTCAAATATTTTGTTCGAAAAATTATATTGCCTTTTTACCAGCTCTAGGAAGGAGTGTTATATGATGTATACCATAACTGTGAACTTAACACAACATAAAGCAATTTTCATATCTGCAGTTCCAATTATCTATTTTAAAACAAACACATTTTAGGTAATTCCAAAGCATTCTTTTTCTCCAGTCCGAATTCTTTCCCTGGTAAGACAAGGAAGCACATGCCTAACCAAAGCATGTAAGCAGCCCCACTGCTTTCCATAGAGATCTTTACATGTATAGAAGCTGGTTTCTTAGTAACTGGAACTCAAGGGCCAAATTCTTTGCTAAAGTTGTCCTGTAAGACCACATCCTTTAATTCAGCTCCACTGATTTATAAGCCCAAACTGTGTAATGAAATTTAGCCAACTGGAAAGTCGAATATAAAAGCATCGTGATGCTGTCAGCTTTACAGTAGAAAGCCTCATAGCTAGCATTTGTTTGGGGAAATAACAAGCCCTGAAGATGTTGGCTAGATTTCCTTAATAAGTCATCTTATTAATGTCATTCTTCTGTATGGAGAACACTGTGTTAATCCTGGGAGCTTAAACAGAACCAAAATTATATTAATTTTTTTTTTTCATTTGTAAAGGTCTTTGGAATAAAATAAAGGCTGTGATGACAAAACCAGCAAGTAGGTGCATGGTTCCCTCCCAACCAGCAGTTCTCCACCACACTTCCCCGTTCTTACAAAGCCCCAGGATCAAGGACACGAAACTGCAATTCCTGGGTAGTCTATCCAAGAAACTACTACTCCTGCACCCAGGTAACAGCTTAAAGGAACGTTATTTGGAAGTTTAATAACAGCAACTGTCTTGAAAGAGTTAGAGAGCTGAGGTCACCCACTGGGTTGCTTTCTGCTTGTTTCATTCAGCCAGGGTTTCTGCTTGTTTCCTTTGGCTCCGTTTCTTGCTTGTTTGTTTCCTGTTGTGTAACTTTTGTCCATCAAAGCTCCAGGCTGACTAAAGCTCGGCAATACCCCCAGGAAGGTAGAAGGGCAATGCACTGCCATGTTTGGGCAGTGTCAGGAGTGCTGTGTAGAACAGCGTTTTTGCTTGCCATCCCTGGCGGGTTCGGTACAAACGTATACGTGTTGTCTTGTTCGTAAAACCATTCAGCTCTCACACATTTCCCTATATCACAGGTGCCTCCAATGTTTAATATAACTCTAACGTAAAGAGTAGCATAGCTAGTTAAACAGAGATGAGTACCACTCCAAAACAAAATCTGTTTATATTTATATTTAACAACAGGAGGTGTATCCTCTAGCAGATATTCCAGTCTGCCTGGAAAGCATATACGCTCTATTAAGGGAGGCTTACAAAGGCTTTGATGATTCCTATGGTAACCCAGTAGAAAGGCTGTTACCATGGGGACTAGCCAAGCCTATATAAACCTTCTGTCTTCATTAGAGTATCTCTGAGCCTGAATGCTTTAACAGTTACCGTTCTGGAATAGTTAACGACAATCTCTGCTTTGGGGAAAGAATTAATCATTTCTTTCCAGTTGAAGTCCAGTTATTTTGTCAGCTTTCAATAACGCCCAATAGCCTGAATACCTGTCATGTATCAATATAGTGAACAGACAAAACAGTGGCATACACTTTAAAAAGCACTCTGCTATTACCATGCCTAGTATTACAGTATGCGTACATTATGCCTTTGAAACTGCAGTTAATTTAAGCATAAGGATAGCATAAATCATACGTCTTAAGTTTAAATTAAGGAACTTGCATGTACCAAATATCTTCTATCTGTGTGTATGTGTAGTTGGTTATTTGTGATGGTGGCATACTGCTTCCCATTCCCCTGCTCAGTTACTCACAACTCCTAAAATATTCTACTAAAACAACAATAACAACAAAGTATTTCTTTTGAATGTAAAACTTTCATGCACAGTCTCAGCCAAATTTGCTTTTTTCTTTTCTTTTCCTTTCTTCTTTTTCCTTTTTCCCTTTTCCTTTCCTGTAGACTCAACAGTTTTTGAGTTATGCAAGTGGAAATAAAATCTGTTTCTTCCATAAGTTCTACACAAAATGTTTATACATTCACAACTCAAAAATGCCTGAAGGAAGAAACTTCAAACTTCATCTCAGCAATTTCTGAGTCATCATTAATTTCCCCACCTCTTTCCTATATATTAATGAGACTAATTTCTCTTTTTTATGCCCTTTTACTTTGATATAAGAGCCTTTCTTAGCATCCTCCCTACCATATCCTTGGCATATTATTCTGCATGTAAAGACATGTTGTCTAACCTACAACATGCAGACCGCAGAGTAAATCAAAGAACCAAAAAAATTAAATAGTTTAAAAATCTGAAATAGTTTAAAAGTCTGTCCCCGATTGCCTTTGTCTCCAGTTGTAGCACCACATGTGCAAATGCCATATGAGTTCTTGACTTGAGTTGTAGTATCAACTGTGAATAGACTAAAATTATCTCTCTCTACCTTCAAAAGGTGCCCTTTATGATAATGTTTGACACCTTTCCTAAAAAAAGTCATATTAAGTAGCTGTGGTCCCCCTGAAGTTCAAAAAGAAGTCCATTTCTGTTCTATTCAGTAATAGAAAGTTCTCTTAAGGGTCGGAATTCAGCATTTTTCAGGAGGAAAACAAACAAAAAACAAACAAAAAAACCCAACAACCCCCCCCAACCCTTTCCCCTCCCTCCAACAGGACTTGTTTGTGATATAGCTTTCTTCCACATTTGCAGCTTTTAAAGCCAGCAAAGAATATCACAACACCCCTTCATTTCAGATGGGTAATGACAAAGATGATGATTGATGCACTGAGCCAGGACCACTATCTCAGCTCGCTTCACGAGCTGTTGCTAAGAAGCACACTCCAGTCTGGGATGTTTAGAAAACTCAAGGCTTTCATGCATCTATCTATGAGCCCAAATCTTATTCAGCCTACTAGCAGTTGTGCAGGTTTAGGTTCTTCAAATAAGACAGTGCTTGGACTAATCTGTCATTTATGCAGCACATGTGACAAAGCCAAAAAGTACCACCACGCTTCACAGCTTTGCTCTCTGTAAAGATGATTGGGTCTCCTACTTGATGTTTGGTATACGATGAAGACAAAAATTTTAAAATTGCTCTGTCATCTCTGGTGTTTGTACCTCCTTTCCACACACTAGTATGCTCGGAGCAGTGCCACATACCCCCCCACCTGGAAGAAACACATCTTGGCATTTGATCTTAACTGCCCCTTTTCCAGTATGCATTTGGCCACATGGCCAAAGACAGTATCTGAATGATACACTTGAGTCCAAGTAGCACTTGATTGCAGATTAAAGGGTCTAGCATGGTATAATCTGATATAACTCCTGGATCAGTCGGACCACGTTGTATCATAATGATTTTCTTCTTCAGATTAATGCTGAGGTCCAAACTCATCATTAGCTACCTGAACTGAGAGCAAAGTTTCATTTACTCACTTCAAGTCAGTGCAGAAAACAGAAGGATGAAGAAGGCTTACCTACTCAAACTTTCTGATGTTTGTGGATGTGCAATGTGTTTTTAAGAAGAAACGGTACCACGTGAGGAAAAATTAAAAGCAGAAAGAAAAGCATCCAGCATAAACAGTAATGCTAGTGTATGCCTCAGTTCTTAGAAGAATCCGAATTTTCAGGCTAGACTGCTTTTCAGAACTGCACTGTGATTAAAATCCGATTTCAAGTGAGTGCACCAGTCACTGCATCACTTCAGGCACACAAGCCGTTGGATGCGCTGTTTCCGGCCCTGCCATTCACACTGTACCACAGTTGCGCACGTATTCGCGGCGGCTGCGTATGACAACCGGGCACGCAAATGCTCTCACACCCCTCTGAAAAATCCGGGTCTCAACACGTTGTGAAACAAGACAGAAGACTGGTTCGCAGCGCACTGCTGGGCAAGCAGTCTCTGTATTGCGTTGGAGCATTGTCTGTCCCTATCTCCCTGTCACCATACCCTACAACTTCACAAGCACTCAGAGTAGAATGAAACGATACCCAAAAGGCATTGTAACAGAACCCCTGCAAATCCAAACAATTAAAGCAATTCTTTTGAGGATGAGCCCTACTAAGGAGACGCAACATTTTACACAGCTCTTAAAATACCAGAGTTTGCATGTTGGCATAGCATTTCTGTATTGGCCAAGGGCTATGCAACGAATTCAGCAAGGTGCGTGAGATGGCACAGCTTCCCAAACTCTCGCTGTGTTGGCTGAAACAACTCTTGCATAGTTTAAAGTGCATCTTTAGCTTTTCAGCTCAGCTTTTCTGCCTAGTTTTCTGTCGGGTACCGAAGGAACGATATCTCAGCTAACTCAAACGGTAACATTTAGACACTGACACCACTACCAGCACCGCTTTAAGCGGAGCCCAGTGTATGCCCCTGAACCAGCAGTGTACATGCCAGCTGAACAGAATAAGGTCATTTCTCTGCCTTACATCTCCTTCACAGCAAGTAATTGCTCAAAGGAGCAAGCCTCGTTCAATGTCCTTGTAGTCAAGAAATCATTGCCAATTATTGCAGCCATGAATGATCCCTCCCCAGACTAGAGAAGGCTCCTTAAGCCAGCCCCATAACCATGTGTCGGGCGCGGTGTATACATGTTATAATACAAATGGCCTAACAGCATTGTAAAGAGAGAAGACTGGGTGATGAGTGATACGTTCGTTCCTTCTGTGTGGTGAGAATTACAGTTCGAGATGATTCAGTTAGGGAGTATGTCAGCAGAGAGTGTTTAATCTTGTTAAAGAAAGCAGTCTTCCTTCCTATTGGGTACCTACTGGCAGTCTCTAGAGAGATGACTTCTTCCCAGTGCTACACAGGATCCCACTGCTTGCTGTGCTGGAAGGAATGTGTCAGAACTAATCTTACAATAACAAGTTGCACTAACTGCTGACATGAATCTTGGCACTGACGTAAGCCTGAGTTGTTTAATTAGTATTTATGAAAGATGAAGTGATACCGTTCTTCAAAAAATGGCAACATTCTGATAATCTTTTATCATAAACCGATGCAAAAAATTTCAACCAAACTAAAATTGTTTGGAGAGGGGAACAGTTATCTATGGCTTAATAAAGCAGAGAAGGGATTTGGAGAGCACAGCATTATGCAGAAGTAAATACATACTCTTTGGCTTTGTGGTATTTCCTATTTAGCTTCTCATTAAAAGCAATTTAATGTTGAGAGAAAAAATCAGCTTATTATTATGAATGTGTTTGAAAAAAATAGGTGACCACCACTATGCTTTTAAAATGTTAACATTCCATCAGTGATGTATTCATTGACCATGCTGGCAGAACAGGGAACAGTATTTAATATCGCCCTAATTAAAAAAGAAACACTTCTGTGATTTGTGGACCACCATTCAAAATGCACATCTCCATTTTCATCCACAGAAGCTAACAAAAATACATCTAATTAGTATTCAATACATTTCTTTAAATTGATAATTAATGCTAAATTCTTATAGATTAATAATAACATACAGCAACACTGACACTGTATATTCTTACATCTTCAAAGAAAAAAATCCATTAAAAATTGTTATTAAAAACCCCCTGAGGACATGTTCAGGTGGTTTTCTACTGCAATAGCATTAGCTCATGATGAATTCTACTCATAGCTTCAAGAATGTTTAATTTCCCACAGTCAGATTGCTTTCTTCCATTGAAAATCCCATGGGAAGTGGTTTGAATAAAGGGATACTCAGCAACATTCCTCTCCTGCTGTATTTTTAAGCCAATTTGTGCATATCTCTAGGGAATGACCAGGGACATAGGGCTACTCACAAGGGAGAGGAAATGTTTGAGCAAGAGTATTTAGTACAGTGATGTTCCATGTTAGCTTTTTAATGAATCTACTTTGGGAATGAAGCAGACAGATCCTAAATGCTGTGTTTGCTCTTCCTCCAAGCTTCTTTTCCACACATCTGTGTGTGTGCAGTGGAGGGCTGCTGGAGGCCTCGGAGGAGTCTGATATTATCAAGGTTAAGTGATCTTCTTTCCATATCTCTCCTTTTTCTTTCATACAGAAAGAGGAAACCTGTGTCAGGTACTTTCCTCATGCCTCCACTATCCATACCGGTCTCAGTCCTTTCTTTCCATTCAAACTTCATCTCTCTCTTGTTACTATCCTCCTTCCCAAGTGTCACCATTCTTCATAGATTTGGAGCAATTTAATCACCTACTGAATTTTGTCTCCACGTAAAGACTTTACATTCACTAAAAGACAGTCTTTGCTGTAATGTGTGTCCACAGTAAACAGTATATACATGGCACTCCTTTGACCCTCTCCTATTCAGCTACCTGTCACAGTGTAAGGATCACATCTCGCTTTGCCCTGGAAGTCCCCCTCCCTGAAAGTCTCTTTTTTTCCCATTACTCTGTCAGGGAAAATTACTGTCGGCTCTCCATCTTCCCTAGGTGGGCTGGAATCCATGAGGCTCTCATGATTCTTCTATTCTCCATCTCATAACAATGATACTCTACATTCATACACTGTTTCATGCTTATATCCACTTCATATACTTAGCCTCCTCATGCTGGTCCTTAGCCTAATTACCCAGGCAAGCACAGTCTATTTTCTTTTCTATCAATGACTTCAAAACATCTCACAGTCATATACATACATATACATGCCTTAGACATGACAGAAAGGCAAAGACTTCGGGCGTGAAAGCAGAATACACAGAGTTGAGTATGACCTCCTTATCTCACTTGAGATCTACTTGCACTTGAAGTGATGTTCAGGTATGAAAAACAGTCCTGCAGCTAAGGAGGGAACACTAAAGGGCCTACATCATGATAGTGATGCGATGCTTTTATCTATCCCTCACTGTCAGGTTGATACCAAGAGAAGAGGAGCCAGCACTGAACATACCCCATCTGGTTTTTATCCCCAAAGTATAGACTATGTTTAAGATGGATACACAGAGGAAAAGCCTCGTTATCACTGATCCCTGAAGGAAAACCATTAAGTGTGGCAGCATTTGTGAGCCTAGAAACAAAGCAATCTATTACATGTATTTTTTCTGCCCTGAACTGCTTCTTCAGGAACTCTCCCATCTCTGATTCACAGAGGCCAAAAACCTGTAAGAACCTTGGAATTTAAATAGTTTTTTGGCCTCTCAGGATTTTAGTTGCCATATCTTGATCAGTCCCAGAGGACACAGGAAGGCCTGTAAGGAGACAAGGCAACGGATCTGTCCCCTCTAGCTGTGGGGTTAGGAATCCATTTCACCTATCGGAACGCCTTCCACACCAAGACTTGGGAGCATCGAGAGCCTCTCAAAGTCCTCCTGGGTCAGTACAGCTTTATGCCACCCCCAAACAGGCGGGTGGTTGTCAGGCACAATCTGGCCTGGACTGTTTTTCATTGTATAAAGTTGCTATGGTATCACCAATTAAAAATTCTAAAAAATAATCTGCATCTGTACAGCATGCTAAAATAACCTACCAAATGACACGTCCTTTCGTAGAAAGCGATTCTACTAATTGCTGAGGGGCAGATTCCTCCACCCTTCCTCTCGCTGAACAGTGCCTTCAAGCTGCAAATACTCCCACTGCTTTCAGCATTTGCCAAGCCAAAGTTTTTCACAGAAACCATGAGTCAGGCTCCAAAAATCAGGAGACAGGCTTAAAAAATCATGAGATTTAACTACAGCAGGTGAAGTATTTTGCCTTGACGATTGAATTTGGCAGAGCAGGCATTCAGCATAAAACTCAACCTCACAGCTCAAAGGCAGGTGATTAGCAGCTTCAGCAGAGTGATCCCAGGCATGTCTGAAAATATGTGGTCTAACACTTCAAAAGCTTTTTGTTAGTGTCTAGCAGAAGGAAACTGAGATCCTAGTTTCTCTGATCATTTTCTTCCCTCCCCATTTTTATCTTTCTCATTTAACTTTTTTTTTTTTTTTCCTTTTCCTGTCCCTCCACCTTAATTTCCAAATGCATTTCAATAGATCAGTTACTGCAGGGAGATGAAAGTCGAGGCTCGGATAACAAGGTGGTTCTGGTAGCCAGGGGTCGGACAAAGCCACAGCCACCAACACTAGCATGTGAAAGCAGCACAGGGCACCCTGTGAGAGAAGGTTTTGCTGACTGTAAGGCAAACCTGGCATGCACCAGTGATCTAGTAGAGCTGAGCAAGGCGAGGGTGTCTGACTTCAGAAAGCTTTGTTTTCCACTCACACTCATCCATCAGCTAAATATCAAGGACTCAAGTTTAAATTTCTTAAATTAAAAACAACAACATTAGCCAACACTGAGATCACAAACTAAATATCTATTTTCCCCTGTTCTGCCTCACAAGCTACCCCTTCGCAGTCAGGGATTCACGCTCACGTCCCCAGCTAAGCACCGTGCACTGATCCCAGGACTCTGAGCACACCGACAAGCCTTACTGGCCCTGACTGGCCTCCACTGGGCCTCCCAACCATGGCAGGCCACACATCAGGGGTCCAAAGAAGGCTCCACGGCAGCCATGGAATGCAGAGTGAGGACCCTCGTGTTTCTCTGATGACAGGCCCAAACATGGATTTTTAAAAGGATAGAAAATGGCAGGACAAGGGGGAATGGATTGAAGCTAAAGGAAGTTTTAAATTGGATATTAGGGGGAAGCTTTTTACAGAGAGAGTGGTGAGGTGCTGGAACAGGCTGCCCAGAGAGGTGGTGGATGCCCCGTCCCTGGAGGTGTTCAAGGCCAGGATGGATGGGGTCCTGGACAGCCTTGTGTAGATCCAGGCCTGGAGGTTGGCAGCCCTGCCTATGGCAGTGGGGTTGGAACTCTATGATCCTTGGGTTCCCTTCCAACCCAGACCATTCTATGATTCTGTGGATGTGAATACTACACGTTGAACTTCTCTATGCAAAGCAGACAAAACAGATACAGACCTGGCCAGACCTGATGTGACAAAAACCTGCCTTCATTTACTTCCTCCCACTGCAGTGAGCCTTTTCGCCCCCTTACGTATTACCAGCAAACTTTCACGCCTTTCCCCAGCGAGCTAGAATGTCACAGTGCACAGAAAGCGAGACCTCAGCACATTCCCTCTTCATCTCAAAGCCTTCATCTTCACCATGCAGAAAAACCCTGAAAGCTCTGTAGCATCATCTTGTCAATGAAGGACAATTTAGCTTCAAGAAATTATCAGCACTGATTAATCTCATGAAGTTTGAAAGCAAAGCCCAGAAAGTTTCATCACATCAGTTTTATGATTTTCTATTAAAGACACAAGCATTTAAATATGCTCGTGTTATGAGCTTTCTACCTATTAATTTGACTAACTAGATTAATATTTTATTTCATTGGAATTTTGTCATAAACATGGAAATAATACCATTTACATAAGAGAGCAAACAAGTACAGATAGGCACCTGGATTTTGGCAAGAAAAACATGAATTTGTAATGTCATAAGATCAAAAAGGTGCTGCTAATTATGATGAAAATGAGAGACTCGGCCGTTTTCAAAAAAGAAAATATTAGGTGTTTTTTAAAAAAATGGGTGTTGAGAAGAGCTAAGTGAATAAATGTCTGTCTGGGTGCTGCAAGTGGGAACATGTCTAGATGCTATAAATTTAGAGATGAATAATCTTGCTTTATAACAAGTACAAGAAAAGTACAGAAAAGATGCTCCATCTTAAGAAAAGTCCATATAAGCGGAATCAGCTTCCCTATGAGGAAATAATTACTGCAAGCTGCAAAAATAGAAGTAAAATCTCTGACGAATGGCTGGTGTATGAATTCCTGTTACAGTTTATTTATGCAGACAATATAGTGTCTGGGATGAAACAGCTCTGTTGGCAGAACGAGCATGAGCCACTGTATGTGGGCTCTCAGAGCACTGCATGGGAGTGTTTACTTCAGCTCTCCTGGAACCATGCAGAAGTGACGTTATCATGCTAGAGCCTGAAATAGGCAGTGAAATCGCCAGCACCCAGAGAAAGCTGAGCGTGTGGCTGAGATCTTCGTCATCTAACCAGGAAGAAAAAAAAATGAAAAGAAAAAAATCCTTAAACAAATGAAGAGGAAAAACTATTTGAAACCTCCTCCTAAGCAGATTTCACTGAAATAGCAGAGGGGGCTCAGTCACTCCCATGCTGCCACTATGATCTTTTACCTGTAGTGTTTTCTGCATCTATTTGCCTTTTCATGTCTTTAAGTTTATATTGCTTTATTCTTTTAAATATAGAGTTCAAATCATACTGGATACTGTCAAAAACTCCAGTAATACCCAGTAAGAACAAAATACTCTTCTCTGAGTTAAAAAATTATGAATTTTAAAGAAAAGTTATAAATAGCTTATTTTTCTAATCTAAAGAATGAGCCTGAAATTAAAATGCCCTGATTAAATATGACGAGTTACAGGTCTGGAAGATGTGCTGATCTGTTCTGGTAAAAGACATCATCAGGAGGCCTTCTTCTAGCCCTTTTTACTCAGGACAGCCACAACTAAAGGAGAAGAGAAAATGTGTGTTCATGAGAGCTAGTGATGCTGTGGACCTGGAAAGGTTGTCAGTCTCTGCTTGCTGTGCATCACACATCCAACAGCACCATCACATCAGTGGGTGGGGGTCAGACCTCCAGGCCTCCTGGTGTTGTGTTGTCCCCCTGAGCTTTGCATGCTCTCACTGCACCCACAGGCTCATGTACAGGTTCACTGTACATGTAGCACAAGACCAGTTTCGGAAGGGCGTGAGTCACAGCTCATGAGAGATGGAGCAAAGAAGGACTGTAAAGCAGGGGCACTGTGGGAACACAAATAAGTAATGCTGCACTGTTCCTCCACCAGAGTAATTCCTTTTCATAGAACCATAGAACCACAGAATGGTCTGGGTTGGAAGGGACCCCAAGGATCATACAGTTCCAACCCCCTGCCAGAGGCAGGGCCACCAACCTCCAGGCCTGGATCTACACAAGGTTGCCCAGGGCCACATCCAACCTGGCCTTGAACACTTCCAGGGACGGGGCATCCACCACCTCTCTGGGCAGCCTATTCCAGCACCTCACCACACTCTCTATAAAGAACTTCCCCCTAATATCTAATCTAAACCTTCCCTCCTTTAGCTTTAATCCGTTCCCCCTTGTCCTGCCATTATCTACCCTTTTAAAAAGTGGATTGCCCTACTGTTTATAAGCTCCCTTCAGGTACTGGAAGGCTGCAATGAAGTCCCCCCACAGCCTTCTCTTCTCTAAGCTCAACAAGCCCAGCTCTCTCAGCCTCTATTCAGAGGGGAGGTGCTCCAGGCCTCTAATCATCCTCGTGGCCCTACTCTGAACCCTCTCCAACAGTTCTACATCTTTCTTGGACTGGGGCCCCAGATCTGGACACAGTACTCCAGATGGGGCCTCACGAGGGCAGAGAAGAGAGGGACAATCACCTCCCTGTCCCTGCAGGCCACTCCAGTCATCACATAACCCTTATAAACCACTGGACAAGAACAGGACTCCAACTCAGAACCCATCTGTTTGGTCCTGCCTCCCCTGAAGTAAATCACAGAAGATCCATTGGCTTCAGGGACAGCGCATTATACCTTGCCAATAGGAATCACACAGAGTTGTTTCCTCGGGCACTAACTTTCTGTGAACTCACAATTGTATTTTGCCTCAGTATTCATCTGTTAGAAGATTTTTCCACTAACATATTTCTGAAGTGCCTTATGTAAAATCTGAGTATGTCCAGAGAGTGGCCACCCCTGAGCCTGTGAGGCCTCCCAGTGTATCCAGAGATGGGCTCAGCAGTCATCATGCAGCTGAAGAAAGAGAGCTATCTAAACTATTTAAATCTTAAAAGATCACTGAAGTGATGGTTTGTTCCCTTCTACTGAAATCAGCTGGAATCTTCCCATTGGATTCATAACATTAGAATTGGATTTTGGTTTGTTGGTTTGGGGTTTTTTTTGGAGGGGGGAGCAGGGTGTTTGGGAGCCCTAATCTCATCAAAACCAGGCAGTGATTTTTATTTCATCAGTTCAGAATTTAAAATTTTGTCCTTGTCTAGGATTCTGTAGCATTCAGCTACTTGTTTTTTCCATGAAATACTCAGAATAATTGCATCAGAATCTATGTTGCAACCCTAGTGAAAATATTTAGAGGAAAAAAATCCAGTTACACATGGACAACTTCTTTCATAACAGAAAAAAATATATATATTTGTCCCTACAAAAGACATTAATATACCTCAAAAATAGAAGGTTATTTAAGATGTATTCTAAGGGTCAAGAAAAAGACACACCAGAGAAGAGCAAACTGCACCAACTCATTGTTATGATGAAACTATCAAAGATAGGCAGTACAGTGGAAAATGATCCAAAATTCATGTGTCATGTTGAGGAGGAAAAGAAGAGAGAAGAAAGAATGCAAATAAACATCCTGATGCAAAATATATTTTTTCTGCCTCCAGATTCTTCCAAGCAAAAGAAGGTTATGCAAGTGGAGCTGTCTTTCTAGAATGGTATGTAACTGGAGGTGTCTGCTTTTTCTAGAAAGGTATGCAAGTGCAGGTGTCTACTTTTTTGGGGGGGGGGGTGGGGTGGGGAACACTACCAAAAAAAAGCCACCCAAAACCAAACCAGCATGAGGCTGGATCATTTAGTTCATTTTTACATTCTACTGTTTTATTGTCCTGTGTTAACATCTCTTCTCTGAGCACTGTTTTGTATTACAGGAATCTGGTTTTGTCAATATGTGCACAGAATATTATTATTTTTAAATAAAGTCCTATCTGGCTTTATTCCAAATTGGATGGAATCTTTCCTAGGAGAAAAAAAAAACCAAAACAAAACCACAAAATCAGGAATTATTCACATTTTTAATTTCTACAGCCTTGTAAAAGATGAAAATGTGCTGAACAGGACTTAGACTCTATGGCAGGAAAATCTAAATTGCTGTGTACTTATCAAATCTATCTGTATTTTTAAACTGTCTTCACTAGGGAAGGAAGAAATTCTGTGAGGCTAGATATTATGTACATGCTGAAACAGATGTCAGTAACTGTTGTAAAAGCCTTTTTCTACCTCTTAGAGATCCAAAACAGAGTTATTTTTTTTGGAGAGTGAAAGATCTGTAGAGTATCTATAGCAGCAGCAAAAACAATGGCAGCTGATAGCACCAGCCAAAGCAGATAGAGTGGATGAATGGGTAGTGTCAGTGAATGTTAAATAATAATTCACAGTAATTTACAATAAATTAGATGCAACCGCAGTCTAAAACCTATACGAAGGAAAGAAAAAGGTCACTTCTCATTATAATACATGTACCTATTCTCTTGCTTCCATGCATAGACATCTAATTATGTGCATACAAATAGATATCAGTTTTAAGATATTGGGCTTATTTCAGGATACAATGTGAAGATCCTCTTCAGGCATTTAATTATCATTTCTGTTTCTCCAAGTGTTCCTACTGAACATTATTACTATTAAAACTTCTTAGGGAGATTTTAAAAATTCCTGAGTTTATATATTCATGAAGCATGGGATTTTTAATATATCCATTTTTGAGCCTTTTAATCATACACTTGTTATCTGAAGCCATTTAGTCACTATGCATTAAAGAAAAAAATATATTTAAATGGATATCAATGATTCAACTTCAGCTGAATCTTCATTACTGCATTTCCTCTATCTTTCATGACAGTACAGATGTGTAGTCTCAATTTGTTTATTTGCTTATTTTTAACAATTTTTAGTAACTGAAAAGGATGTATCATAACGAGCACATGAAGTGCTGTAGCTAGCATAAGACATAGCTTCTCACAATTTGAGTATGATGTTCCATAAGGCATCCCTGGGTAAAAAACATCACGATTAATACCAAAACCTTTAGACAGGAAAGCCTAGACTGAGTCCTTCTTTTTACTCTTAAGCTTACCATGAGAACCTGATTACTTTCCTAAGGGCTCACCCCAGCCAGTTACACATTCTTCTAAGCCTGTTGTTATTGTCCATATCAGTCGTTTGTCCTAACACAGATGACACAGGTGATATTCTGCAGGCTGTAGTTTACATATCACTCTGGTCTTCCTTTGACTAGGATGCAAACTGATGTTCTTTGTCCCTGATTTGATCTTAAACAAGCAGAGTCTTGGTGGCAGTGCCTGTATTAGACTTCCCCAGATGACAAGAAGGTAGTCCTTTGTGCATATTGCTGCTTCTTGTCCTGCTGTGGTACAATTTCAGCTGATAGCTGTATGCAGACGCTTGACAGGACCAGTCAGAGAAATTTCTGAGGTGGGTCTCAACTGGCAAGCAATATACTGAGAAGACAAAGGTAAAATTTTCTATAAAGCCTCTCTGGAACCCTATCCAGGGAGGACTTCAACTGCCTTAGAGAGAATTTTAGAGTAAAATAAGAAGACCCCCACTGAATAATGTCAGCATGCCCTTTGCTAACAAACACAAAGAGCACCCATGGGGACAGCTAACGCTACTCCCATCACCTGTTCCAGCTCAAACCAGATTGTATATGGACCAGAGCTGTGCATTCAGTTATCAGAGTTGTACCTAGTCTCTGACATCAAAGGTTTGAAACTGGCAGTGCTGCTAAAACAGAGTCTATCTTCCTACCTGTGGTAGATCCTGGGTAAGCACCAAGTCACTAACCTGGGTTGGCAAGGGTTGGATGTTTCATGGTGCTACAAAAGCACCACAACGATGTGTTAAAAACATTGCAGAAATATAAAAGGCATCAAGACTTACGGGGACTGAGAAAAGGACAGGCTTCTGCACTTTGGAAATTGTTCCATGTCACTTAAAAATTAACTGGGAAACCCCAAAAGTCATAGAGAATTTGTAATACATGACATAATTGCCCTTTGGTGTAGTGTTACTTGCCATTTTATAGATTTCTTTAGTATCACCTTCATACAAGAAAATCATAAGGGCAAGAAAACACTGGTTTTGTCACTGTTGATCCTTTCAGTGATCCCAAAACACAGACATTTTTCTTCTTGGAAGCACAGGGTTATTGTGCTCATTCCTAAAAGCCAAGATTGTGTTAGTGTGGGCTGCCACATGGATAGGAAGCAAGTCGACACCTGGGGAAGACAGCAAAGGAATTATGGCCCAGGAGTTGTTCCATCTTTTATTTTTAGATGATAGCGTAGTAAGAGAGACAAATGTTGAAATGCTGTAGGATATAGCCAGCATAGTTACAGCCACACAGACTGGAATAGTGAGGTCATACAGAGCAGTTGAGCAAAGACAGTATCCCTTGGAGAGGTAATTTTAAGCACTGATCTTACATAATAGATGGAAAGAGAGTAGGTGGTGTAATCATGTAAAGAAGAATGTAGCCACAAATTTTTTAAAAAGTACTTTTTTTTTGTCTCTTAAATGCCTTTTCATGTTTTAGGTATAGCAATCAAGACCAGATCAGAGTAACTTGGAGATGATGTTATTTGCCCACTATGAAAGGAGCGAAATATTGTTCGAAGGGCTATAAGGACAATTTAGAAGGATTTGGGAGAATCTCTCAGTTCTAATGCAGAGGCCCAAACCCCTGGGGAGCTATAGCATAAATGAAAAGAGAGATGACCTTGCATATTCTTTGTGAATGCTTCACACCTTCCTGCTAGCTGCACATCCTACAAGATGCCTTGCCATCAGCACCTTGTTCATTCCATTAATTTAGACTTTCACAAAGTCCCGTTCGGTCAGTTGAAATCAGAGGTGTCCACATAAAGGGGTATAAACCCTGGAGGCTTAGATATGAGCATAGATTAGCTATGGGCAACAATTCTGAGAACTAAAAAAAGGGAGCACTGCATCACCGGATGAGCTCTGAATGGAACAAAAGGATTAGCTTAAACACATGCTCAAAATAGAAAATAATTTTAGCAATGTTGTTCGACTAGGAGGCTTTTTTTTCTCAGAACAGATCTGCAAAGGAAAAACTACAGCAAAGCAACTTCTCTTCCATTGAGCTCTCAGGCTTTAATTTTCTTTCAGTACAAATACAACAAACTAATTTAAGTATCTTAAACAATGAACTGGCTGATTGGATACAGTCACGTTACCACGAGCATTGTGCATGTTGCCTTTTTTGTTGGAGAGCTTGCCAATTTACCTGACATTCACATGCTGCCTTGCGGCCTGGCTGGCCTCTCAAGCAATGACTAAGTCTTTGGGCAAAGTTTAGAATTTGGAAGAGTGAAAGCGTAGTTTAACTGTGTATACACTTTTCATTTTTAGAAGGCATATTGCAATCAAGACTGTAAAGGTTACATCTACTCCCTGCTTTTGTGAGTGCTGGTTTGGACAAGAAGACAGTTGCGTTTGTGGGCCAAATTACAGTCTGATGTCATACATGTAGCAGTTTGGAGCCCAGGATCAACAAGATCGCCTGCGGGGGGACTGGACTGACCACATTTCTCCTGCAGCATGCTGCTTCATGGCACTTCTGCTTCAGCAAAAGTCCCAGGCATATGCAATCAGGCAGGGCTTACTGGAGGTACTGCGTTTATCCAAGGCAGTTACAGGACACCAGGCACTGGCTGCCAAAATATGTACTGAACTCAACATCTGCTCAGAGTTCCTATAACAGAAGGAGGTTAGGGAGTAAGAGTTAATGTATGAACGAAGGTCTCTGTGTCTCTCTCAGTCCCATTTTACCTTACTGTCTGTCTCCAGGAGATGGGCACATCTTCACAGCCTTCTCATTTAAACTACTAAAGTCATCTTCTCTTTCTGGCCTTTCAGTAGCTGTCTAAATATGGTTAAAAAGATCTTTAATCAAGCCCATTTAATTCCACCAAAGTATGCTCAGTGGCATCACGCATGCGCATTTGCTGCCTGCACTTTATCTGAACTCCCGTGTTACTCAAGTATATGCCAGTTCAGACAGCCTTTAGAAACAGGAGAGCGCTGGTTATTTTACAGCATCTCAGTACCACTGTCCTGATAGCTTTTAGGATGAGAGCAGCTTTTAGTGGACTAGTGGGGGGAACACAATTGTCCTGCAAAAGCCCAGAGTGTGTAGGACCAATATTAAATTATTAGAGATTAGACTTCACAGTTCATGAGCACCAATCATTTTTTAGAAGATTTCATGAGTCTGGCGTTTCATTGTGGACTTTGGTTGCAGCATCTCTCTTAACTGAGTTCAGTTCAAAAGGATGTCTGAGAAGTGACATGCTAGGACCCATTCAAATATTTTAGCTCAGAGAAGTCTCTGAACTAGGGAAGTAAAATCATCCTTTCCATTTTTCCCAAGTAAAACTCAGTCCACTGTCACCCCAGGTCTAGATACAGTTTCCTTGCTTCCTTTTGTTCTTTGTGGCTGCAGGGATGACTTTAAAGAGCTGAGACATTTGTAGCCACAACCCATTGAATTACTTTCTGGTGAAGTGGTTGAGAAGATCTTCCTTTGGAAGAACTAGTGACAGTGTGTACGTATTCCAAATCATAATTCATGCACCAATAAGTTTCTGGGTTTAAAAATGCCTTCTTTTACTTGTGCGTAGCACAAATGAAGTCAGTGGGGTTTCAAACGAAATAAAACTTGGCACTTCTCAAAAAGCCATATTTTGTTTTGCTAGATCTGCATAACTCAGAATTGCCTAAGTGAAAGTTTCTTGCACATAAGAGAGATTAATTTAGCTCAAGAAAGAAATTCTGTCTTAATTTAAATCCCTAAGGCAACCAGGTGTTAGTCTGTGCAGGATTTGGCCCTCCGGGTCCTTTTATTCTACCCCTACATTTATGTTCTCTCAGAAACAATTGGGAAATTTCACCATCCACTTGAAGATAAAATATGATGTGCCACTCTGAGATCAAGGCATGGATCTCACAGCTCTGCACAGCACCAGCCCTGATAAATTAAAGAAACTGAGAACAAATGCAATGCCAAAAAAGACACTTGAGAAAGCCATATTCTCTTGCTTAAGTTTTTCAGTTTTCCCTAAGAAAACCATGGAAGTACTGCAGATTTTTTTTTCTTTAATCACTGTTCTGGTATGCCTAGATAAAAGGTAATGGGGATTAAACACCCCACACTTTTTCTCATCCTGAGGTGGTTGTTCTTTGATTTCTGGGGTCTCAAGCGGGAATTGCTAATATTTGTAATTACATCATCTATTCTAGAAGTGGCAAATAAATGTTTTTATTTGCATTTAACTTAATGTGAGGAGGGAAGAGTAATTTCAAGCTAGGTATGTAATGACAATACATTCCTTATTCAGCTATGTGGAGTGTAAGTTAAGTTGTAGCACACAGATACCCCAACTCTCCAGCAGACCTGCCAGGACATTTAAAGCATGATAGTTTGGGACATTTTTTAATTAGTGGCTTTCTTTTGAAAGAACCAACCAGAGACCCTAGTTCCAGACCACAGGAGTCTGGAGATAGCCAAGTGTCTTCTGGTGGACAGCAATAACCAAGGAGGCTCTCTGTCAGTCTGTTAAAAGGCTGTGAGGAGCAAATGCTCAAACTCAAGGCTTCCCAGGGAGTTTGCCACATCCACCTATTATTATGTATGAAGAAATGGGCCAAAAAAGCCCCACAAACAACGTATTTCTTTTCTGTCCTCTATTTCAAGGTGAAAGTAAAAGGATATATAGTCTAAATGAATAGGCAACCTCTTACCCCCCAACTCCTCCCCCCCCCCAAAAACCCCAACAACCACAAAAAACATTGACATCATTAATGCACCATGTAGATATGAGGGAAGAGAAGGTATTCCTTGGGGAATATTTTATTTTCATGGATGAATTCAAGTGAATTCAAGGGAATGCGCTCCAAGTGTGTCCCTGAAATGCAGAGGAATGGGGTGGGATCTGGTGGTAGCTGATGTGCCAAAGAATTGACCCTCTAACTGCCAGTGGCCAGCAGGAGACAATGCTGCAAGGTTAATAAATCGAGCTTAATTCCAACTCCTAAATAACTGTGACCTCTTCCAACTACCTAGCTGTTCTCCGATGGTCCATAAGGCACACAAACAGTATTTTTAAGTCTTTGGAAAGAGCTCAAGCATAAACAGCATTAAGGTGGGCTTTCTGTTGAGCTGTGATACTTTACCTCTCCTACTGCAGATCTGAGCAAAATTACTTCAGTCTTTCGACGCTTTGCAGGAATTTTGAAACCTGGCTTCTGTGGGTGCTCTCATGTGCCTGATAGAATAAGGCAGCACCATCCTAAAGGAAGGATCTCAAATATATTCTCAGACTAATTTTTTCTAAGAGACTGCTTTACAGAGCACTTCATTGGTTTGAACACCCGTACAGAGATGTGACAGATACTCATGCGGTCCATGCACAGAGGGTAAGAGAGGCAAACACATAGGCACTTTCTTCTAGAGGTGGCTTGATAGTAGTTGTATTGTTCACGGCCTGCCAAGTTCAGGAGAAGAGTCCAATGGTGATAGGAGTTATTGGTTAGGAAACCAGGTATACCAAAGAGAAAACAATCATTCTCTGGTCTAGAGCTTTCAGGAGAAGGATTTATCTGCCTTCCACCTTTGGGCTTCATAATCCACAACCCTTCGTGTAATGAGATTGGTATTTGGCCCAATGTCTTCATAATTTTTACAAGTCCAGTATTTTTCCATTTATTGATCTATGCATGGGAAGGGTCATAAAGAGGAGTTAACAGATGACCTTGGTCTCAGCTGTTTCTTTCTGTCATTCCTCTTTATCTGGTGCAATAACACAGACTAACACTAAGCTGTGAGGAAGTGTCGATCTGCTTGAGGGTAGGGAGGCTCTTCAAAAGGATCTGAACAGACTGGATTAATGGGCTGAGACCATCCGGATGAGCTTCAAGGTGGCCAAGTGTGGAGTCCTGCACTTTGGACATAACAACCCCATGCAGTGCTACAGGTTTGGGGGAGACTGGCTAGAGAGCTGCCTGGCAGAGAAGGACCTGAGAGTGTTGGTTGACTGCAGATGGAATATGAGCCAGCAGTGTGCCCAGGTGGCCAGGAAAGCCAACAGCATCCTGGCTTGTGTTGGAAACAGCGTGGCCAGAAGGTCCGGGGAAGTGATTGTGCCGCTGTACTTGACATTGATGAGGCTGCACCTCAAATACTGTGTTCAGTTTTGGGCCCCTCACTACAGGAAAGACATTGAGGTCCAGGGGCATGTCCAGAGAAGGGCAACCAGGCTGGTGAAGGGGCTGGAGAGCAAACCTTACAAGGAGCGGCTGAGGGAACTGGGGTTGTTTAGCCTGGAGAAGAGGAGGCTGAGGGGGGAACCTTATCGCCACCTACTTTTACCTGAAAGGAGGTTGTAGAGAGATAGGTGTTGGACTCTTCACCCAAGTGACAGGTGATAGGATGAGGGGGAATGGACACAAGCTGTGCCAGGGGCAGGTTCAGATTAGACATTAGGAAAAAATTGTTCACTGGAAGGGTTATCGGGCACTGGAACAGGCTGCCCAGGGAGGTGGGTGAGTCACCGGCCCTGGATGTATTTAAAAGATGAGGTGCTCAGGGATATGGTTTAGTAGAGGACAAGTATGGTTGGACTCCATCTCAAAGGTCTTTTCCAACTAGTGATTCTGTAATTCTGTGATAATACTGGGACAACATCTGGAGTGTAGGAGAAATAAAAGAAAAAAGTCAGTAGGCCAGCCGGTTTATTTTAAACATTTTACCTATTTGGGAGGCTTTTCTGTGTAAAACAAAGTGGAAAAGGAGAGAAATAGTAAAGAAGTTTACAGGTTGGAAAATAGCTATCTGGGGCAGTGAATTATGCCTAAATGTGCTTGGAGCCAGTGATAACCCTAATTTATGTAAACGCCTCGCAGTTGTTGGCCATAAAGCCAGTAGTTGTGTGTGCAGGGAAAAAGGGAGGGAAGAAATCTTAGGAGAATCTACTTTAGCCATTTTTAAACTGAGAGGTAGGAGTGCCTGTTCCCCATACATGAGAGGTCTGAGCAGAGCTCCATGTGCTGTTCCTACGCTCTTACCGAAGAGCTGAAAACCAGAAACTGTTAGTAAAACTGCAATGTCTGGCTTAGAGAAGCATTAGAGCAAGGAATAAGGGAAATGGTGAATAGACAGTGCAGAGCAAGAGCAGCTCTGACTGAAAGGCAGCTTCTACCGGGCCACCTTACCCAAAAGAAGACCCTCCACCTGGCATCTGTCCAGCCCAAACTGAAAATTAAGTTCAGCAGAGAGGGTGAGAAGCTGCCAGGGGTCCTATCAGCATGTCAGTAAAAAAGCAGAGGAAGAGTATGAACACCCGGAATACAGAAAAAAATGTAATTGAACACAGCATCAATTTATTCTCTTCATTATTTCCTTTTTTCTTTGATAAATTGTTGTTAGGCCAACTGAATCACACATGTCAAGGGAAAACTGCCTCACTGAAAAACATCAATTTAATTTTCTCAGGTTTTTTTTGGGGGGGGCTTGGTTTGTGTGTGTGTTGGTGGGACAGAGGCTCAAGCTGATATTTCTTTAGTATTTCCTCAAATATAAATCCAGTCCTCATTGAGGCAAATCAAGTCTCATCAGAAGGGTTGTAACTAAATGAAGAAAAGCTGCAAGGAGGACAAAGTAGCCTACATGCTTTTCCTCATGTTTATCTCTAGTGCAAAGCAGAATATGGTCACATCCTTACCTATCCTTTGCTGAAGTCCAGCTTAGAATACCAGATAAACTCTTCCACATTCCAGAGTTTGATAGGGAATAGCATCAAAAATATATTTATAGAATAAGACCTGACAAAGGAAATGCTATCATCCCTCCTCCAGAAAGAGTTGTCTTTCCCATGACTGAGCATGTCTGTAATAAGAGCCCGGCTGCAGAAGAGGGACACTGCTGCAGCTATTCTTAGAGATCAGCCAACAGGACCAAGAGGCTTGTGTGTCATTCCACATGGCTCAGGAGGAGTTTGGATGCTGAGCTTATCAGTTCTGACAGAGAGTCTATGATCTGTGTCAATGTGAGGAGCATGCTGCTTGTATCTGAAGGCAAAGCAAAAGGAAAATGCAATGATAGTTAACTGCTGTTCACAGCTGAGCTGAAGTAACAGACACTAAGCTTTACCTTCAACCAGAAGAACCCTGTTATGGTGGGAAACAGCAAAGCTGGTGCCTACAGAAAGCTATTTAAATTCCAGGACGCATTGCTGCCTTCGCTATGGTATGGAAAAGCAAGCAACAAACAGCTCAGAGATTGCGCTTAAAATACATGGCTGTTATCGTGGCTACCCCAAGACTAACCCTGAGAATCCTCTGCTTCTTTGTATTTAAAACATGATGTAATCCTTAGCAGAAGCAGTTACAGAGCCTTTGGCTACGTAGTGAGCAGTCAGTATTTCTGGATGACTACTTGCTACCTAATAAAAATGTCAGCATACTGGGTATTTATTTGCTGAGCCAATCGCTGTCATAAAGGGTTACTCAGTGCAGTTATAAGTTAACAGCTCTAGCACAGAATGAAAACAAATATCACCCGTGACACCCAGGTGACTGTAGTTACACTGCAGTTACTCAGGTAGAAAAGCATTAATAATTCATCTTTCTTTGTCCTGAATCATCAGTGACAGGCAATTTGGGAAAAGGATTCACACTTAGGAGACAAAAAGTGACAACTCCTGATAACTGGCAAGACCCATGCATATTGCAAACTCTACAGCGAAAACAAACTCCTGTCTTGCAGTAGATGTACTTTTCAAATCAATAGGACAACATGACAACTTACTAATAAGACAGAAAGGGAGGAGATTTATCTGTATTAAGCTAAGCAGTACTGCACAGTAGGACATCCTCCATTAAAGGCAAATTGGAGAACATTTGCGTGGGCAACCATGAGCGAGGCTGTGTAGAAACTGTTAATGTTTGGCCATGCATTTCATGTAACAGTTACATAGGCTACTAAGAAATGCTAAGGCTGCTTCAAGTACTTCTTTGATTATTTAAAATTAAGATTTTTATTTTTTTTTAATGAAGACAATTCGGGCTTTCTTCACAGATACTGCCCTACTAAGCTCTTCTGGGCTAACTGCTGTGAGAAGCAGTATTGTCCTCTACATAGAGTCTCCATCACGCCTCAGGCTTGTTTACAGAATTTTTTTTGCAGACTGACTGGCTTATTCTTTATGACTTCTTCCTCTTTTGCCTTGTACATAATTGTCCAAGTGGCCTCATGCAGAATCTTTCCTTGGTACCTTAGAGAGTCATACCTCACTCTCTCACTTGGTGATGAGTGATACTACACTCACTCTCCCAATCAAATACATCCTCTCTTGACTTTGCCATGCTCAAGTCCTCAAGTTCAGAATATGTTGTGCTCCAAAGCTGAGACCTTTCACTTAGGTGTATGGTCTGGACTTGGCACAGATGATTTTGCCTTCTGTTCATTCAGACTCAAATGCCTAAGGATATAACCAGCTCATTGGTTAAACAACATCCTACATCACAGCAGTACATGGCTCAAACCACTTCAAGGGTTGAGAGGAGTACTTATTTGAATAGTTTTGCACAGTGATGGAAACATCACAGGATTTGTTATGAATGATACCAAGTGTTTTCCAGTTGGCAACACAGCGGATGGCACAGCTGAGTTGTGTAATATTCTTTTGTAAAGAGTTGCAACAGACTTCACCTGACTACAAACCAACCGACTCAAGATGGTCTGGATCCTACAACATACTCTCAGTAACTGTCAAGATCTGGCCAGTGCTTGGAGATCTAACTTTGTAACACCAAAACAGGGAAGCTTCTGGGGAGGCAGATCTGGTTTACAGCAGCAGGTTTAAGAGATGAAGAGCACTTCTTCCCCCTTTGTACAGATAACTCTATAAGGCACAGGAAGACCCTCAAGCAGTTATTACAGCTGTCCAGTTCAGTAACTGAATTCTGAACCACATCATTTACCCAGTTTTGATCCCAGACCTGGTACTACCCAGCAATAAATGTAGCTTGCCATTTTATTTATTACAAATTCTGCAGGCTTACCAGTGAATACAAGTTTTTTTTTCTCAGATCAGTACATCCTCTCTGTGCTTTATCACCATTTGCCACTCTCTTTAAAAACAGAGTAAACAGAAAAAGCAGCATTTATAGCCAGATGTTGAAAGTTACTTTGCTAATATCCATGGCCTCGTGTTAATCTCTGCCAGTTAAAATCTCTCCCTTTTTCCCCAATTCCACTCTTCCTGGGTGAAGGCTAACCATAATAATTTCACTGATTTGAAGACCACAATTTGACTTCATGTATCTGATAATCAGTTATTAGCTTCTGTATAAATTCTGATGCCTTATATTGCACCAGAGAGGCATCAGAAGTCACAGTAGTAGTTTTGTGAAGACAGACAGCAAATCTTGGTGTTGCAGAAAGTGGTGCTAGTGGTTAGAAGACACACATGCAAATTGCAAAATCCAATTTGGTATTTGTGGACTATCTGTCCTCTCAAGTCTTACGATGCTCTTTTACTGTGATTCTCATGATCCGTGTCAAGGAGACAAGGGAGTTATACCTACAAGTCTTCTGCAGAGGAGACAACCATTCACTAGCATAGGCAGAGACGATGACTTAACTCCCAGAGATTTTTTAATTTTTTTTTTTTTGCTCCCTTGAAGCCGAGAAAGACCACAGAAAGAATTATTGCATTGGAAATTAAGGAAAGATCAAGCCAAAGAAATATAAGGAGCATATGGGACCGATCTGTAGGCTAGACATGGTCAAAAGAAGAAACCACCTACAGAAGACAGGAGACTCCACCACCTCCCCTTCCAGGGGAATATCTCCTTGAATATCTCCTTCTCTGGAGATATTCAAGACTTGTCTGGATGCCTATCTGTGTAATATGAGCTAGGGAGCTTGCGTTG
>VZTU01018055.1:487798-563685 GCA_013400835.1 Zapornia atra
GAGGATAGAGAGAGAAGGAAATAAGTGGGGGGAGAGAGAGATGCTGTAGTTTGAGGAGAACCCTGAGATGCAAAAAAAGGATTCTGGTTGCCCTGAAGGACTCGTTAAAATGTTACGAACTGAGGAAGAAGATGAGAAATATATGTAGGACGTTAGCATTTTTTCCAGTACTATAAATCTTTTATGCTGGCTACTCTGAAAAATAATGGGATTTAGAACTTCTTGCAATCTCATTGCTTATCTGCTTCCTTCATAACACATCTGAAGACACAAGCACCCAGATGGGTTAGAGAGATGGAAAAAAATGATAAATTAAAAAAGATTAAATTTATCTTTAAGGGTGCAAGAAATCTTGGTCTATGAAATGCCAGTTCCATGCAAAAGTGATAACCAGAGAGGATTTGTACCAGAATAGGTAAAGCAAGAGATAGCACAGTTGCCTTTTCCAAACACAAGAAGTTCAAACATACAAGCCCATCATGAAGGCACTCAAGCACAGTTATTTGTCACTGTCAGCTGGAGGGATCTCTCCCAAGATTGTATGACAGACTCCTCTGCATTAGGAACAACGTTGGCAGCAGGTCTAGCAAGGTGATCCATTCTCTCTGCTTAGTACTGGCGAGGCCACACCTGGACTACTGTATCCAGCTCTAGACTTCCCAGAACAAAACAGGCATGTATTTGCTGTAGCAAGTCCTGAAAAAGGTAGCGAAGATGATTATGGGACTGAAGAAAAAGCTGAGAGAGCTGGGACTCTTTAGCCTAGAGAAAAGAAATCTCATGGGATATCTCATCAAATGTATGAATACCTGATTGGAGGGATGAAGGAGGATCCCGGTTGCTCTCAGTGTTGCCCAGGGACAGGACAAGAGGCAATGAGCACAAACTAAAACACGTAAAACTCCATCTGAACACCAGGAGACACTTTTCCACTATGAGGGTGACAGAGCATTGCCACCGGTTGCCTAGAAAGGTTGTAGAGTTATTCAAAATCCATTCGGACTTGGTTCTGGGCAACTTGTTCCAGCTGGCTCACTTGAGTACAGGGGTGGAACAACATCTCAAGAAGTGTCTCCCAACCTCACTGATTCTGTGAGTCTGTGACCTTGGGGCCTGTAGATGTTATTTGCTACATATGAGATATAAAACTTAATTCCCAGCCACGTGAAGACTTTGTAGGACTATGGCATTTGCCCAAAGCATCCTTGCAGTGCTGACTGCCTAGAAGCATTAAGGCATGCAAACCTAGCCTGATCAGCTGGGAGGAGAAATGCACCCAGTTCTTACCAGCTGGATGAGCCTGTTGAGAGAGGAATAGAAAGGTGCATCTTAGACTACTTGTTCTCAGTAGCTGGGGCTTGATCAAAGTGATTTACTGCCCAGTGATAACTATTGTCCAGAAGTTAGACCTACAAAAATTAATAAATTCTCCACAACATTGCAAGTTCCTTTATTCCCTGACATGAATACCTAGCTTTACTACCCAAAACAATCAATTCCACACGATGTGTATGTTGCTGAGTTACAGCTGTCTCACACAAGAGTATTTTGAGAGAAACACATAAAAAATTTGATTCAGAGCCTTCAATATTGAAGACATTAAATGAGTGGGACTGCAGTGTTGATTGTTGTTGTTAATTATGAATTAATTATGAGTGGATAATTAGAACTGAACCCAGCATTCTTTGTATTGGTTTTGTACCGAGCAGTATGACTAAGCTAAGGCCACTGGGATGCCTGTGTACAAACACATTTTGACATCATGAATGAGGAACAACATGCTCCTCTCAGCTGCTGTACACCCGCTGCTCCTGCTGGAGAAGATGGTGGTTATATGCCCTGTCCAAGGGCAAGAGCCCACCTCCATAAGGAGGCCAGTGCAGGGATAAAGGAAGAAGAAAGAAATGGGATAACACGCCACAGTGAAGTCCTCTATGACGGGAGGGAAATAGAGAGAGCACACAACACTGTCTACTTTCCTCCGAAAGAAAATATCATGGCAATGATTTCCCTCACACCTGTGCATGAGTTTCCCAGACCAGAGTTACTCATCCTTTGGGCTATTCCAAATCTGAGACTTTCAACAGAGTAAAAACATCGGTGACCTGCTGCTAAAACACTATGCACTTTATGAGGGAGCTCAGTTCCATTCTCCTAATTTAGCAGGGTGGAAATAGGGGCAGTGGATCTTGCCCGAGGTCCTCCACCATACCAAGCGGTGGAGATAGAAATACAAGCTACTCCGAATCCCAGCATCACGTTCTCCTTACTGTACCTCGGCCAGGATCCCTCCACAGTTAAGAGAGATGTGCAAGTAGGAAACTTAAGAAACTGAAAATAGTTATTTAAAAAAGGAGTAGCGGAGAAGAAACTTGTCTCTTCTACAAAGTCGATAACCAAACGATTATTTCAGGTAAGGGAGACAGTAGATGGCAGTGTCCCCCAATACTTCCTAGGGAGACACTGCTCTTACACTCAACATCCCTGCTACAGAACAGAGTCTAACCCCCCCTCCCAAGCCAGTGACAGATACTACACGGGAAAGACTTCGCTCCCCACTGCAATTTAAAAACAGTCAGTGTCTGGAAGAGTAATGCTATGCAGCCTCTTACCTCATTTCTCCTTAGGAAAGCCTCGTAGCTCACTTTTCCTGTCTTGCAAGTTAACCTACTATCAACAACATCTAACAGATGACAGTAGATGATGACCGTTTCTGGACTGAAGGAAACACTGGTCAGTCAGCTCATCAAATGCATTCCATAGTAACACACTATGACAGCTTTCCATTTTCTAAAATCCTGACATCTGGCCTTCAGACACAAGGTATGAAAAAGCCAGGATAAAGGTCCTAGGGCAGAACAGAGATCTGGCTTCAAATTATGTGCTCCTGCTGGCTTCCCGTGTCACGATGAACAAGTAGCTATGTGTCTCTGCATTCTGGTTCCTGATGCACTGCAGAAATATCTGATTTGGGTTAATGTTACTAAACATTAACCAAAAAAATCTGCTCTCCCAATCAGTGAAAGAATTCAGAATAACTCGAGTGACTCAAAGACCCAGATTTCTGTGGCAGATACCTAAATATCTGTTGAAGTCTTCTCACAAGAAATTGTCAAGATTATTCCATTAATATTTGTAAGACAACCATGGTATAAAAAAAGCCCTAAGAGAAACCTGGAACTGAGATAAAGAAAATAAATCGAGAAAAAGCAGAATTTTGTAATGGTTTTCTCAACAACAAATCAAAACTGGGATCTGGCTTGGGGCAGACACCATTCAGTTTTCTCTGGAAGAAGAGGAGCAGAACAAATGGACTCAATGGAAAGGTCAAGAATTAAAACATCTATGCTTCCAGTGCTGCTGGATATTCTGTTCCCTTGTAAAAATCAACATAGCTCTGTCAACCACAATATTGGCATATGCAAGCTGGTCATCTGACCTCTTCTCTGAGCTTTGGTGTTATCTTGGACTCTGAAGACCATTATTAGAGTGCTTTGCAGTGAAACAACTGCTGCAGAGCCTGGTGATATGAACTTTTAACACCTACTATGTCACTAGAGCAGGGCATAGACCTTGCAACTGGCCTTGGGTGCAGGGATAAAGAATAATGGCAAACTAAGCCAACCTGACAGGACATGCCACCAGCATTTAAAATTAGCCTTAATGAGTCATTCAGGCATGTGCTACGAGATCCCAAACCATCCACATTCTTAACCTCCTTTCTCTAAAGCTCCAGAGTGATACAAAACCTTTCATTACAGCATGCTAGTGATCTAGTTTTAATATACAAAAAGAGATACAAACCAATAATTTTAAATATACTCAGAACATATTGTGATGCACCGCATGGTTGTGAAGGACAGCACATTTAAGGTTGAACAGGGATAAGGGGAGAGCAGGAACAGATTTATAGATCAGTTCTGATCACTAGGTAATTGCAAAGCTCCTTCTGTTTCCAGTATGTTGAGGGAAAATTGTCCTACAGATTTACATCAGCACAAGATGAGGAATTACAAGACTTCCACGGGCAGGGTGGGGGAAGATTCTCCTGCAGAAACTGCCAAACTGCCAAACTGGAAGCTAAAGCCAGTGGGAGGACCACCTCACATGCTGCAGTTTCCCTTTTGTTGGCCCAATCAGTGGTGCTATTGTCATTGTGGCAAGAGAGGAGAGGAGAGAACAGAAAGTAAGGGCCAGGCAGCTGCACCTGATGCTTCTTCACATACTGATTTTAGAGTTCCTGCATGGTCTGGATTGATTCTTCAGCTCTTTCAAAGAGCCAAGGAGATAGATTTCCCTTTATGCTCAGAAAGACTGGTTTCTATGACCTTTGGCAAATGCACTCACTCAGTCATATGTGGGCATCTCACGTTTTGTGGAATGAAAGGTTTGCCTGGTTTGTGTGTCCACAGCTGGAAGTTTCCTGCACTAAGCAACCACTCAGTAAGAATCGCTGAAGGTCATAAAAAGAAAAGATCATTCAACTATTTAGGAAGATAAAAGAAGTATATTTGCACATAAATCCCTAATTTTAGGAGCCTGTGTGGTATACAGGTACCTTTAGAAAAAGCACTTTGCAACACACTGAACAAGGTTCGAATGGCAGAAGAAACCCATGTCATCAGAGAAACTCAATTAAAGGTGCTTATTTAGTGAATTACCGTAGCTTGATGTTTTTACATCTTTAGAGGCATTGGATTACAGCTATCCTACCTCTCGAGGCGTTCTTCTTTCTCACAATCCCAATACTATGTATGAAGCCAAGAAGGCAAAGGCCTCCTGTCCAGGCCACCACCATTCCTCTGAAACACCCAGGCACAGTACAGTACACTGCTCCTCCTGGACCATGATACCTGTATCCTGAAATGTCCTGAATATGCATTCTGCTGTTGTGGTTTTAGCACCAGCTTAGGGAAAGCTTTCCTCAATGGCATCATCAGAAGTATCCCAGGAATGTGCTGGCAAGTGATCAGCATCGAAGATCTTGCTTAACTCATCCAGATGAATTGCCAAGTAATGGCTCCTGCTGAGGTTCAAAAGTTGTTTCAGCTGGTATTTCCCAGCTGTGCCACTGGTGACACTAAAGACAGGAAAATGGTTCAAAGTGAGATACCTGGGAGGTGTTGGCCAGAAATTTGAATAACAGAGTTTACAGACTTCTCAGACTGCTCAGCTTTCTTTACCAAAGCAAACCTCAGGTTCATCTCGGTGTTACAGAAGCCAGGCAGTAACTTTGGAGACTTTATGAAATTGGCAGGCAGTGTCTCTGAACACAGGGCATAGGGTGAAGCTTTGAATCAACCACTGTTACAAGTCCTGACCTTCTAGATGTGTCCGTGTTTTCTTTTTATCTCTCTGAGCTACCAGGAGAACACCTCATCACTGTCCACTCTTCTAACCAGTCTATCCTTCCAAGTCACCCTTCAGCCAGCGTCAAGCCCCGGCAGAATAAGAGCAGCACATACAATGTGACCGCAGACGGCTCAGCTGTGCCCTCAAGCTTTGGCGTTTGCATCCAGCGTACCTTGCTGTCAGACTCAGTGTCACATTTCGTCCTAGTTTGTGTGCAGGCATGCTTGTGTTTCATGTCACATACAATAAAGGATATTTTTAAGAAGGCTTGTCCTGTTCTGGAACAGTTGGCATGTACATGCAGGTAATAGAAGCTCTTACCGCCTACTTTCACGAAAGTCTGTACGGAACAGAGCTATGCCAATAATTGATTTTATAGGTCAGCAGCCTAAGGAAAAGCAAACACAAAGAATACAGTTATATTTGTATTAACTGGAGTACACATTTCTATTCGTTAATTTCCCTGGCTCCTTCAACAAGAAGAAGTAGCTATCACCCTTCTTCCCTCAGAATTACAATGTTCAAAAAGAACAGACCTCTACAGGCTTTATCCATTTCAGCCATCCTTTGGAGAGCCACTACATACTTTGGTTTTCTACATGATGTTCCAGAAATTTCTGAAGAATGCAAATCACTATTTCAAAGCAACATTCCTCAAAATCCATGGACAAAAAAAAAATAATTACCTGATCTAAGGCTATGGCATCTTTCAGCTCACCTTTTGGTTCTAACAGCACCCAATGTTTGCTCAGCTCTTTTACCAGTCTTTTAAGAATCTAGTTCAAAGACATAATGAGAAAAGCAAATTGGACTTCTTTCCACCCTTGTTTTTTATATTTTCTAAGCAAAACCTCAGGGTTTGCCTTAATTGTTTTGCCTCACACACTCGGCCCTAATTAGCAGACTGAGCCATTTTAGTAAGGAAACAGTGATTGTTATCTGCAGCATGTAAGGTTCTAAAGGCCCCCCCAATAAAATCAGTTTCACTTTCTCTATGTTATAGAAAAACTTCTGGAAGAGGCTTGCCATCCTACCTAAAGCATACACAGCCTTCATGGGCAGGGGACAGTAGGACTGGAGAAGGAGAACAGTATGAGAGAAGGAGAGAGCTAAAAGACTTTCTGCTAGTTCCTATTATGAGTGTATTCCACTAAGAGTGAAATGCATATAAACACATTTATAATGTATTTCTACTGGACAACCCCCTGCCTGCAGCAGCAGCGTGCTTTACTTCAACAGCAGCTGCGGCACTGCGCCATGCAAAAAGGGCCTGGAGATCTCACCCTCATCCCCAGCTGACCCCTGACTACCAACAGCTTACAGACTACTCCTTACAAAAACCCGTGTACCCCACTACACCAGTCACAGCAGTACTAACCCTGACAGGAGTAGCTTCCTGCAAGATTTTCCTGCTCATTTAGAAATCTCAAGAAGTATAAGTGTTCTATTCCAGGGAAGCTATTAAAACCATATTAAGGTAAAGTTACGGGCAGGGTGTTCATGGTACCACATACCCATCCCACCCCCATCTTTAAGAGGACTGGCTTCTTTCAATCCTGGCAATGCCCAGGCTCCTGATGTTTCAGACCATGAAGTATAACTTGACAGCTAGCCTATTAATCTGTGTTAAATGAAATCAAAGCTAAAGCTCAAAAAAAAAAACCCCAAACCCAAACCTAAATTTTGTGATGAAGTTAATCTTTTCATTTTTTCCTTTTTGTTTGATAACCAGCATATTCTGTTGAATAACCAGAGCGTATTTCCTAATATAGCTGCAAGGAGTTTCACAATAGCATTCATTCATTTTATAAAAGAGTCAAAGCTCTACTGTCTTACATCATTTTCAATGAATGCTTTAGAGTGAAATGGCAATCATGAGACCTCCAGCCTACACAAGGAGGAAGTGGTTTTGCAGGCTTGCCAGATTAAAGAGTGACATCACATTATCTTCGTCAATGCTGATTC
The DNA here is from genome assembly GCA_013400835.1 of Zapornia atra. NCBI lineage: Eukaryota > Metazoa > Chordata > Aves > Gruiformes > Rallidae > Zapornia > Zapornia atra. The sequence goes on from VZTU01018055.1 coordinate 495,116, forward strand.
CAGTTCTTCGATAATCAGGCAAACATGGAAAGTGCTGTTCTCGTATCACATGGTCAGACATCACTTTCCATTCATTAGTGGAATTAGCACTGCTTGCCTCAGCAGAAGCCCTGTATCCTCTACTGTAGGAAACTTGCAAAAGCTGAGAAAATGTGACAGAAAGAGCGACCATCTCTATTCTCAAGCTGATCTATTCAAGATGCACATTCCAAAGCCACTTGCTATTTGTTTATGCCACAAATCAGAGAAAACTGAAACCTTGTCCTTGCACAGAAGAGAGCGTTGTGTGCCATCACTTTCAATCCTAAACCGACCAGCAACAACTTTTGCAATTTTGCAACCAAGGCTTCAAGCAGTGCACCATGAATTCCTTGGTAATTTGCTTTTTTCAACAGAGTGCATATAACTCCCAGACTCTTAAACTTTTCTACAAGGTTCCCACACTGAAACTTTGCTGGAATGAGAGATAGCTTGGGTTCACAGCAGACTTTTAAGAGAGCTTTTCAAGGTGACAAATTATACAATGTGTCACTTCTGTGACAGAAATTTGGGCTTTACCTGCAGCCCTTTTGAAATGAGAATGCAAGAATATCTTTCTGTATACATCTATATATAGTCTAGCATATTACATTGAACAGCTGCTATGTGCTCCTGATCTGCCTGGAGAGGAAATTTTCTGACTGTCACATTTAGTCTCAAAATTAAGTCCATTACTGTTCCTTAGCTGAGACAATGCTTCTTCTCCACATAGGACACCGTGTAGAGATGCATAATGTTTATTAAACATCTCCCAGTGCATTGTGCACATAACCCCAAAACCCATGCCAGATCTTTTACAGATGGATAAACAAGGTTCACACCCCATGGACACTGTGCAGTCCAAGGCACCCCTACCTCAGATCTCATGTGAGTAAATGTTCCACAGAAGAAACATGCAGAATACCAGCTGATGCTCCAGCAACCCAGAACTAAGGACTCAGATTTTCTGCAGATATATCCTTGCCTGATTTTGGAATCCAGTAAGGCTTAAGGTTCAGATTAAGCTTTTTGCATGGTCAAGGCTTTTATAAGGTTCCTCTTTTCGACTTTCTGGTGTTCAGAAGGAGACCAGATCACCAAAGTCAGTCCCTCAGTGAGGGCACAGGTAAGCTTGTTTCGGTTTATGCAGCTTCATGGCTTCTATAGGTGACACATCCCCTTCAGACCTCAACTTTTTGGTTGTATGAAAAATCACTGAAGGAGGGAAAGGGGTGGAGAAAGGGGGCACTGTATGAATGCATAGCCAGAATTTCCTTAAGAAAGCAAATCAAAGCACTGGTAAAGTAGAAGCCCTGCAAAGCTTCATATAAAGGGTAAGAATGTGCCTACACTGAGCACAGAGCACACACACAACTTCACATAAGCAGCACCACAACAAGCTGCAGTGTTGTGTAACTAACACCTGGGCAGAGCATGGCTCCCAGCTATGACCCACTGGGTACAGGACAAATGGGAAATGACAGGACTCCAAGATGTTTAATCTTCTCAGCCTCCTGTCATATCAAAATCTTTACGTGATTAAGACATTCAAAATATACAATGGACAGCCATAGGAATGGGGGGGGCATGTGATTAATCAGAGGTGGCAACTGATCCCCAGAGGTCTCAGTCATATTCTGTCATAGCAGAGAGGCCTGGGTAAGCGGCCGTATCTCAGGCCAATTCACCCAATGCCATCTCAGCAGCATCTGCTGTTCTGCTGCCTCCTACAGCAGTGCACTCCTCTGAGCACATACCCTGCCAGCACGTGGCTGCTGTTGGCCTGATGAGAGCCCACCATGCTCCCTCATTTAAATTGCCCAAAAGACACCATCAATTTGCTCACCCATGCACTGGTTCCAGGCCTGAAACATTTCCACTTTGCATCAAAAGTTTCCCTGATCACTAGAAGGCATGCAAAACCAGCAAACAAACCCTGAAGTGCTTGGTGTTACTTTTTAGATGGCAGGACTAAAACCCTCATTTGGCTCAGCTATTCTCAACTCAGTTCATCCTCACTGTTTAACCTTTGGGAACTTTGGGTAAGCTCAGAGGTGAAAGACACCAAATCTTATCAGAGTAGAAGCAAGTCGTTCCCTGAAGTAAACTAAGTTCCCTTTTTCATTTGCACAGCTACGTCATAGGTTGTAGAGAAGGAAATCTTCCAAGCCTGTCAGGCCCAAAAGCGGTAACACACGACAACGCCCACAAGGTTAAATAAGCACTACTCTGATAAACCCCATTCAAACAAAGGAAAGAATTACAGCTCCTTTCTTGAACTGGAAGTCCCAATCAAGATTATAATCCCCAGACACTATGCCCCAAAAATAAATTAAAAAAAAAAAATTAAAAAAATAAACACAAATATAGCTTGAAAAGAAACAAAATCAGCCAAAGAAGCCTGTATTACTATGCACTCACTCATACAGTTCATCTGAACTGAAGCACTCTACAAATGAGTGCATCTCCTCAGGAGTTTTCATCATAAGAATGAAATTTCTCAGCTCTCAAGAGGCAACAAACAGTAAATCATTTAGATCATGAAACCTGGATAGCAAGCAGCTTGCAGCCGAAATTCACTTCCTCAAAATAGCGGCATTTGCAATGCATTTATAAAACTCCGGTTTAGCCACTTCTCTTAATCCAGAGTCTTGGGTTCACAATAGATGAAAAAGCTCTGACCACAGACATTTCCTAACAGAAAAGGAATTGGGAAGTGATTCTGTCCTTCAAAGGTTCTGGCTAATAAGCGTCACTTTAGATCCATTTGAAAATTTTTCATTTGTAATCACGGGATGTTTACTTCTTGCTGTTGTTGGTATTACTAATTTGGGATCTAAAGGTCCAACTGGACCACTAGGTCATGACGCTATGCATCATGCATACTGCTGTCTTAGGTAGGTCCTTTTCAAAAAATTTAGATTGAACCATCAGTTCAAGCAGGTTATTTGTTAGGAAAAGAATGGGCTATGGACTTCAGGGAGAGGTGATAAGATTATGCACTTATATTAAGACAGTTTTGCACAGCCTAGGCCCAAGAGCAAGTCCCTGTGTGGGAGAATGGTCCATACTCTATGCCCTGTGAAGGCACACTATGGGCAGATAAAAAGCATGTCACATCTATCTGGTGTCTCCTAAAATCCAAGTCTAAAAGGCATGTAAGTTTTCAGGCAGCTTTATTTAAGCATGAAAAAAAAAGAACCAACAACAAAACAAGCATTGCTAAATGTATACAAAAATATCACTGGGAAAAAGTCTTATCTCATTTTCCTATGGGTTTGTGAGCATTACTCTAGATAGGTGCCTTTTGGAATAGCTGCAGCACACAATGGCAAATGGTTTCTTTCCCATCTGATCTCCTTCTCCCCGATCCTCCCAGTGTCAGAGCCTTTAGGTAGCAGGCACTTTTTATCATCCCCCCATTGCTTCTCTAGAGCCATTCAGTTACATTTTTCAGGTTGCTTTGATCTTCTCCCATGTGACTTTTCCCTCCAGGGAATTTCCACTGTGCTTTCTCAGTGGAGGAGATGACATGAGTCTCATGAAGCATAAGCTGCATGTTCCCCAAAGCCAGGAAACTATTCAGGGTTTCACATGAATGGAACTGGGCCTTCTTTCTCCTTTATTGTTTAAACAGAATTAGAGGGTTCCTTTGAAGGTGTAGCCACACAATAGCTATCTTCCAAGCCCTTGCATGATCTTATTTCCAAATAACACTCTTTTCCCTCACCCACATCTCTCAAAACCAGCTGTTCCTCCATGTAGAACAAAACTATGCAACTGCACATTAATTGTCCTAGCCAGGGGACAGAGGGTCAGGTGGATCTGCTTTTGCACATAGCAGCTTTACATATTTCCTATGCATCCATCACATTTTTATTCTGGCCTCTCTCAACATCTTTGCTATGGATGAGAGTTGAATGAAACCTAGTGCATTTTCAGAAATTACTCTGGGCCCTTATTCTGCTGTCCTTGCTACAGAAGTCATTCCTTGGTATACTTGAGGCCTGTTAACCCTGTTCTGTACAAGCGAAGTTAAAGTACCAAGTGTTTTAAGGATACGGCCTTGCAGAGGAGAGGTGTTAACTGCACTGCTGATCCAATGTAGTTCTTCTAGGCACTGGCTTCACAGAAATCAATTTGACTCAGTGGACACTTGACCATTCCAACCAAAACCACGCTTTGCATCAGTTAAGTTTTTCTAAAAGGCAGGGCAGAGCCAAAACAGTCCCCACAGCAGAACACTTTGTTCGAGTTCAGAAGGGCTAGTGTTGAGCAATGAGACAGTTAGTTGACTCCTAATTGTTCTCCTACACAGATACACAGATCTAATCACAATGAAAGTTGTCTGAAAATTTACTGACACTTCCCCCTTCCCTCAAAAGTCAACAAATACCATTTAACCATTTGTCAAAAATAAAAGAAGGCGTCATAGAAACTGGTGTGTTTCAGGTCCAGGATGAAACATTAGAGGGAGAAAAGCTCTTCAAATCACTTTGGGCTACTTCCAGTAACAGAAGAAACCAGCCTTCATGTAATCCTAAAAAACAAAAAAAGAAAAAAAAAGGTGGGGGGAGAACGGGCAGGGAGAGAGCTAATAATAAACTGCTTCCAAATGGATAACAAATAAAATACTAGCACATATTAGAGACAACTGCTCATGATCAGTTCTTTTGCCATAAGGCTGTTCTCAAATTCATCAACATGTTCACCCTTCAGCCTCTCTTCTTACTATTATGTTGTGCCATAAGAAAAGCCTCCACAGCATCATAACTGAAAAAAATACACCTTGTTCCATCTGAAAACAGCTTGAGCTTAGTGGGGGAATGGGTAGAAACTGCTGGACCAACAAATGTGAACTCTGATTTGTGCATCATTTTTCCTGTGGTGATCCAAGAACATCTGGGTACACAAAGTTTCTCTTTAAAGACACAAGTTGCCTTTACTTCATACTTCACTCACAGCCCTTCATCTGTTGTAGAAGAGCAGGTTTCAGCATATGCAAAACAGCTGATGCAGTTTTAGAAACAGAACTTGAAGAAAGTAATGTGTATGTGTTTAAGTCAGTCGAGGAACATCTTAATCAGCTTGAAAAAACTCCCAATATTTCCAAACAGTAAGGCTGATGGCAAAAAAAAAAAAAACCTGAGTCACCTAAATGTTCTCATTACCTAATGATATGATGGCACACAATTTTTCCACAATCTCTGAGTTGTTCCATAGTCTGTCATTCTCCACTACCTTAAAAGTGAACTTCAGAAATACCAAGCTGTAGTTCCTCTGGCTGCAATACCTGCACAGAGACATTGCCAAACAGCAGTACCCAGTTCATAGATCAAAAATAATCATAACCATAGTTTTATGACCTAAAGAGATGGCAAGCTGTATTAGGGGATGAATTCTAAAAGGAGAGAAAAGGTGACTATTCTCTGGGAAGTTTCTCTGAGAGACAGACTGATTCACTTGCACTCATGTATACTCCCAGTTTGGGTAACTGATGCTGTACCACAGACTGCCAAGGTAAATTGGTACCACTTTATCAGACCTGAGTATCTAAGAATCACAAATAAAGGCCACAAAGCTCCTGCTATATTTATCATGAAGATTTTCTAAAATACTATCACCTTTGTCCACCCGTTTTTATGGTGATGCTATGCTTACTGACAGCACACATTTATGCTTTTCTCCAAAAATAGCCGTTTTCCTTTAAAAAAAGGTAAATAAAGGGGAATGTATAGAATCTGAAGTAATCTGCAGGACCCATGAGCAGTAGCTTCCCAGCCAGACAGCTGACAAAGCCGCTAATATAATTCAATCACAGAGAGAGACAGGAGTAAAACATGTGGCAGGAAAAGCAGCTAAGGACAGATTAAATCACCTGCAAGTGTTCTGCATGCTGAATTGAATGTATCCATCCATGGCAAGATTTTCAGAGCACCTAGATGTCCTTTGACTTTTTTAGATTTGTGGGCACTTGACACCTCTGAAAATCAGGCCAGTGAGAAAATGAGACTATATCAGACTGTGCAGCTAGCATACCAAACAGAAATGTACCTGCCTGGTCAGACCCAGCTCAAGGCAAAGGCAGGGAATTTGGCTGCTTGGAAATGGCAGGCTGCCAGGGGCAGACAAGCACTCGTCCACAAATGACCTGGACAACCTGGCTTTCTGGGCACACATTTAGGTTAAAACCAAACCATTAAAAATCTAGTCTAGTGTACTACAAAAAAACATCCCTGTGATCTACATGTTTGGAGTACATGGAAGCAATAAGGACAAGTCTCCAGTCCAGACAGATTCACTGGGGCCCAGCCCCACAACCTCCTCCGGAAGAGATGGGAGGGTACTAGCTGTATGAAGCAAGCACAGGCAGTTTTCACCTCCTGCCTTCACAGTCTATCATGGATGCAGGGGAGAAACCAAGGGGTTTTTTTGTGATGCAATGATTATATTAAGTTATAGGCTCTTGATTTTTGAGCTGCCTCAATTCACCTCTGAACCGTCTCCCCTTCACAGCTTAGTTCGTAGGCTTACCCTACAAGACAGAAGAGTGAGCCTTGTGTTGATTTTAGTGTATTTGGAATAAAGTTAGAGTCTGCCTTTGGCTTCCAAATCCAGAAAGCCCTGTCAATATAGACTGATATAGGCACAGTTAAGTATGGAAACTAAATCAAAGCGTTCTAGTCAATAGACTATCCTCTGTCCGAGTGGGAGTGGGAGGGATGACATAGTAAGAGGTCATGATTTGTCACTGCCTGCTTATAACCTTCACAGAATCACAGAATCACAGGGTTGGAAAAGACCTTTAAGATCATCAAATCCAACCATCCCCATCCTAAGTTAAACCATATCTCTAAGTACCTCATCTACCCTTTTTTTAAACACATCCAGGGATGGTGACTCAAACACCTCCCTGGGCAGCTTGTTCCAGGCCCTGACAACTCTTTCAGTAAAAAATATTTTTCTAATATGTAAGCTAAACCTGCCCTGGTGCAGCTTCTTGCCATTTCCCCTTGTCCTATCACCTGTCACCTGGCTGAAGAGACCATTGCCCAACTCTCTACAACCTCCTGTCACCTTAAATGCATCTATTTCTCTTCTAATGTGCGGTTTGCATTCCCTCCTCCCTTCTAGGTTACTTAAACAAGTCAGCAGAAGACAGACACACTGTTAGGCTGCTCAGCAACCTCTTCCTTCTCAGTGAGCACATGCTCCTGAGGAAACACCACTCCAAACACAGTTCCAAATTTCAGGAGAATTAAGATTTCTCATAAGGCTTTCCAGCACTTCACTGCTTCAGCAGATCAGGAACACTGTAGAAAAAGCATGTCTCGTGGCAGGGCAATACTTCCACTTCTGGCCAAAGCCAGAAGGTGGACAGATGACCAGAAATTTAAAAAACAATAGGGATTAAAAAGCTGAACATCCAGAGAGGTCACTTTTTTCAGAGAGAAATTAAGGCCATCTATTATCTGTGGTCAACAAAGAGAAAATTGTCATAAAAACACCTTCATGAAATCCTTTTGGCTCACTGCTCTGCCACAGAAAGACACATGCCCCTAAATGTTACCTGCCAGAACACACACGCTGCCCTGGCAATGTAAGTAACAAACAGGGCTTCTGCAACCCTGAGCATCCATCAGGACCACATTGCCCCAAGAAAACAAAATTCAACTAAGAAGAGTAAACACAGCCTGACAAGAGATCTCTGTTTTTAATCACAAAAGTACTTAGCAACTGGACCAGGCTTAATCCCCTCCCTTCTCTTAGCATTGTCACTTGCTCTTAACATTGGAGCTATGGTTGGAGGCAGGTAGAGACATCAAGTAGGACTTTGCTTCTTCCATGTTCCAGAAAAAGTCTCAGCCGGTGCCAGGTCTGTCATTTGCACAGGACCAGGGAAGTGGATGCAGAATGCTCACTCCCATGACGTGCTGACCTCCAGTCCCACAGCTGATAGATGAGCAGTTTGCGGTGACTTTCCTTCAGCCATAGGCATAACTTCAGGCTGGGTTGAAAATATTGCCATAAAAAAATGCAAAGAAAAATCTTTGAATTGCAATAGGAACAGAAATATAGGAAATACTTGTTTATTGAGCACTACTCATTAAGAAATAAAGATCAAACGTTCCAGCTAGAGTCAACTGCTTTCCAAAATAATATTTGTAGCTTCCATAGAAACCGCAGTAACCAATGTCCAGAGGCTCATCGCTTCTGCATGAAGTCTGCAAATACAGGGTGGGGGAAGAGGGTGCAGATGAAAGGAAGTTTCTCTAAACCAGCAGCACTTGTGCACCAGGCTGCTTGCTTCCCTTGCAACTCAGAAAGTCTGCTGTGAACAGGGAGCTGATAGTTGCTATCAGACCTAGCGTGCAACTGCTTCGTGAAGACCAGTTCTTTGATGTGCCAGGTTATTCTTAGATGAAGATTCATACAGGAACTGCACCACTTATAGCAATACAAATCACATCCTTATTTCTACATTTTTGAGAGGGAAATGTAGACAATGCTGAACAGCCTATCCATCTATCCATCCATTGGTTACACATACAATAAATTATGAAAACCTATAGAACTATGTACTTGGCCAAACAAGTTGTGATGGGACTAGAGTACCCAAAAAGAACATCTGAAAATTACTTCAGGATGTTTTTCAAACCAGCTTCTCTAACCAGATTGAAGCTCTGAAGCTGCCACTGTTTGATGCTCAGAGTTCACAGTGGAAAAACCCTACTCTTATGTCAGGGAATAAGAAGAAAACACAGCACTTAGATGCATGGTTAACCTTCATGTTGCACAGACTTCAATTTCTTTCCTACCCAGAATTCAGGAAGCAGGAGAAGCAAGAGGAAGGAAGAAAAAAAATGAAATCAACTCTTCTGTAGCCCCATCCACCCACCTTCTGAGCAATATAATTTCCATTTGCTCTACAGGCCAGTCTATCTGATGCTAGAAGACCTGGTTCTTATGTGAGTGATGTTCTACCTTGCACGGGGAACAATCTGCACAAGACGAGGAAGCACACCTTCTACCTCTATCCTCTGGCCCACAGTGCACAGAAGAGTATCTTCAATGATTTCAAGTTCCTTAAATCATAAAACCACAGAACGGTTTAAGCTGAAAGAGACTTTAAAGATCATTTAGTTCCAGCCCTCTCATCATGGGCAGGGACACCCTCCACTAGACCAAGTTGCCTAAAGCCCCATCCAGCCTGGCCTTGAACACTGCCAGGGAGGGGGCAGCCACAGCTGCTCTGGGCAACCTGTTCTCATGCCTCACCACTCTCACAGGGAAGAATTTCTTCTTAATATATTATCTAAATCTGCCCTCTTTCAGTTTAAAGTCATTACCTCTTATCATATAACTACATGCCCTTGAAAACAGTCCCTTTTCAGCTTTGAAACTTTGAAACATCACTGAAGACACCTACAGACAAACCAAATAGGACTTGTGATGTAAGAAAGTCAATGATATTTGGTTATGTATGGAAGAAAGAGAAAGTGATGGAACAGGAGTGACAGAGCTCTGTGGTTGTATGATATCCCATTATTTTCAGGGTTTAATGTTCCTAGACTGTTTATGCAGTTAAGGCTCCTTCCATAACTAAGGGGTTTTTTGAGTTTTTCAGTGACTGAAGTCACTAGATCTGTTTAATGCCACATTTGCTCAGTTGCTGATCAGCTCCTTTCCTTGCTAGTGTATTCTGGGAGGTCATACCAGACACACCAAAATGGGGTCATTATGCCATATGCTTATTTACTATGTGTATGTTAGACCTTTTGTGTGCTATTTTTCACTTGTTATCCATCATTATATGTATTTATCTTCAAGTACCATATGGAGCAGTAGGATGGGATATATATATGGAGTCAACAGATGGTGAGACTGTGTGTGATTAATATGTTCTCATAACTTTTTATTGTCTCCTTTTCTTATATGTTCTACTTTCAAAGTGTCATTACTTTTGTCGGCCCTGTTCTCGTTTCTTCATTCCTGTATGCTGTTAAACAGATACAGAAATAATTCAATGTCTGGTTTTGAGATTTGTCTTTATAGTGTGCCAGGTGTTACCTTTATTGAAGTAATTCATTGTTTTTTCAGGCCAAAAGAGCCCGTGAGCTCTGATCTCTATGGACACAGACAAACTGGACACAGAATTTCATCCTCCAGCTTCTTGAGTTAAAGGACTGTTGCTCCCAACTACTGCATGAACACCGCCCATATTTTATTGACTGCATTTAATTTCACAAAATGCTAAAAAATCCCTTAGAAGACAAAACAATAATTCATGCTATTAAATTGTAGACAGAAATGCAGACAGAAGGGCGTACCTTGAGTTTGAACCTGTTAACCATGCACTGGAGTCACTGTGGAAACCTTTGCTGAGATGTCCACATGTGCACTGGGACACATGACCATGAAGATGTTGTGCCCATGTTCTAACCTGACCTTACATATCACACCTCCCAGACAGTGAACAGCTTTACCCTGTTTCATTTTGACTGTCTATGCTCACTAGTGCAGTGTTTTCACTTTCCAGCCGTGGCACAGGAGGCACAAGTGCTGTTTCCCCACTTAATTCATGGTTTCCAGGAAGTCTTTCACATCTTCTTTAACTGAATGGGAGAGCATGCTCTCCAAGGGCTGTGTTTAGCTGCACTGACTGCCCTGACAGGTATACTTCCCTCCACTTCTTACAATCTGTGTGTCCAGCACAGCAACTCTGGCATTTGCTAAAAGCACTCAGAGCAACTGGTCCTAATGTTGGTTGATTTTTACTGCCAGGTGGAAACGTTGCTTGTGTCTGTGACTGCCTCCTTTCCCCTTAGTCTGCATCCTGAAAACAAGGAAAATGCAGCTGTTTACTAAATGCTTTGGTGAAAGGGTTTTGCTCTTACAGCAGCATGATAAGTTTAGGAAATCTACACGGCAATGTGAGCAAGCAAAAATTTTCATCTTGGTCAATAAGCATACAAAGTTTCATGTCTTTATTTTCCAGAGATCAGGATGAGCTGAAATGTTAACTGTGACTTTCAGAAACTGCTGCTGCAGACAACACCATGCTGAAAAGCCTAAGACCAAGATGGTGAGAACAGCATATTTCCAGATCATATGGGAGAGGGGCCGTAAACTCTATGCATCTATTTAATGATTTCCCTGAAATCTGATTACTAGAAGGGTTTTTTTCTTAACAGCTTGCTCTGGATACACCAGATCTGACACAATATTGTTTAATAGTAAGCCACCAATTAGTAACAAAGGAGTAAGTAGCTTGCAATGATATACAGGTTGATGTATATTGTCAATAGCCTGTTACTCCCTCATCCAGCAAATCACTATCAAAGTCAAGGGGGATTTGCAGATATTAAAAGAGTAGGTTAATGTAAAAAGAAGCTTTATTTTAATGTGAGGTTCTGAGTATTACTATTATTTCATGAAAATGATGCTGTGCCTATTTGTAACAAGACATATGACAAATAGCAGTGGTGACCCCGAAGCTGTTTTGTACACGACAGTCATTTCAAACAGTCACACTGTCCAGACATATCAATTACACCCTCTTCAGATCACGTAAGGGAGAAACATAAGGGTTTCTGAGCTGGCTGTTTTACCCAGATAGGGTCAATACAGACAGCAGTCTTAGATGACTATCAGTGATTGTCAAGACTGTCAATGATTGTCAAGAGCTAGACTCTAGGAGGTAACCAGAATTTATGGAAATACACCATTTGGAGGGAAGCAATCACGTACAGCATCAGCAATTAGTCACAGGTCATTGAATGTTGGGACTTTTGTTTTGGAATGGTCTTGAAACTCTGTGCTATGCTAGTGTTGATTGTGAATCCTTGCTGTTTGACCAGGAGAGGAGGATGTGTGGAACCAGGCAGGACCTAGCTAGCTAGATGTGCAGGTGTAACATTATGCGTTGCATAGAGGTTGATGTTACATGGCACTGCTAAACTAGAGCTCAAATGCTTGGTGAATCAGACTCAGTCAGGCGTTAAGTGCTAACCAAACACCCACAAGCTGAGTGACAAAAAGTGAAAAAAGAGACCAAAGATAGGTCATCAGTTGGTTCTCCCCGTCTGTAAGAGCCTGATGACAAACACTTGCTATTTCATCATCTTTCTACTAGACAGGGCCTTACTAAACTAAGAGGTAAATTCCACAGTGGATTCACAAATATACAGGATTGTGATCGAGGACCATGAAATTTGAGTGTATCAGCTACCTATTAGCTGGCTGATTACTTTGCCTTCCTGTACTTAAAAAAACCCAACCAAATAAACAAGTGAAAGAGTGAGATTCAAGCTTTTAAATTCCTTGTTTGATTCAACTGGTTCAAGAAGAAGGAAACATGCTTTGTAGAAATCCAGGAGATAAGTTATTGCCTTTGCTGACATCCCAGAAAATATTAACATCTTGTCTACTGGGAACATCCTTGTTGAATCAGATAAAGACAAGGAAGTACTCATTTTCAAGAGCCCTGAATGCTCTAACTGCTGATGATTGCCCAGCCAGAGCTTTCTGTATGCTCCCAGTCAAGCCTGATTTGGATGTAGATCCAGGTATGTCGCAAATGCATTTCAATTTCTGGAGGCTCAGGCTATATGAGCACAGCACGTTTATATTGAAGGAGGGGTAGTTATCTCAGAAGAAGAGGTGAGGAGAAGAGAAAGCCTGCATATATGACATGAATGTGTGTTAACACTGTGCTGAAAATATGCTGTGATGATAACAGATGTTACAGCTGTTACTTTTCATGAACATAATGTATGGGCAACAGCAGGAGTGTGAGCTACTAAGGCAGTACACTGGATTACACTTCCTCAGAAATAAATTGCTTGTACATGGTTGTTTTTAAAGTATTCCAGCATGCATGCTTTCACTGCTTATGTGCTCACTATAAATATTTTCACTGTGAATAATTATGTAGCATCTTTTTGTTAAATAACAGCTGGTTACCTACACAAATGACCTGAATTCAGTATTTGAATACTGTGCCTTGAATTTTAGTCTGTCAGGTATTCTAACATATGCTTCAGTTGACACATCTCTTTCTTGTGCTGCAGCAAACATCTAAATGGAAGTACAAAGAGAAGTGTTGAGTGTACATACTTTGTGCTGGTATTCTAAACATATTAAATAACTTTGCAGAATGCGTTGCACTAATCAACGTGCCTCAGTCTTGAAGGCTTCTTTACTGTCTATAGATGGTACACTTCATTTTCCAGGACTGCATTTTCAAGACAGTTTTCTATGAAGAGCTTTGGCTATCCAGCCACCTAGTAGCAGGTACTGAGAAAATCACTTGAATTTCTTTTAGTTGTTCTTTTGAAAAAAAAAAAAAAGCCATCACATTATCTGAGACAAGAAGTCTTCTGTGTTCCCCATCAGTTCGATCTGGAACATGGTGCTGACAATAAAAGAAGAAACAGTTCGAGTAGGCTAGTTGAAAGACAGAAGAAAACATGTTTTCTTGGTGAAGAAAACAATTTTGATTTTTGCACCAGCTATATGTTGACAAAGGGGAACATACACTGCACTTCACATATTAATGAGACCTCCCAGTGATCTTTAATCAAACTCCAGCTGAGCCTTTCTCTACTTTTTTCCTTGATATTCGGGTTTTACTACCATTTACTAGCCTTCAAACTCGCAAATAAAGTCTTTTTCCCTTTCACAATGCCAGTGTGATTATTTCTCCACAATTATTAGTCCTCGTAGGTTCTGGTTGTTGTGCATGGTTTCAAATAGCATTTTCTAAATACTTATCCAAATACTTATCAACTGATTTCTGTTTCGTGAGTGCTTTATTTTTGCAGAGGAGCACAAATCTTTCTCATTGCTGACAGCTGACAAGAAAGCATTCCTATCAATCAAGACCAGGTAGGAAATTTCAGCTTCCACTTCGGTATCATACACATACTAGAACATGGACTAATCTGGTCTTTCCTTAGACTAAGCAGTAAGAGATGATCACTTTTAAGTGCTGGACAAAATTACACTCTTGATTTACATGGACATAACGCAAAAACAAAGAAACCCTCTTAGAGATCACATGGTCCAGACCAGGTTGCTTATGATCAGCTTATGACCCTAAATACAATTTCGTGTCTTCACTCCGGCCTTCTTCTGGAGAAAAGAATGAGCCTTGTGTTTTCAGCTACAGGGAGGTCTTGGTTCACAGCTTGTCCTGTCAAGGGAGGTCACCACCCTGCCTAGAGAAGGTACTTGATGCCACAGGGTGAGGAGATTCACTTGCTGCCTCTACTCAGCCTCACAAGCTATCCTGCTGTCTCCCTTTCAGACATACTTTGAGCAGATTCTCCTCACCCTGAGCAGCATTTTGCTCCACCAAATGTGTCCCAGTAAATTTGGGAACACTTGTCCCACTGAGTTTTCTGGGAGCTAGGCAGGAACAGAGCACAGCTCACCATCAGTAAGTGGGACAGACATTTAGGAAGATGGTACCATGAACCGGCAATGAATGATGACAATGCATATTTGGAATAAAAGCAAAATGGTTGCACAGTATAAGCAGCTTTAAATTAAAAGACAAACACTGAATCTCAGAGGATATCTCGATTCCATTTGGAAAGACAGAATTGTGGTGTTGAACAAGAAAATGAAAACATTTCTTCCTTTTATCTATGTTTGGTACTGGCATGAGAATAGAGTCTTGCATTTTTCAGACACTACTAGGAAACACATTCATAATGATACTCAAATTTAGCTATTACCATATTTAAATATTTCTTCACTGTTTATTACCTACACAGTCAGCTATAGCTGTTTCCAATTTGAGATGATTACGACATGCACACGAAAGAGCTGAAGGGGAGGGGAGGAACAACTTTTGTTCCTAAACAGCTTACCTCTTCAAAAAAGAACAATGTTTACTGAGATAAATGAAGAGAGGGTGGTTGTTTTAGATCACTATGACTAATGTTAAGAAACAGCTGGTAAGGAATATTAGGTAATCACATACACAGGCTGCACATTGGGAACATTACGCTAACATACCTACTATAATTTTATTCCTTTCCCCACGCATTTATTCAAAGCTGCAGCTGTGATACTGGCTTTTGAACATTAGAACCTATCAGGAAAAGCAGCATGAATCATCATCTTTTGCTTGTGTTATTTAACTTAGTCACTCAAGAGCAGTTCTTCTAGGAGAACAATAATAGAAGGAAAAAGATGGTTTTCTTTCAGAGATTTAAGAAAACTCTCTTTTCCTTTCCTTTTTCCTTTCCTTTTTCTTTCCCTTCCCTTTGCTTCACTCCCTTTTCCCTTTTCCCTTTCTATCCTTTTCCCTATCCTCTCCTGAAAAGCAGCGAGTTCAGCTAAAACACTACCACTTCTATCAAATACGTAGAGCTAACTTGTCCATTTCCCAAAGAGTATATAGGCTGTTAGGAGACAAACCATTCAGAGGAGTTCCTTCACATGCCCCAAGGCAATTCCGGTTCCCATAGTCTAAAGCTGACGACTCGATGCACTGAAACACGATACAGTCAGTGGTACCAATACTGAAAGCAAAGGTATTTTCAACACTTCATGGAAAGAACTACCTGGGTTTGTTCTTTAGTGGAGAAAGCCACCAGGTTTTTCAACTAATTTGAAGTTCCAGCCACCACACAGTAACTCTCATGGATATATCTGAAAATGTCACTCAGGACCTCAAACATGAAGTGGGGCTCTGCAGCGAAGCACTTGTGATGGCCCCCATATCTCTACCATGGGACTGACTTAAATTTTCAAGGCAGATTGTGCCTTTCAGAAGGCAGACCTTTTGTTCCACTTATTTTGGGAACAAACCTACTCGGGAAAGAGAGAGACAGGAAGGCTTATTCTGTTGCATCCCTACTGCTTCAGTCCTTAGTCCCTTTAGAACAAATTCTGATGAAGCAATTCCATCTCATGTCAAGTTGTTTCTAGCGGCTTTGTGATTAAGCATGCTATTGCTCATGCAGTCATCCATTTAACTGAGGCCAGGTGACAATTAACTTTATTCCTTCCACAACTGAAGGCAGGTCTGCAGCCCTAAGCAAGCTCCTCTTCGCTCAGCGCTCACCAGCCTGCTGCTTTTCTATCAAAACTGCCATTTCCTTGCAGTTTTATGCCTCCGTGAACATGAGTAATCCATACAAGCCAGTTCGCTCAGCAAAGGGTCTCCACTGCTTCTGGGAAATGAAACTACGCTGGAGTCCCAAGATGCCAACCTAAGAGCTGGAAGGCTCCTGTGGTTGACATCAGAGGCAAGTGGACGTACCTGTGAACATCAGCAGAAGCAGTCCTTAAGACCACTGAGTGTTGTCAGAGAGGGATGAGGAATTTACAGGACAAGGACTTGCTGCCTCCAGATGCCCGGTGACAGTGAAACCACAGCTCAACCTGTCCTTACCTTCCCAGTACATTCTGCACATGCACGCAGGCGCATGTGCAGAGCAGATCTTACTGGATGTGGCACTGTGGTTCACAGTTTAACCTCCAAGCCAGAGGACATTTAAATAAATAAGAAACAATGTGATGCCATTTCTGCTTTCAATTTGCCAATTTCCTCAAGAGTACACGGAATTAGGCATTGTAAGGAACATGTGCCTGCAATATCTGGCCATGCCTTGGCATTTCATGAGTAGCCTTTCAAGCCTCCCTCATCCATCTCATTACTCCTGCTCTGACTTTTCTTCTGGATCACAGGTCTGTTAATGCAGTCTTACTGAGATGCTGATGAGACAGATATCCTGGGAACAGCCCCATGCCCTTGCCACAGTAAGGAAGAGGTGCGAAAGAAAGCTGTAAGGAATAAACGTGCGGTGTCTAATATCAAACAGATACTGTAACAGATGCTGTAGCATGCTAAAAAAATCTGTGCTAGCTGACATACAACTACGAGCCAGTGGAAACAGGCCTACCTTGCATTTTCCAAGGAAGACACTGAATAGAGGAAGACTTCGTTGCTACTGAGCTGTGCACAGCCGAACAGGAAAGTGCCAGAGATCGGGTCAGTGACCTGTCTCCAACCTGAAACCTCCAGGATCTGGGAAGGGTCAGTGTGCTCACTCACCCAAAAGCTCTCTAGTTTTCAGTTTCTAGATTATTTCTTTGGCTTCCAAAAGATGGAATGGATTTTTGTCCCCACAAGATTTAGGGATAGTCCCTCAGGGTTGTAAACATTATCTCCCAGAACTTACCCTTGGAAGTGCAAGCTTTCTGGTATTCCATTTAGCTCTCTACATGTTCATGGTAGAGAAAAGTAAATCGAAAAACAAAAGTCAGACACATGCACAAAGTTCATAACCACTACTTACTTCATGACACAACAAATACATGGATGAATTTGTCTAGCGCAGGGCCACCAAGATGATTAAAGGAGTAGAACACCTTCCTTAGGAGGAGAGGCTGAGGGAGCTGGGCCTCTTTAGCTTGGAGGAGACTGAGGGGTGACCTCATCAGTGTCTATAAATAAGTAAAGAGTGAGAGTCAGGAGGATGGAGCTAAGCTCTTCTCAGTGATGGTCAGAGATAGGACAAGGGGCAGTGGGTGCAAGCTGGAGCACTGGAAGTTCCATGTGAATATAAGGAGGAACTTTTGCACTGTGAGAGTGACAGAGCACTGGCACAGGCTGCCCAGAGAGGTTGTGGAGTCTCCTTCTCTGCACACATTCAAAACCTGCCTGGACAAGTTCCTGCATGATTTAGTCTAGGTGATCCTGCTCTGGCAGGGGTTGGACTAGACGATCTTTTGAGGTCCCTTCCAACTCCTAACGTTCTGTGATTCTGTGTATACAAAAAGAAGGGTTTCCTCCTTTTCACCATCCTATCAGAGCCCTCCTTTGAGCTCAGTTCAGATCTTTTGGACCTATAAAGGTTCACTTCAGATCACACCCTACTCCTGAAACATGGGGTACTCCCAACTCACCGCATCTTTTCTAATCCAACCTCCCCATTACAGCATCTCACTGGTCTCCAATCTTCTCTCTTCTTAAGGAATTTTTGTGTTTCCCCATTTATATGCAAATTTTTATCTCCCTCTGCCAATTTTTTTTTAACCCTTACAAATACAAGACAGCTAGGATGGTTTGTTTTAAACTTCAGAAAATCCTTGATTCAAATGTTTTCTATTTCAATCACCAACCATTGCAATTTATGAGCTAACTAATGCCCTTGATGTGAAGAGACGTGACAGATCTCTCCAGAGATGCCAACAGATATTTGCTGGCACAGCTTCCATCTCGACCAGTGGGTTCCTCTCTGGTGTAAATCAGCTTGTACCTCTCCCTACTTCCCCTCCACTTCCTCCGCCCTCCTCTCTCCCCTTCCCTGAATTACTATGGAGCCTTATGCTTCTCCTGATCTTAAAAAAAGAAAACATTTTGTCTCAAGAAGCAGTCTTATGTTGGTCTGCTAAGACATTGTTTGAGAACTCATAGAGGATAAGCACAAGATTCCTGAGTTCACTGTTCCTTGGAGTTGACTCCCACCATCCTACGAGCCATTACAGTCTGTCACGACAATGACAGAACAAGATAAGAGGAGGGAGAATTCCTCCCCATAACTGTCAGAATTTTTTTAACTTAATGAAATTGTGAGAAGTTACATAATTTATTTTAAAACGTTGTAGAGAGGGAAAATATGAACTTGGTTAAAAATGAATACAAGTCAAAAGTAATGTTACACATTTTAAAAAATCATTTCAATGATTTTTTACCAGAAGTGGTGTGATTTTGGATGGTGAAAATTTATAAATTTTCCATACATCTAGGCATACCAGCTAGCATATGTGGGGGTGGTCAAGCAGCCTGGAGCTACCTTCCAAGTCCTGAAAACATTTCTGTTGGCCAAGAAGTTTGCAAATACCTGGTTGCAAATAGCACTTATGAATCTCTCAGCCCTCAAGTGAGTGCAGACAGGGCTGCCTGGCAACTGCAAACTGGGTCATTTGGTGGGGGAAAAAAGTCATCATGGTCCATCCACAGAGGAGGAATGCTAGTTTTCAAGTGATCCATCTCAGGCTCTAAAATCCCGTTATGCTGCCTAGTTTCATGTAAGGCAGAGCAGAGATGTCTGCAATAGTTACAGCTGGGTCTACCAGAACAAAATGTTGCCACATGGCAAACAGGAGTCCCTCCCAGCCACATCCCCTCTCTACCAGCGTTTCCAGGCAGGTGAAGAATGTCTTGTTGGCAGGTATGTTTTCAAAAGGCAGGTTACCGTACAGCTGATAGCTATATGGCATACACTGAGATTGCCATGAGTTTGAGAAAGAAAAGGGCTCACTATTGGAAATACCACCTGGGCAGGTGCATAGGGCACCTGGAGGTATCAAGTGCATGCCTATGGACACCGAATACTGTTATACACAAGTCCCCACCCAAAAGACACAGTCACTCACATAGCAAAAACTCTAAAAATCAATGCCCAAGAGGAAATGTCTTGCTGTTGTGATAATACAGAGCCTCCCAAAGAGAAGGGCTGCCCCCTTGTTACTTGTTCCCCACTAGACCAGATCTGTTTACTAGTACCACTGGCTCTCAAACTGCTCCTTGCGGCTTGCTGGCAGGACAATACAGGGATTGGTAACTTCACCAGTTTGCAGATTATGAAAGGTTTTATTTGTATCCACTTAATCGATTCTTGCTATGGCTTCCTGACTTCCCTCTTAAAGCTAAACTAAGTTAAAGGGGAAAAAAAGCAGCAGATTTATTATAGCAATGGAAAGCTGATTCTTGTACTCCTATTTTTCTTTTCACATACATAGTTGAGTGAACAAATGCTATAAAATCATATTCTAAGTGTCACCCCTATCATACACCAGAAATATTTCCAGGGCTCTTTTGATGAACCAGTACTTTCCGGAGATGTCACATGCCACATTAGGGATTTAGAGGAATTGCGTTTAGCCAGGCTGAGGAACTGATAGTGATCAGAGGTCCTTCCAATCACTTCAGATAGTTTCTGAAGTTCCTTCTACCAACACCATGAAGAAGCAGACTCAAATGCCTCTACTAGGTTTGACCATACAAGGTTACCACTGGCACCTCATGATGTTAGGAAGATGGCATCAGGCCTGGGACAGGCATACCAGGGTGCCTGATCTGGCTCAAGTATTCCCTGTCTGCCTAAGAGAAGCACTCCACTCCCTCTGGTCCTCCTCATTAGGGAAGCAGGCTTGATGCACGTGTTATGGTCAGGGAAAGAAATTTGGTTTATTGTCCTAGTTTTGTCCATGGTGATAAAGTACAAGAATGCCCAAAAGATATCCCCAGAGAGCACTAATCACAGTCTGCTGCCTCTACTATTTCTTTTCCCCTTCTCACTCTCTTCTGTCTCTAAACTCCAACCACCCTGTATCCAGTGTTGCAATACCCCCATACCACAGGCAATTCTGTCATTTCTGATAGTGCTACGTGAAGATTTGCCAGCTTCTTTCTTTAATGAATCATGTTCAGACATTTCTAATTTCACGTCCAGCAATTTCTCTCCCGTTAGCCTAAATTCAGGCCAGGACCTTGTCAGCGATCTAGTCATTTGCCTGCAGCTCTCACAGTGGTCATCATACTGAAGACCAGCTATCAAAGGTGTACATAATACTGCTCTGGGTTACCATCGGTATGGACACAGGTACAAGGAACACATCTGCATGAGTTAATTTCATATCCTTTAATACACAGATGTGCATTATTAATGTTGGTATTACACTCTCACCGATTTGTTACTATAGAATAATTTACATTAAAATGAGCCTTGGGTTTTTGATCTGTTATCTCCATTCTCTATTATTTAAATATTTATTTGGTTATATACTTCTTTTCTGCCTTACCTTCCCTCACATCTTTGAGCTCCTCGCTTAGAGAGAGAAAACTTGTTTCTCTTACTAGAGTAATAGCAGCTTTAGAAAAAGTAATAGAGTCTTAAATTTGCAGTAAGAATAGACTTAAATAGTATTGTCTTCTATTTGTTCTGGTTCCTTGACAGCAAAAAAATGATCCTACAAAACACTCATAAAAATATGATTGCACTATGCAGAGTGTTTCTATCCACTTCTGTCTCTGCCTGACTGCATCTTAGCAGAAGATAGCTTAGTTTTGCTTTGAAACTGAATCCTTAGAATCCATCGCCAGCCACTGTGGAAAGGCCCAGCAGAAAGGAAAGGGATGGGCTAGAAGCAAGGAACCTTTATTTCTGTAGCTTATGGCGCTTTCTGTAGTAACATCATAAGCACAAATCTTATCACTACTATGAGATTCCCGGCTCTTCTAGGAGAAACTTTTCCCCAGGATAGCATTATCCCATGTTTGAAGTGACAAGGAAAGGGAAAGTGAAAGACAGAAAGAAAAAGTGATTTGACAGGAAACACCAGTGCATGATTGGCAGAGTCAGGAGGAGAGTACTGGTCTCCTATTGCCCAGCCTGATGCACTCACCAGCCTGCAGAGGTCAAGTTAAGATGCACAGCCTGCGTGCGTATGTGCAGGCTCCTATGATAGTCCCATTCCCATGACTTGCTGTCTCCTAGTTTGTAGGATTCCTGTCATATACATCCTGGAAGATCTGAAACAAATTCAGCCTTGTAACAGAACTTACAGCACAAGTTCTTGAATAGTGGTCAAGCAGAGCACCTTATGTGAGGCTAACATGGTCACCAACAGAGCATTTGATTTAGCTGCTCATCAATTGCACATATTTGTGGTTTTCTGTTGTGTGGGAAGCATCCATTCAAAGCTGGTCATGTGCCTTTCTTCCTCTCATATGATTTTGTGTGAAATCCTTATCTGTAACAAGTGTTGCAATTCAAAGTACTTGTATAGTGTGGTGGATTGCTTTATTAGCTCATGAATACTATTGGGAGTTAAAAACAACCAACCAGCAAATAAGCAAAAGATAACTCTCCCAGCCAGAGATGCACCTGTGAAGGATTTTTGTGCCATTAGCACAATGGCTGTCATTATAGATGGTGCAGAGTCACACAATTCTTTGGGGAAATTCAGAGATTGTTCCTCCTACAAGATAGGAGTTCAGCTGGCTGGCATTTCCCCTATCGCAGCAGTGGGTATAAGGCCAAGTATTCATCTAAGCATCTAGCGCAGAGGTCCTTGTACCAAACCTCTTCCTTTATTCCACTACAAAACAGCCTGGCAAAATCCACCTGTACCATTCCCAGTACCTAAGGCATCCCATCATTGCAGCTCATGTTTGATGAAAACGTTGTGGATGTTCATACAGCACTTAGACTACAAGAACTTGGCGTGATCCCAAGAAAAGGGACAAAACAACAAATCATACAGTTTCAACAATACCATGACAGGCACAGAGATAGAAATTTTCTGATAAAGAGGTAAAGCAAGTCTCTCAACACATATAAAGGAAGAAGGCAGCTAGAGCACACCGTTCTGACACAGCTTCTCCCAACTAAACCAAACACACATGAGTCTATACAAAATAAGACTCGAGCTCATAATACATACATTGACCCTGTGCCAGCTTTATGAAATTGTACTTTCCTGCCCTTTTTTTAAGACTAACATTAAGATTAAAGAGTGAATTGGAGATTTCCAAGTTGAAGAAGAGAAGAATGAATGTGTTGAGCTAAGCTGACACCATGGAAGGGGCTGCAAAATTGTTTCTTGCCATACCAAACAGCCAGTGATCCTCCACAATTGCCACTGGAGACATTCAAGTGACAGACAAGGCACTTACAAACTCCTATCACAGTGGTCCAACTTGCAAAAGAGATACATAATCCTTAGTGACCAGAAATAGGTCCTTTTGGTGCTTTAACTAAGATATGTATTTTTTTGTAATGTAATAGGAAGAAAAAATACAGTAATTCCTAGGCTAATGTCCAACTTCCTGAAAAGGCATTAAACCAGATTTCACAGGAAGGTGAATTTGCCCTCAGTCTGCAATTCATTAGACCCTAGCTCTCACCTTCACCCTTTGCAATGAGGGACTAGGAGAACAGCAGGCACAATTCCCTAGAGCAACACAACCCTGGCATGTAGAGCTTGAATGACCGTTTCCCCAAGTAGGGCTGAAAAACATCTTTCGGTCTAAAACCTTCCTTTTCCTTTCAAGATGATTTTTTATCTTTAATACACAATTTCCCTTTATGGCAAAAAACCAGGCTACCTGTAATGGACAATAATCCATTATTTGTACAATCACCCAACATCAGCTATTTGAAAAAAAATAAAAGGGGTCAGTGCTATTTTGGGGCGTATCAATAGGGTTATTACAGGAAAACAACCAACATGATTACTGCAGTCTAGACAGCAGTGACTAGGCCTTAATTGGAATAAAGAAGCTGGATTTGAGTACCACAGGTCTAAAAGCTGATTATGGAAAAAAGCACACCCCAAAAATACCCAAAGAACAATTAGAAAATATAGCCTATAAAGTTTAGTAAAGGACCGAGAGATATTCAGTTGCTCTCACACCCACCCAAATAAAGCCTCTGCATCTTATTATTTGTCAATATAGGGAATACAAGACCCAGAGAAAGAAAATGCATTATGTTTGTGAGTAGAACCTTTGTAAAGAGTAAAAATGTAACATAACAAGCTTCAGGGCTGAAAGTTGTACAAGTTGAAACTAACTGTCAATGTGGGCACCTATTTATTAGGTGCAGCTTAAAAAGACCAGTTTTGTTGTGATTAAAGGGCGGACTAGCAGCACAGTTACCAGAAATCCATATGGGATGCCATATCCTTGACAACGCAGTTTTTAATTGCCTTGGAAGTTGGCTCATCATCTTTCACGGGTGAAAACATAATAGGAGAGGGAAACACTATTTGTCATCCAATTTTCTCTCATTCAGCATTCCTCTACGCCTCATTGTTACCATACCCGATTTATTTAGATAAAACCAATACTGAATACCTTTTTTACCATTTCAGTTCTTAAGGCATTTTTTTAAGTCCATTGGTAAATCTCCACACTTTCAACCAAAATTAACATTAATTTGGAGCTTGGGTTTAACAGAACCAATATTTAACAAATTTCCATACCATCTGTTTTCAAAAGAAAAATATTCCTGGGAGTGTGCGCTCAAGTTAGCAGGGCACACATTAAAGTCAATGAATTCAGAGAAACTGGGAGAACAAGAGCTTAAGGATAGAGCCATGGACAGTTTCGTTACACGAGGCTTGCACAGCAGGTGTACATCCTCACCTTCCACAAAATTCCTTGGGCCAAAGGTTCCACATCCAGACTTGGAAGTTCAGCCTGTCACAAACATTTCTGGTTTAACCACTTGAATCAGTACAGGCTGGGGGATGACCTGCTGGAGAGGAGCTCTGGGGAGAGGGACCTGGGGGTCCTGGTGGATGACAGGTTGGCTATGAGCCAGCAGTGTGCACTGGTGGCTAAGAGAGCCAATGAGATCCTGGGGTGCATCAGGAGGAGTGTGGCCAGCAGGTCAAAGGAGGTGATCCTCCCCTTCAACTCTGCCCTGGTCAGGCCCCACCTGGAGTATTGTGTCCAGTTCTGGGCTCCCTGGGATAAAAAAGACAGGGACCTCCTGGAGAGAGTCCAGAGAAGGGCTACGAAGATGATTAAGGGCCTGGAGCATCTCCCCTATGAGGAAAGTCTGAGTGAGCTGGGACTGTTCAGCCTTGAGAAAAGAAGACTAAGGGGAGACCTAATTAATGTTTATAAATATCTTAAGCATGGCATGCAGGTCAAATCGGCCAGCCCCTTTTCAGTGGTCTGTGGGGACAGGACAAGGGGCAATGGCTGCAAGTTGGAGCACAGGAAGTTCCGCACCAACATGCAGAAGAACTTTTTCCCAGTGAGGGTGACAGAGCCCTGGCACAGGCTGCCCAGGGGGGGTGTGGAGTCTCCTTCTCTGGAGATATTCAAGACCCGTCTGGACACTTCCCTGTGCAACCTGACCTAGGGAACCTGCTTTGGCAGGGAGGTTGGACCCGATGATCCCTGGAGGTCCCTTCCAACCCCTACAATTCTGTGATTCTGTGATTCCTGAAAGGACAACACTTTTCCCAGAGAAAGCAGCGGGCTCAGCTTCAATTTAGTTTTGTTTGTTGCGGCTTTAATACCAATCCAGGTATTTGAAAGGTGAATGAAATGCTTGGTGTTTTTTCTGCTTTGATGTGAAGTGTTTTTAAGAATTAGACTGTGATGCATGAATCAGTTGTCAATTCTTCTTCCTAGCTTTCCTTTCACAGACAGCATTACAGCATTAACGCCAGCATACAGAAGAGCAGGTGTTTATGATTTTTAAGTGTGTCATAAAAAAACCCTTTTAAGTAGTTATTTAGTCATTGAAAGCATCACTCCCGTCCTCATCATCCTTAAAGAAATTAGAAATTGCAATTAAGCAATCTTCACCTAATGTAGAAAACTAACTTCTAACCACGAGGAAACTTTTCAAGATCCCTTCAACTGCACAGTCAAGATAACACAGTTATCTTAAATTAACAGCAGAGATAGTATTTTTCTGGAGATATGCTTCAGTAGTTCCAAATATTCATGGCTGATAAAATTAAATATCTTCCATAACACTGGAACTATTTTGGCAATTGAACAAACTGACTATAAACACAATGGCACATTTTAAAAAGCTGAGTAATTATTTATGTACAGCATAGTTTGCTGTGTTAGGGGATAAGAGAGCCCAGAACCTACCAGAGTTTCTGGGAAGTCAGTGTTAGCTTTATCAGTGTGAATGATTATGTATTTTCAAAAGCCAAATCATTTCCATGTACTGTACTTCTCCCATTTGCAGATATTCCTAATGCTATTTCATTGCTTCTTTTTTAATTCATTGAGAGACAGAGACGTGTTCCCCTTTTGGAGTTGTGATAATGAGCAGCTATCAGAAACAATTTATATTCATTATATATATATTATTATAGTCACAATATATAATATATATAATTTCAGAATTTAAGATGGTGTCCAGAAAGAAAATATATGTCCTTTCCAAACTAATAATTTAATCACTTTCTCAGGGGAAAGAGCAATTATTAGTAGGATAAAATTCTAGTTCTACCAAGAAGTATGATTTTAGTTGAGGATAAACCTCAGAAGAGGGCCCGGTTTAAATCTTTTGTCACATATGAATGGCTCCAGACAGAACCAGTATTTCTCCAGGATGAGTTCCATACTGAAAACAAGGTTTAATCAGCAGTTTATGTTTTAGCATCACTCTGCAAATGTTTGATTCATATGACAAACTATGGAAATAAGGACTGTCCTTTGAAACACAGAAAGGCTGGCCATCTTCCACAAAAGGGGGACTATTTTCAGAAAGTTTGGCATCTGGTTGACATATCTCATACAAGACCAAACAGACTCACTAGATTTTGTATTCCACTGTTAAGCCTCAAAATTAAACCTGGACTGTGGCAATGCAGTCTACATGTGGTTAGAAAAATGCAAGTTACAAGCAGTTTGTGAAAAATCTGAAAATCACTTGTTCAGGTGAGCCAAGGACTAAGCTTCAACTTGGTTAGGAACTGAGGCAGATTCCCTTAAAGCTTGTAAAATTAACATCTCTTGCTCTTAAAAAAATTGGAAGGACAAGTTAAAAGCTTCATCATATTAAAATACAAACAAGAAGAGTTAACTTTTTATAATAGATATAAATCAAGTGTTTAGGTAAGACAGAAATGAAATTTTTAAACGGTTTGCAATAGAAGTTTCTCTGCTTATTTTATCTTTCTGTAGTACATGCTATTTTTTTAGGCTCTCTGGCAACCTAACAGATTGTTGTCGTGAGGTTGCCTTGTGTGTTTGTTTCCTGCTCTCCTTAGCTGTCTCCTAGGTCCTCAGCCAGCTTTCAGTCTCGGGCATTCCTCCTTTGCCTGACCAGCATCTAGCAGAGATTTTATTTTCTCCTCTGACACGACCAGATGATCTCAAAGAGTGGTTTGCCCCTTACTCCACAGGTCTCTGCTTGACTTTGTCACTCTTTTTTTATAAAGGAGCTAAACATCATAGCAGCAGAGTAAAAATAAAGCACTATCACTGAGATTCAGCCCAACTTCCACATGTACTTCACAGGCATAAAACTGATAGCTTTTAAGCATAAAACTTGTCTTTTGTTTAATCCATGCACATCCCATGACTGACCCATTGCCAAGCTAAAACAGCCTATAGAAGGCCTTTCAAACCTTTATGTTCAAGGAAATACAGGAAGAGAACAGAGCTAAGCAGAGCCACCAATCACCCATATGGATTAGGGTGGTGAGCTGGGAGTCAGCCTCTTCTTGCAGATAAGTAACAATAGAACAAGGGGGAATAGCTGGAAGTTGTGCCAGGGGTGGTTCAGGTTAGAAATTAGGAGGAATTTCTTATCAGAATGAGTGGTCAGGCATTGGAATGGGTTGCCCAGGGAGGTGGTGGAGTCACCGTCTCTTGGGGTGTGTAAGGAAAGATTGGATGAGGCACTTAGGGACATGCTTTAGTGAGTAATATAGGTGGTAGGGGGATGCGTGGACTGGATGATCTTGGAGGTCTTTTCCAACCTTAATGATTCTGTGATTCTGTGACTCTATCTCAACCTAACTGGTACTTTTGTATTCTTCAGAATCATGGCAGCAGCTGTTAGACCCCTGTGGCATCTGATAAGAGACTTTTGAAAATACATCACTTAAAATGTTTGTGTACATGGAGCACATGCAAACAGGCCACATGGAAGTCTGTGCCTGCCTTTTAGCTGTTCATACACATGTGTGAAACAGGGGACAGGGAGAACCGCTAACCTCAATCTACTTAATATATACCCCTACATTCTATGATTTTACCCAATTTCTGCTACTAGAACATTATAGGTAAATAAGAGGACTACCCCCATACCTACTGAAAGGTATTCTGGCACTGGCACAGGCTGCCCAGAGAGGCTGTGTAGTCTCCTTCTCTAGAGATACTCAAAACCCTCCTGGACACAATCCTTTGCAACCTGCTCTAGGTGACGCTGCTTTAGCAGGATGGGTGAACTAGATGATCTCCACAGGTCCCTTCCAACCCCTGCCATCCTGTGATTCTGTGATAGGCTGGGAGAGCAGGGCTTGGCCTTGCTTGGAGAAGAAAAGGCTGGTGTTAGGGAGCATGTCTTATCAAGGCCTATCAACACATGATGAGAAGCAAGAAAGGAGACAGAGCCAGGCAAGAGGAAATGGGCACAGACTGAAACTTAGGAAATTGAGTTTAAACACAAGAAAATATTTTTTTTTTACTGTAAGGGTGATAGAACACAGGAACACATTGCCCAGGCCAGTTGGGGAGTCTTGATCCTTAGAAATATTCAAAACCTGACTTAGCAACCTGTGCTAGAAAACCCTGCTTTGAACAGGGTGGTTGAACCAGAAAATCTCTGGAGGCCTCTTCCAACATTAACAATTCTGTGCCTCTGAAACCTGCCTCTTCCGCTATTGGGTTGCAGCTTCTGCCAGCCAGGAAGTTTCAGAGCAGTAGCTCAAGACAGTCACAACAAACATCCTTATGTCCAACCCCTTAAATTCCCTCTTGGTACCTCAGACAAGCAGAATCCATATTGCTGACTTCCCACTGGCACAGTACAGAAGGTATGAGAGGAAAGAACTTTGAAAGAAGGAACCTTCTGGAGAAAGTCTTTACTCCTCAGTTCCAGGCTTTCTGTCTTATTTGTTACCACTATCCTCGTGGTGGATTTCCAGATGCCTACAAGTGAGTGTATTCTGGGTTTCTGTGGTTAATGTCATATTCTTCACTGCAGGTCTGTGGCAGGACAACACAATAAAAACATGTCAATTAGAATGAAGGAAGTGTGTTCCTACATAACAAGGACATATAGTTCTTTTTATATGCTACAGAACATTTAGTATTTCCTTAAGTTCCACATAAATTTCTCAGTATCATTGAGGTAAAGGATTTATCACAAAATAGAAGATAATACCATGAGATATAACTACATTCTCCTAGTCAGAGATGCAACTGTAATTTTGCAGACAAGGCAAGAAAGCTGCAGAGCTCTTCCACAGATCCAATCCCAGCTTTCTTTACAAAGTTGAGAGTAAAAAGAAATGTACTGGTAATAGAAAAAAGATTGCAAGAAGAGTGTTGTTTCATCTTTCTCTTCCTTTAGCCTGGTCTCTAGCTGCAAAAGCATTTGATGGCACAGAAAAGACTGTGATCCTATTCTTCCACAAACATCATCAGCAAATAACAAGAGAGAAAAGCAGTGAAAAACTTTGATAATCTTCTTCTGTCTAGAGGATAAATCAATGTACCCAAACCTCTCTGGAGCACTGAACCACTCCAGAAATCTTGTGGACCATCCGTGTAGGACTTGTCACATGCTGGGCAGCTAATGGTCATGTGAGGCCACACAGCAAAGGAAGGAGGTACCCACAGTAGACTATATCTACCCCACAGCCCTGGTTCGTTCATAAGCATTGTATTTCTACACAGTTCTGCAGATCTGCTCCAGAAAACTTACCATGGCCTTCCAAAACATCAGGGTGTTAGAGATCAAGTATGTAGCATCTTCAGATAATCCAGATGAGAAGTTTATCCACTTACTCACATATGTAAGATGTGATTGGATTCTCTACCTTGCCCACACTGTGAGGCGTCCATAGAACTATAAAGGTATATATTTGTCATCAGCCCCAACTCCATCAGATTTCAAGTATCTCCTCAATTAAAGTAAATGCACTACAGTTTACCCAGACATGTAGCATTATGCAGCTATACTTTAAAGGAAGGAACAACATTCTTGTAAATCACTTGGGCTCACAGAAGCTGCACTTGAAATAATTATTTTCTGATTTCTCTAAAGATGAGGAATCTATGAGGACTGCCCTCCACAAATATGGGGGAGATGTGTTACAGCCCCAAAACCAGCTTCTGGCAGCTTCGTAGGCATAAAATTCAAAGTTTGTGTAGAGCAGATAGTAGTGTAACAGGCATGCTCTAATATAATCCAGCGTGTTCTGGTACAACTGCCACACTTTGCAGCAGAGAATATGTTATTGATAAAGTCAGTGTGGTGGTGTGACCCTGGCTGGAGGCCAAGTGCCCACCAAAGCCACTCTATCCCTACCTCCTTATCTGGACAGGGGAGAGAAGATATAATGAAAGGCTTGTGGATTGAGATAAGGGCATGGAGAGATTATCCTGCATCACAGGCAAAACAGACTCAGGATTAAAAAAAAATTAAAAAAAAAAAAAAGTCTAATTTATTACCAAGTAAAACAGAATAGAACAATGAGAAATAAAACCAAATCTTAAAAACACCTCCCCCTACCCCTCTTCTACCAGCTTCCTCTTTTCTCTACCTCCTTTACCCGCAATGGCACAGGAGGATGGGGAAGGGGGTTGTGGTCAGTTCATCACACACTGTGTCTGTCGCTCCTTCCTCATCAGGGGGAGGACTCCTCACACTCTTCCCCTGCTTCAGCATGGGGTCCCTCCCACAGGAGACAGTCCTCCATGGACTTCTCCAACATGAGTCCTTTCCCACAGGCCACAGTTCTTCATGAACTGCCCCAGCATGGGTCCCTTCCACAGGGTGCAGACCTTCAGGAACAGACTGCTCCAGCATGGGTCCCCCATAGGGTCAAGAGTCCTGCCAGCAATCCTGCTCCGGTGTGGGCTTCTCTCTCCATGGGGCTACAGGACCTGCCAGGAGCTTGCTCCAATGTGGGCTTCCCACGGGGTCACAACATCCTTCAGGTGCCTCCACCTGCTCTGGTGTGGAGTCCTCCACAGGCTGCAGCAGAATTTCTGCTCCACCACCATCCTCCAAGGGCTGCATGGGGACAGCCTGCTTCACCATGGTCTTCTCCAAGGGATGCAGGGGAATCCCTCCTCTGGCATATGGAGCATGTCCTCCCCCTCCTTCTTTACTGACCTCAGTGTCTGCAAAGTTTCTCACATCTTCTCACTCCTCCCTCTGTCTGCAAATGCTGCTGTTAGGTTAGTTTTTTTCTTTTGAATTAATAAATATTTTAGCACAGAGGTGCTACCACCATCACTGATTTTCTTGGACTTGGCCAACAACCAGTCCATCCTGGAGACAGCTGGATTGGTTCTGTCAGACCTAGGGGAAGCGTCTGTCAGCTTCTCACAGAAGCCACCCCTGTAGCCCCCCTACCAAAACTTTGCCATGCAACCCAAAACAGTCACTGAGAACCAACTTTAGTGCTAGGCAATTTTTAATTAGATAATTAGTTTCCTTCACTGCATCTAAGAGTTAAAAGGTAGCTTATAACACAAATGTCATTTTTGACAGGCTGGGGGTAAGGATTTTATACCAGAACTGGTAAATTTTCAGTACTATTTTACCAGCCTGCTCTACTCACTGATTGAAACAGAATGGTACCCAAACACAAACTGCACACTGGTCCCAGAGGGTTCTGTTGCAGCAATGTCTCAGTCATTTCCATTCACGTCCTTGCAAGTCCACTCTCCCTCCCTCCCATCTTCACTGAACAGCTACCCAAAAGTTTTGGCAGCATCAGCAAGATCCTGTGGGTTGAACATCCAGAGCACAGTGACGAAAGCCAGTTGCATGCATCTTCCAGGTGTGGCACAATTAGTCCTACAGCCCAACCATTGCAGTCCTTCACCAAGACGGAACTCAACCCTAACACAGTGGAGAACTCATGAAGCTGAGAACAGAAATCTTGAAGGCCAAACACTTCTACTGGTGTAAAGACTCAAAAATAATCTCAACATTTTTTAGCTGCAAATAGAGATGCCACTGAAATTACCATTTGCACTATTGTGACATAGCCATGGCTCTTTCTTGTAAGCACAGCTACCGGGTTTGACCACTGCAAGACAGTTTTGCCATTTTTAACTGATGCCTGAAGTTACTTCAGTGAGTTCAAAGTGCATGAGCCCAACTCTTCCCACCACACTAGTCACTCAGCACCCATTACCCTGACTCTGTCAAGTTCTATCAGTATGAAATGACTCTGCTCTTCCTCTCAGAGCCCTCCATGGCTACCTAAAAGATTCTCACCTGAAGGAAAATTATTTGCCACTGAGACTTTCTCAAGCAGTAAAATTCATGGCTTCAGTAGTGACCTAAAGTGTGGTGGCAAGCCAAAGAACAGGTCTAAGATTGACTTTTGAAGGGTGCCTTGAGAAATCTCTGTCCCTACAGAGGAGCAGCAAGGGAGACAGCAGACTTACATTCAAGATGCCCAGGGGAATCCAAGCAGCAGCTGGTACACCAGGCACGACCAGAGTGGCCAGATGTGGATTGCCTGCAAGACAGCATTATGTTCAGAGGGAAACATAATGCTGTCTTGCATTATGTCTGAGCAGCATACTTGTGGCCACCTACCAAAGACCATACAGGACAGTGCTTCAACAGTGACTACGTCACTGCCAAATTAACATGAGTCCCCATGGCTTTCAATTTGAAGGCCAAGCATCCTTTCTGGCATGTCCTTTGTCATATTGAAGCAAAATATTATTCCTTGAAAACACAAATGTTTCGTACCTGTAATACAAAATTATCTACACTGCCTGTAGTCCTGGACAAACTCACAATCCTATGGGGTAGACATGTAAAAAAACCCCTTTTATTTTAGTTATCCCTCATGCTTCACAGTACATCAGAGTAATCTGCCTTTTATTAGGTTACTGGATGCTGTGGCAAGAAAAAAAAACCACCACCCCACATTTGGCTTTTAAGCACTTTGAAGTGAGTACTTCGAAGCCTCAGTAAGTGATAATCAAGAAAAATGGCACTAACATCTTATGATAAATCTTCTCTATATATTTAAGTAGGATTACTTGTGAAGCCTCAGAAATTAAAATGATTATATATAGCCTTACTTAAGACTTGAGTTTAATAAAGCATATGATATTGGTTTTCAAAATCTCTTTTTGAACTAAGGTAGCTATAGCAATGCCAGTCAAATGAGCCCTTCTGTGAGTAGAACTAATGAAAGATGGTTCCCATAAACCTATTCAACATCATTTCTCATTGTGCCACCCCAAGCAGGCAAGAGAGCTCATGCAATGTGGATAGCCCAGAGTTAGCCCAATTCTGCCTGTAAAATGTATAGTGGTTGCTTTTTGTCTACCCTTTCTGCAGCAGTATGCTAATTTGAGTCTCTTTCTTCCATGGAGCCCCTAATTTTTCATGTGACTTGAAGGAACATAAAGTAAGATAAAACTCATACAGGTAGCTCAGATTTGGTTGAATGTGACCAAAGAGTTCAAAAGATAGTAGTATAGAATAGGCAGGTGGATAGATAATGCTACAGCATAACAGTCTTCCAAAAATCTTGAAATCAAGCTAAAAAATAACTTAAGTAGTCCATTTAACCAGAATTATGTGAGGTTTAGATGATATAAAAGTAATTACAATTTTCACCATAGAGTGATTACAAAGTTCCTTGGTGGCTATTAAAAAAAAAATTAAAATATTCAGAAAGCTCATGAAATCTCAATCCTCTTGATAGTCATAAGAATTCTGCTATCAACTTCAGAATCTTTTTTTTCTTGTAAAATCCCATTATTCAGCAAGAACAGTATAGTTTCTCTATAATATTTATCCCTCTTTGGGTACAAGAGACATTTTTCTGAGTATCATTACTAGACTATGGAATCGAGGTACCCTTGCCTAATTACTTTCAAAATGTCAGTTAATAATTGTCAATTGCTGTAGCATTTCTTTAGATGCAAAAAGAAGTGTGGGAATAGGCATAAGAAGGCAAGTTGACTGTGAATTCTAAGTAACACATAATTCAGTTATGTGGTATTTAGGGGACCTTAAGTTTGCAGGAAACCAAAACATTTACTATAACCTTTTAGCCACCAATATCATCTTTCTTATGCAATCATATTGCTCAGGACCATCCAAAGGTCTACATAAGATAATGAGCTCGCCTGGGAGCAGACTGGGAACTGCATTTATAAGTTCTTATATATATATAAATATAAATATATATGAACTTATATATATATATATAAGTTCCTTATAACTTAAGTAGTCCATTTAACCAGAATTAGGTGAGGTTTAGATGATATAAAAGTAATTACCTATATATATATATATAAGGAACTTATATATATAAGGAACTGCATAGCGGTAGAAGCAACGGTTTTGCAAGCATACTCCTTTGTGAGCATTGCCCTGGGGTTTTTTTCANCATTGCGCTGGGGTTTTTTTTTTGTGAGCCTTGCCCTGGGTTTTTTTTTTTGTGAGCATTGCCCTGGGGTTTTTTTCACAGCAACATGAGAAAACTTTTGTAATTCTTTGGTGAGCTTCCTGGTCATAGAGAAATGTTACCTGCATAGCAGTAGTTTTCTATCAATGAAAACCCATTCTTGAAGATTACATCTAAACAAAGTATGCCTATAAAAGCCAGCTGAATTGGATGCCTAATGCTCACAGTAAATTGCATTTTTAATATTTTTTAACACTTGTCATTTACTGATCACTTGTTTCTTTTCCCCTTTTTAGGACTGACCCCAGAGTTATGATAAAACACCTACCAAAAAAACTGATCAAAAGAAGCCGACCTGTAAATTTCCAGACAGCTCATCTTTCCCTTGAAATATGTCAGTGTAAAGGTCCTTAGAAAATGTTGCAAGTGGCAGGTAAGAGTAACACTTGAAAGTTACCACTCAGGAGCTAACCCAATGCAGACATTCCCTCAGAGAACTTGTCAGTATGTCTCATTTAAGAATTTATCTTGCCTTTACATACCGTGTCATGATTTTCCTGCTTGTAAACTGTAGAATAAATACATTTCTGCCTTCAAGAGAAACCCCAATTCTGAACCTTTAAATTCAAAATGTAGCCATTTAATAATGCTCTGTACTGAGCCCATCAGTAATACCTGCTTTTTGCCTAGAAATTTCTGTACCAGGAATTACACGACAAAATGTTCACAAAGGAAGCACCTCAGTTCACCATTCACCAGACAACTGTGCTGGCTCACAAAGAGGTTTTTGATGCGGTAATTTTAATTAGAACAGCACATATTAAATTCCACAACCCAAGCTCCAAACCATCTCTGGATTATAAAACACATTCAAAAAAAATCCTGCTGCCAAGTCAGGCCAGCCACAAAATTCAAGCAATCAATTTGAGCAGAACCTGAATAGATCTCAGCATTGGGCATTTTTAGAGACCGGTAAGTGGCTGTCATGCACCTCTTTACTGCAGCAGTCTCTCTCAGCTCAGGAAGAAAGAGGGGTGAGAGCATTCACAGTTAACTGTAGACAGAAGAGTGCTTTTGTAGATGGACCTTTTCTCAGCCTGGCAGCAAGAAAAGCAGTCGCTGCAATATCATCAGCCTACTGACTGTCAGCAAACTGGAGGAGGGTTGAAAGAAAAAAAAAAAGATCTGCTTGATGCAAGGATTCCTTACCAGGACGGGATAAAAATGGAAGTGTTTCTGTGCAAGAATGTTTTTAACATTCTTCAACTTGAGTTTGACTGGTAGGACAATATTAAACTAGGTATTCACAAAAGAACAAGTATGCTTCACTGAAACGTAAGACTTCGAAATGTTCGGATCTCAGAATAGCTAAATATTGCATTCACACTGAGCCCCACAAAACAATCCTAGAAAATCTGAGCAGGAAATAGAGGAACAGAGAAGGGTATTCACCATTCTGTAGAAGACTATCCCCAAAGATTTTGTGGCTAAGCCCCATTTAAGAACTCAAACCAGTCATTAAAAAATACAACCTAAGTAAGTGTAGGTAGGCCACTTGTTGACACTGCCCAGCAACGTCTTTGATCGATAAATTATCTCTATTTACTGGTTCTGTATGGGCAGTTCCCACATCTGAAAAGTGCCACATCATCTAGGAGATTCTGAAAAAAGCAAAAGCCTGGAGG
The DNA here is from genome assembly GCA_013400835.1 of Zapornia atra. NCBI lineage: Eukaryota > Metazoa > Chordata > Aves > Gruiformes > Rallidae > Zapornia > Zapornia atra. The sequence continues at coordinate 530,965 of VZTU01018055.1, forward strand.
ACAGCCATCAGTTTCTGCTCTTCAGAATTATTTACTGCAGACAAAGAAAAGATGGGCAAGAATCAGGAAGTCATGTTAAAAGTTTTAGGAAAGGTAGATTGATTTTGCACATTTTAACATACTGAATGTGAGGAAGTTATAATATTCAAAACTATTTGAGTAAATGTTCAAGTAGACAACTGTTTAGAAAGACTGCTCTCTTCCAGCAAAGCATGTATCCCTTCACCATACAGCTGTGTGAGATTCAATGTCTGCAATTTAAATAACATTTAGTAGACTTTACTGAAAAAAAATTAGCTTTCATAAAGGCAGGGCAAAATTAATTGCAAAAGACACCAAAAAGTAATTTGCAGTTCCAGGAGTCAGTCTCCTGACTGGGGGTATTTTATCCACATTCAAAGGCAAGCTTTTGAGTGAACAAAACCCTAAGACAGGAGTGGCTCTAATTACACATCAAAAGTGCCTACTTATGACAAAGAATGGCAGTTATGAATCAAAAATGCTTAGTTTAGGTTGGGTTTTGTTGTTGTTGTTGTTACAATTCAGTATAATTAATATTATGTGACTCAGATTCTTAGTGAAATTTGTTTATCCATCTCTCCTGCACAGAATGAATACTTGGAGAAAAATTACAATAGATTTTAACTTGTTCATAATTCCTCTTAGTGTCCATCCATAAGAAAGCAGAGGCTGCAATTTTTGTGCATCAACTTAAATGCCATTGCAAGCCAGAATAACAATATGCCAGGCAGTGACATAAATAAGTATCTCCATCTGTTAAGAAGGACACTTTGAGTTTTTTCCATTTTCCTCATGTATGTGGCTGATAGGAGGCTGAGAATGATATCCCAAAATCCAGTGAGAGCAATATCTCTCCTGCATGTATGAACTATCTGGATTTGGCAGGAGAAAGCGTGATGCTTTCCATGCCATCTAGCTACCCTGGCGAGGCATTCTTGTGGAGGTTCAGGAGCAAGGGAAAGAATAGCAGTGCTCCGTGCTGCTGTCTGCCAAGTAAAATGGAGAGGTTAGAGCAATCCCTAATAATCATGGTAAGTCTTTTATTGGCTAATATGATAGCGCTTTCCTCTACAAAGCAAACCAGAAGGGCCAATTAATCCTGAAACCTTTTTAATAACAGCTATTTGTAATTAGTTTTAAATAAGTCTGGACAGACATAAAGCTTTATTGTATACATTATCTTCAACTAATAATTCATAGGCTCTGTTCAGTTTCATGGTTGGGAACTATCCTGTGAAAACTGAACTCTTCTTACATTTCAAATAGCCCTGGACTTGTGCAACAAAACCAAAGCAGTACTTTTACCTTCCAATACCTTATCTCTGGCAAAATTTTTTTCCCATTTTTCAGGAAGTTTCTTTTACATTGAGGCTGTATATTTGTGAAAATGCCACTCTGCTTCTAAGTTTTAATGATGTGAAAAGAACACAACCCAGGCAATTTCTTCTCAGGTTATCATAGAATTCAATGGGAAAAAGAAAATTACCTGATGACTCTTATTTCTTGGCAGATTTGGAACTGTCCTATGTGAAATAAAACTTCGAGTATATTTATCCATGGGAAAATGCCACTGAAATTTAATGTATGTACCTAACCCACTATGCTTAATCACCAGGAGCTGCCAGAAAGTATTAGGACTTAAATCCAGCTTCAACAAATTTGCCTGGAGATCTTGTGAAACTCTGAGATGATGATGATGACGACAATGACAACAATAGCACCAACTACCACAATACTAAGGACACTAAAGCCATCACCTAGTTACTTCTGTGTTGGTATTATGAATCTTTTCAGCAAATATCCTTTTACTCCATATTAATTCTACCCATAAGTTACATGAAATGGGTATTACCTGGTTCTTAAAATCAGTAAAGACATGTAAACTAGTCCTAAAATGAAATAAGGATTTGAGATTTTAAATCCAATCTAACCAGACTAAAACTCCAACAAATATCATTGCTCTTTACCAAATGCATTTAACTGACTCTGTCCCAGACCCCAGACTTTGCTAACTCTTACACCTATGTCAGTAACACTATCCATTAAAGACCTCCTATCAAGATCCATAGGAATGATCAGATAAATTACATTATTTAATTTTTTTTTTTCCTAGAGTGTGGCCTTAAGTCAGCTAGTATCAGCTACTCTTTTCACGAGCAACATACTGCTTGCTTACTTACCTATTATACTCACCTCTACTTCCAGGATGTCTATGTTTTGGAATCATCTCTATTTTCTTCATAGAGCAAAACAAAGATCAAATATTTATTTTGAAAATTCCTGGTTATACAAAACTCCAGGATGTACAGAACTTTTTCTCTCCCTTTGCAATCACTATTTGAACACAAAGTATATCAGTGGTCTCAAATAGAGCAACACATCAGTTAGCCATTTCTTTTATTTCACAGCAGGCTGAATCACAGAATCACAGAATCACAGAATCATAGGGGTTGGAAGGGACCTCAAGAGATCATCGGGTCCAACCCCCCTGCCAAAGCAGCTCCCTAGCTCATATTACACAGGTCGGCATCCAGACAGGTCTTGAATATCTCCAGGGAAGGAGACTCCACCACCTCCCTGGGCAGCCTATTACAGAATGATGCCGAGGATGCTGTAAAACACAGTTATATACACTAACATGAAACAGAATCAAGCTGTAAAGTTCAAAGCATAAAGTCTTGCCTAGCTACCCTCTTAGCCTCTGTATTAGGAATTATTTGGCCTACTAGTCACCCCTTACCTGTTAAGTATTTATTTCTAATTCAAACCCCATATTATTGAAAGAGTATAATTGCTATGTTCCTGTTAGAGATTACTAGCAGTTTGGTTTATAATTCCACTCTTGGTTTCATAAATTCAGAATTATTCCCAGGCTCAATCAGGTCAGTGTCAAACACCTTCCTGGATCGTACAGTGAAATAACTGCCAAATATTGCTTGACATCATTGCAAACAAACTCTTGGTTGTTTGGGTTAAGTTTTGATGCAGTGAGTGCCAAAACCAAAATGAATAGCAAACATCCCCAGTGCAATCATGACAAAATTAAAATAATTTTGTGGTTAGTATCATTTGGTTATAGGATCAAAGCAAAAATATTACTGGATGCCAAAAGATCAACTTCTTTTGGCGTAGCGGAACCATGAACAGTGAAAAATTAAGTAAATGCATTAGTGGGAGTATTTGCTGCGGCCAAAATCTACTTTGCTAAAAACAATTTGCAGAACTCCCCAGTGTTCACAAATACTTATTAATGAAAAGTTCACAAAATAGAGAAAGGGTCTTTTTTCTTTGTTTGCTTTTGCAAACCTCACTGAATACAAAATTTTCCTAATTTTTCCTGGCATCTTTCTATGGCTACAATCTGCAAAGCATAATATTTATCAGGGACTTTCCTAAATTATTTCACTCTCAATTGCAACACAGAACACTTACGGTATTCTATAGTAGTTACAGGTTTTGTTTCTTTGTCCAGCTACTCTGTGATAGATCAGTCCGCAACACCCAATTTCTGCATGCTTTGAGATCACCTGTTAATTTTTGTCACTCTGCCTAGAACCTTTATAATCTTTAACTGAGAGAAAAGCTTATCATCTTAAAGCAAAGCTTTATCATATTTGATAAAACATAGGTTATTACACAATAATCCACTGTGAGATGAAGGAAATCCCTACCACTTGAGGGAATCACTCTGTAACTGAAACTGGAACTGAACCAGGCTTTATTTACAAATTTGCAGCTTCTGCTCTTATGGTGCCTGTTATTTTTGCAAAAATACTCAGCGGGGGGAACCCCCCCCCCCCAAAAACTACACAATTCATACAAGCACCTTAACTGTTGCACTGGCTGGTACTCACCTACTGCCTGGTTTTGCCCTTCCCTGTTCCTCTTGGCACACAGCTTTTCCCAGCACTTTGTACACAGCTGTAGAGGCACTTGGGGAAGGAAAGCAAGAGGGCATGAAGCACTTAGCAAGCACTGGTTTAGGGGCCAGGGGAAGCCGTGCTGTACGACTGCTGTGTAAGCACATGCAAAGTCACGCACAGGCTAAGCATATAATTGCCCCAGAAGAGCAGAATGCGAAATGAAAGGTCTGCTGGGGGAAAAGACAATAACAAAACGTATCCCACGTCATAGCACTGCCCTATCTGCAGCGAATGTTCCTCTTGATAAGAAGAGGATTTTTTTTTTTTAAGTGGCAAAGATGCATTAAGCAGATTGAGAGCATAGCCTTACTTAGGTATATAAAGAAAGAAAGAACATAGAGAAAGCTGTTACATGCTGCCAGTCCAGTGTGATACACTCATCAGACAGATCTGCGCATCACGCATGACACCAACTGGCCTCACCTCAAGCCACCCTTGCAGGCTCCTGGCCAACACAGACCAGTGCTGGTTTTGTAGACAACCTCAGGGTGAGTCCTAAAATCAACACAATAAAAATTGCTATGTTTCTGTATAGACAGAGCAGTTTGTATCACAGAGTTGATCGGTGTGTTATGGATCACATCATCTCCCATTGCTTGGCCTGCAAACCACAGCAGATAGATACTGAAGCAATGAACCTTCACTTCATTAAATGAATTGGTAAAAACCAATTCAACAATCCAAGGGTGTTAGAATTATACATACAGGCAATGAGAAGAAGCCCAACTTCTGTCTTCTAAGAAAATTATGAATTTCATTATTTCCATCCTCCTTTACCTAAACTAACATCTGAAGAATAATTTTAACAATCCAGCACTCAAAGCTTGGCAAGTTCAGAATTAAGACTGCCAATTAATCCCCACCCAGGAGGAAAACAAATTTGGCTTAAATTATACATTCAGTCCTGTTTATTCTGATATTTCCCTTGCCTGATGCAGCTCACCAAAAGAACAGTGCCTACAGACAGACAAGGGCACTTAATATGCTTGTTTCTGTCCCTCCCTCAATCTCTCCAAGGTATCAAGTGTTACAGCAGGCTGGCAGGGGAACTTAAAGGTGAGAGCAGATGTACTGTTTAGGAAGCAGAAGTACAGTCAGGTGAACTCACTTCTTGCCTGACTGTTTCACAGATTTCACAGAGATCTCCAGATTTCCCTCCCTGCCTCCAAGAAAGAGTACAACCATAAATTAAACATACAACATCCAAGTGAAGGAGGTCTCAAAATTAATACTGTCCAAGCAACTGGAACTCTGCTTCTCTTTTGAGACCTTCACTTTGCCACACTAGTACTATTTTAACCTATTAGCTGCGTGCATACTCATACATGAAGGGCAAGAATTAGAAACTTCTAAAATTACTAAGTAAAGAGTTTATAACTAAACAAATAGCAGAAGTTTAGAGGAAACCAGAGACAGTTCTACTGCTGAAGGAAGAAATCTGTACTGCTCCAGCAACCACTAGCAAAACAAATCTAACTTCTTTCCCATGCAAAAATAACAGGGTGAGTAATTTTGGAAGCCAAAAGAAATGAACCATAAAAGAATTAATAATTCAAAATGGACCATGCTGCATGTGGGAAGGTGGCAAGAAATCAAGTACTCGCTGATTTTTCAAACACAAGGAGTAGCGGCCATTAAAGAAAGCTAGTAGGAGACAGGTTCAAAGGAATAAAAGAAGATGATTCTTCACATAACAGGTGGAATTTGTCCAAATGCTTTTCTGCTATCAGCACCTAATTACCAGAAAAATGTAGAGGAATTGGATTAAGTTCAAAGAAAAGCTACAAAAATAATTAGGGGAGACTAAACTAAAAGAGAAGATGAAAAGAGAAATACATGTACAGAGCTGGTTAAATGACAGCTAAATTATGATTACATCTACAACAAATATTTAAAATGTTCAAACTCTGGTTCATTTGCAGAATCGCTTCGAGAGATACAAGAGTATATTACACAAATATAAAGGAAAAATTAAGTGATGCACACTGAAGTTCAATACTAGGGAAAACTTCAATTGGTCTCTGAAATTGAAGTAATTGGCATAATAGTAGAGTAGCTAAACACTAGAATCTACATTAATTTGGGAATGATCCTGTACTGCAGTGGGCAAAACTAGGGCCTATAATGCTAGGACATTTCCACAAGGTTTTTTGATGAGCAATTCTGGAAAAAAAAATTTAAACCGAGTTGATGATTTTCCAGGAATTCATAATTTTATTCAAAATTCTCATTCCCTTGTTGATATTTCAGACCTGACTGTTTTAATTTTTTGTTTTTTAAGTTTATTAAGGGTTGGATATATAAAGTATATAGAAAAGTGTATGGCGAAGGTAATTGTTTCAGTCCTGCCAAAAGTTATGTTCAAAAATAATAAATAACCTGATAATAACTATTTAACTAACATCTCAATCCTAACACATTAAAATTCTAATTATCACTGTCATTTACAGTCATAACTTTACTTTTAGCTCTTCTCCTTCCAGGTGTGCTCTTTTCCCATCCCCTTTATTAGGCACTCACCTTTCCATTGTTGCCCATTGCCTCCCAACAGCGGCTGAGGGTTGGGGGTTTTTTTGTCCCTTCTACCACAATCCACTGCCACCCTGTTTCACCCAGGCACTCTGCACAAGAGAAGCACATGCAGTCAGAAAGGCCTCCTTGCCTCTCCCTGCTCAGTACTCTCAGCCAGCAGGAGAAAACAGAACAGCCCCTTCGGAGACAGGACCTCACCCACAACGCTCTTATTTGGCATTTCTCCATTTTTATCTGGGATGACTGTGCCATCACACCATTGGGACTTAACTCTGCAGCTTAATTATGATTTTTGAAGGCAGAGGGGGGGAGTGGAAGTTTCTCCATGCCTTTAAAAATCCAGCTACAAGTTGAAAAGGGAGTCCTTCACAAGAAGGTAAAGAGACTTTGGGAAATTTCTTTCCCAGTCACATCCTGGCTTTCTCGGGAGTTAAAAAAGCTCCTTCAAGGAAACATCCAGCAGCTGTGCCCCCCACACACACTCTGCCCTAAATAGCACTGAGAGTAATCTTAACAGTATAAAACCACAAAGAACTCAAAAGAACATCACAAGCATTGCTATTCAGTGCTACCACAGGTTTTAACAATCTAGTGAAATAAAAGGGATGCTTAAGAACTATCTGTTATGAAAAAAAATACTTAATAGACTGCAAACAAAGATGACAAATATTGAAAGAGGAATCTGAAGGCAAGAAACCTAGCTGTGCTTTCCTTTATTGCAAATAAGAGCAGCAAGATCTGGGCCAGATGTTTAGATCTGCCATTGGATTGTGACACTGATGATTGCCTGTCACCTTTGTCTCCTTCTCCCTCAACTCTGTGTCACATCAACCATGCAACTTTACTGTCAGTGTCTATACTGTGCCCAGTGCTACACACACTTATCCCTTCACTTTTCCTTAGTCTCCTGTCTTCCTCTCCCATAGCAAAAGCCAACAATCCTCTTTTCCACTTCACCATCATGAAATTTTACTTGACAAGGTGTTAAATGTCTTTATTGTAAAGTGCTACACATAGAAAAGATGTCAGATCAATGGGTCACTGTGATAATTTTGCATAGATGTCATCATCCCCTCCTCCTTCCCCTCGTTTGGAGGCTTTCCATTTTAGACTTCAAGCTTGAGAGAACTGCGTCTTCCCAAGAGTTTGTACCAGGCACAGCCATTCAGGCTGGACTTAGCACTGTGAGAGGATCAGCAAAAAGAAATATGCTGGAGCAAGAGGTGGTTAAAAGTGAAGTACTTACTGTAACCCATGAACTAAAGATAGGCAGATTAAGTAGGGAATGACATGACTTCCCATTTCTAAACCTGAGGAGATTCCACAGGAAACCGTATCTTAAGTTTACAAAGAAGCTTTCTCCTGTTGTATATTGCAAGAATCATTATGGTTATGTATTTCTGAAACACAATAAGGAGACTTTGCAGACTATACAGTCATTTAATTAATATACAAAGTACCAGATTTTTCCAACTTGGGAACCAAAATTGTGTGATAAGAGCACGATAGCAACAGTTCATCCATGGGTCTGGTTTTAATACCACTATTATCTGCATAGACTACCTAACATGTTTAGCTTCTATAAAGAATTTGATAACAGTAAATCAACATTGTCATTATTTAATAACATGGCTGCGTTCTATCCTGCTGGGTGGAAATAGTCAATTCTGACTTCTAAACATCTTAATTTGAGAGGTCATTTTATTGGATGGGCATCATTAGATAGAAAAGCACCCAAATCAGAGCAAACATACAGGTCTAATGTGATTTCATTTGGGGAGAGAAATACACACTGACATTTCTTTTGTCATGCAAACGTATACCGAATGCACAGTGCAAGAGGGAGTTGTGTTGCATCGCATTTACCATACACACATGGATTCCCATCACAGGCATCAGTCAGAGCCACGCTGCTGAAGAGGGCACGAGCTTCCCTGCGGAGACACCACAGCCATGCAGGGAAAGGTGGTGGAAGAGCAGCAGGGATCAGCCAGCGCTACAGGACAGAAGAAAGTCCACAGCCAGGCTGAGGCATGCCCCTCGATCGCTGCAGTCTGGCTGGTCCCTAGCACATAGCACTTCTGAAACGTGGCATGCTTAAGCTACTGCAATTTATCCCATTAATCCCATCAAAGTGTTAACCTACACTTCCCCCCACCTACCTCATCCGTCCCACCCTGGCCCCAAATGCAAATAAGATGGTCCTGCATCCAACACTTGTGTACTCAGGCCATCGCTTGACAAGTGCAACGGAAAGATGCATAGGCCAGCTATTTGGTTGTGCACACAACTACTCTTCACCACCTCACAAGCAGAAAAAGGGGCTGAGAAAATGCGATTCTTCTCTAGATACCCTGAGTTGTAAGCAGGGGGGCTATTTCTTTTATCTGCATGTTACCACAGAAACAAAATGAGTAGCATGTCTCTAGCAAAACCTCTCTGAGAGCGGTCTAGATCTAGCTGGCACTTCACTCCTCACTTCTAAGGAAAGGACCCTGTTGCCTCCTCCTCCTGCCAAGAGAAGGTGGAGAGAACACTATTGCTTCAGAAAGGGAAGGTGGTTTCCTGGGAGATGCTGGAGCACAGATAGCTTCAGTGCCAATGACAAGAGCTCAGCACTCCGTTTTGTACCCCAGTCAGCCAGGGGCAACTCCTGCATCGCAATCTCACCACGCTCCTGGGCTTAACGGCATTATGCAGCTTTGCTGGGTAGGGCTCCGACGCTCAGCCCTTCGCAGGATCCAATCCACAGTGATTTAAAATTGAAATCAGGGTTACCAATAACTAAATGGAAATAGTGTTGTTTCCCAGAACACTGCAGATCTTTCACAATGTACTGGGGTGCATGTTTTTCGTCTCCACTGAGCTATGAACAATAGGCAACTCTCTGCTTTTATTAAAAACTTTGAGGGATTATTATTTTAGTTAAGCCTTTAAGAATTCATACCTATCTGGAAAGGGCAGCTTGTGTAATGAACTTCCTGTTTTCATCATAGCTGGATACTGCTTTTTGCTGTTGCCTGTTATTACCCAGTTAATATGAACTGCCTGGAGTTTATTTTTAGCTCGCTTGAGCCTATTGTAAGGTCTGTTCAAGAACTTAACTTTCCAACCAGAAAATGTAATTACTCTATCTAATGCTGAGTTTAGGAATATATTCTTAAGTCCTTTTAAACAGCCAAGACATAAAACAAAAATTGATAATGAATAGTGGTTGAATTCAAGTAATCTGTTCAACTCAAAAAAATTGTCTTTTATTTTCAAATTATACCCTCAATTTTGAAAATAAGGATTTATTTGATAAGGAAGTCATGTTCAATTCATTTAATTACTAATTAAACCAAGGGAGATGAAAAAATATTTGCCAAAACAAGCAGGAGAGTATTTTCATTTGAGTAAAACTATATAATTATCTAAATGTCTTGAGCTCATAGGATCAAAAAACTCTGGAGTCTTCTGTGTCAGATGGAATTTGTTTCATGTGTATAAAATCACATTTAACACAAGTGAAACGTCCTTAAGACTGAAATGAGACTGAATATAATCTCTGGAAAGGACACTTGCTATAAGTCTTTCAACCTCTTACAGAAAACAGCAATAATAATATCATCACATGGAATCACAGGATAATTCAAGTTAGAAGGGATCTAGGGATCTCAACAGGTCCCTCCATTGGTCACTTAAATCAGGATGAGCCTTGAGGTCACTCAGGGCTTCATTCAATATGCCCTCAAAATCCTCCAAGGATGGAGAACACACGATCGTCCTCTGGATAACCTGTTCCAGTCCTCGAGTCTTCTCATGGTGAGAAGGTTTCTCTTCAAACTCACTGTGAACCTCTCTTCAATTTCTTTTTCCCTCTTGTTCTCCCACACTGCGCCACTGACAAGTGCCAGGCACCATCTTCATGATAACCTTATCACATAGGGGAACACAGACATTAGTCCCCCACCACCCCCACCACCCCCAGTCTCCTCCTGAGGCTGGACAAAGCCTGCTGCCTCAGCTTCCCTACACCGAGCAAGTGCTCCAGCCCCCCTGACTGCAGCCCTCCACTGAATTCATACCAATTTACCACTGCCCTTCCTGTTTTCAAGGGCTCAAAACCAAACACAGTATTGAAATGTGGTCTAACAGGTGTTGAGTAAATGGGAATAATCACTTCCCTGCACTGACTGACTGCACTTCTTTTGCTACAGGCCAGGATGCTGTTGGCCTCCCCTGCTGCCAGGACACATTGCGGGATCCTGCCCAGCCTGATGGCCCACAAGCCCTCCAGGTCCCTTCCACAGAGCTGCTCACCCTGTCCGCAGCCTGTGCTCTTCTGTGAGATCCCTCCTTCCCAGGGGCAGGGTTTGGCATCTGTCCTTGCTGAATTTCTATTAACTTCATTACAAAGGGTAATTCCATGAATGGTTCTTAAACAGAAGCTTAACATTTTCCTCCATTCTGTTTCGCTCCAGTATTGCAGACTCATTTTACTACCATTTAGCTTAAAGAGGTGGATTACATAATTCAGGATACATTTAAAATCAGATTAGATTAAAAAGAGAGATAAAGAGGTCTGTCCTGTTCTTCATGCAGAATTTCTTTTTCACTCTTTTCCACTTGCATAAATGTTTTTACATATATATTCTACCTTGCTTTGACAGGCCCGTAAGAATTTACAGAAGCTGTGTCCTAAAAAAACCCAACTTTATGTCTCTTGAGCTAATCTGATAAACCATGAGTCACAGTACTTTCTATGTGTATACATTTTCAACAATTCTAATGTTAAACCTTTGCTATGATGGCCCTTAAATTATTTACTTTAAACCAAACTGATATTAATAGTAATAAGTACTCTGCAGGAAAAGTGAATGTTAGTTGGAAATAGGTACGTTGAAAAGGATTTTTAAGTAAGTGAGGAACTCAAGTTTGACAAGTTAATTAATAGTAGCTTCATTAAGTTTTAATTAATTGCATGCATCAGTGAACCTTTAGGAATTTTTTTGTTTTGTTGTAAAAAAACTTCATTTCTGGCCAACTGCTGCCTGTGAAATTTCACAGAGAATATTGCAGTTTTAAAAAAAAAAAAGACGCTATAAATTACAAAACTGAATACATAGTATAAGCCCTAGAAGAATATATCTCTCTGTCCTTCCTGAGGAGACCTCTGTGCAATCCCAAGTAGTCACAGTAATAGTCTGTTTAAACTTTTTTTTAAAAAGCAATGGACAAGTTTCAGGATTGAAGTTTCAAAGCTAGCTTTTACAGGCCATTGAAAAAATTAAACATTCTCGTTTTTAAAGCTTTAATGTTCTTGCTACTTGTCACTGGCATTGATATATTTTTAACTGTTCATTGCCTTTTACTTAAAAAACATCAACCTGGAGATTAAAAAAAATAATCAAGAAACATTGTCCTTACAAACCTTTAAAGACAATTTTCAGTGAAATCCACCTATGCTTGGTTTGCCATCTGAGTATCTATTCAACACGAGGCCTGCTTCCCTTCTCTCCTTCCCTTTACATCTCCTTCGAAAACAATTGGACATCAAAGATCTCATCATCATGAAACACATAGCAGTATTTGGTTGAATGAGAACATTCACAGTCCCCACATACAGTAAAATACATTTGTTGTGGGTTGACCTTGGCCAGCTGCTGGATGCCCAACCAGCCACTCTCTTAGTTCCCTTCCACAGCGGGAGAGGGGGTAGAAAAGAAGAAAGCTGGTGAGTTGAGATAAAGCAGGGAGATCACTCACCAACACCTGTCACAAGCAAAAAAGACTCAACTTGGGGAAAATGAATTTAATTTACTGCCAGTTAAGAATATAGAATGTTGAGAAACAAGGTAAAAATACCTCCCCTCACCCAGGTTCATCTTCACTCCTTCATCCCCAAGTGGTACAGGTGATGGGGAATGGGCTCTGCAATCAGTCCAGAACAGCTGCTCTCTGCCACTCCGTCCTCCTCACACTATTCCCTGCTCCAACCTGGGTCATCTTCATGGCCTGCAGTCCTTCATGAACTGCTCCTCCTTCACCTGGGCTGCAGTTCCTTAAGGATAAGACAGCTAGCTCCAGCATGAGATCCTCCATGAGCTGCAGTGTAGATATCTGCTCCACTGTGCTTCTCCATGGGCTGCAGGGAGACCACCGGCTTCACCGTGTGCTTCTCCAGGAATTGCAGGCGAGTATCTGTGCCGGTAGCACCTCCTCCCACTCCTTTGTCTCTCACCTCTGGGCTGGCAGCACTGTTTTTCACACTCCTTTCTTCCTCACCCCTCAGTGTTTTCCCCTTTCTTAGACAGGCTTTCTCTGAGGAGCCACCACCTTGGGCTCAGCCATGCCCAGCTGCTGGAACTGGCTGCCTCCTGCTCAGGGCAGCCCCAGCTGCTCCTCACAGGGGTCCCAGCAGCCCTCTGCCAGCCCCTGGGCACCAGCATCCATACAGCATCACTCTGACTGAACCAAACTCATTGGTCACCATGCACCCAAATTGTCTAGGGTGACTAATTCATCCTGATCATTCAACAGTGCAAGGACATTCAAAGGCGTCTCTTTTTTCGTTCTGAACCAGCCTAGCCCATCTCTAGGTGGAAATTTAGAACCACAAAGCCACTAGAAGTTTTCACATGCCTGTCCTCACCTGTCACAGCCAGGAACATTAGACACCCTTATTCCTTCCACCATCTCAGGTCCAAATACTGATTCCCACATGCCAGCAGATGCTTGCTCACCCACAGAAGTTGTCTCCTTGGATTATTTTCCTGTAAGAAGAAGTTAGACACATGAAAATTACATGGTTGAGGCTGGAATTTGTCTATTGTGCTGGTGCTAGCAGGTCTTTTTTTAAAGTCCTGCCACAGGATATTCAATGACAAACAGCAGTAAGAACTCAAAGTTCCTCCCTCACTGCTTGCATTTGAACCATGGATATTAATATTTAGGCCTGGATAATTCTCAGTTAAATCACTATAAACCCAGAGAATCCACACTGGTTTTATTAGTGCTACTTTAGATTCACGGAAGTATACCTAGGTGTAATAGTTTTGTAGAGTAACCATAATACTGAGTTCATGTCCTTTAAGCCATAGCACACTGCAGGTCCCTTCAACTTTGAGTAAAACATTTAAGAAAATCTACTGAAATAAAATATTTGAAAAATACAGGAAACACTTTAACTGCAAGCAACTGACGTCAGAAACAGTGAATTTTGAGTTGTCAGCACCCTGTCTGTTGCAATTAATGAAATTAAAATGAGTGAGGAAAGATTTTAACTTAACCTTCTAAACCAGCTTATCCCAGTGAGATCATTTAGGTCAGAGGATAACCTGCCACGAGAGGTCATATCACTGAAGCGCTGTATTTACAGGATGAGGAGACAAGAAACTAAGGACAACTGTGTGGAGGCCTACACATGTTCTGCAGCAGTGCAGAGGGAATCCCAGGTCATTAGAAATTAATTTTCCTTCAGTGTTCTGATGTGTAATCTGTTATGCCCAAATATGACACCACATTTTATTAGCCAAAGAAAATACATCCCACACTGGAACCGAATACAATAATTGAACAGCTTTAGATGTTCAGTAAATTGACAACTATGCATCACAATTCTGGTACGTCAAACCCCAAACTCCATAAAATTGCAATATTTATCTCCAAAACCATAACTGTCTAAACATTTACATCAAGTTTCTTCCATAAAACACACATTGAAAGTTTAGAAATGTTGACTGAATCATTTCCTGTGACTCAGTGATCTGCTATTGCATCTGTGCAGAACACCAGGAGAGCTGTTTTTAGCTTGACAATTTTACAATTCAATGGAATGTTAATGGCCTCTCAAATTTCATATAAAACAGCTTCTTATCACGTTCTTAATCTCTTATCAGATGTTATCTAGAGTAAAAAAAAAAATCTCAAAGCCAGATTATAACCATGGAGAGAAGAAAATTCTCCCATGTAACCAATCTCAGATTAAAGATTAGTAATGACTGTATGCCGGCTATTTCCTGTGATTGATCAGATATCTAGAGAATCATTACCCTGTTCCATTCCCTCACCCCACCCCCCAATCATATGTTACACAACAAGAAAGGGGGTGTGCTGCTGGAACTAAAAATTGTAACCCTATTCCAAGTATCAGCTGAAAGTAGCTTATCACACCCCGGAGTCAACCTTAGAGTGGTTTATAGATATACAGGCTGCTGCAGCCATCTCTTCAAAGGGACTACATCATGCTGAAAACTAACCAATCTGAAGTTGGTTTGAAATGGGGCAAATCCCATATCTGTCCCTAAAACCCCTGGGATATTTTCTGTGCCTTTACAGTATGGATCCTCTATTTTTTTAACAGGTTTCTCATCCCCTACTAACACATGCAATAATAATAAAAATTTTTTTTAAATGGGTGCGTGTCTGTATAAAACTCTTATGAAAAGAGTGAAACTGAATACCCACACTGTGCTGGCACATGAACAGAGTAAACAAGCTGGAAAGAGAGAGAGAAATAAATAAAGAGCGAGCTAGAGATCCTTTTCCTCACCCTCACTTTCCAACCCTTCTACTTACTTCAAGTTTAAGTTGAAAATAAGTTTTAAAAGTAGGATAAATTATGTCCTCAATTTGATTTCTTTTGATTTACACTTTCCATTAACACCTTTATAACAATACTCAACTTGTAGGATGCATTGTTTGTTTGTTTTAGGGGAAGATCTTACTATGCGATTGCTTAAAGCAGATAGGATAGAGGGAACTGCATGGCTTTTGTTGAGCCTGCATTTTAGAGGAAATATCTTTGAAGCACAGCCTACTGAGAAGAACAGCTTTTCACAGGAAACAGAAGAAACTACTGTGTGCTCCAGACAAATGGGATTTTCCCCAGGCAAGAACGATGTAATAAACATCTCAATACAAAATTAGTTAAGAAATATGAAAGGTTGTGGGTTGATCTTTGCTTTTACAAAGACAAAGGAAGAAAATGTCTATGCTGAAGGACCTACAAATTCCTCTAGAGCAGATTTCAGATATAAATAAAAAAATTTAAATGAATACATGAATATATGCATGCAAACCAGCCAATATGACAAGAATGTGTAAGAAACAGCAGAACTGTGGATCCCGTTCATTCCCTGTCACACCACACTGACAAATTAAAGCAGTGTAACTGCTTGTTGTGGCTTTGCGTGGCTGGATTCTGGTGGAGAATGGGGGGATGCAGGGGTGGCTGCTGCAAGAAGCAGCCAGAAGCTCTCTGCAGGTCCCACAGAGCAAACACCAGCTGGCTCAAGGCCGGACCCACCACTGACCAAGGCTGAGGCCATCAGTGATGGTCACAGTACCTCTGGGTGTCACATTGAAGAGAAAAAAACCCACAACCAGCTGCTTTTTGACACCACAGAAGGGAGTGAGAAGATGTAGGAAACTCTGCAGACACCAAGGTCATTGAAGACGGGGGAGGACGAGGTGCTCCAGGCACTGGAAAGATTCCCCTGCAGCCCATGGAGAAGACCATGGTGGAGCAGGTTGTCCCCCTGCAGCCCATAGAAGATGACAGGGAGTAGAGACCCCATGCTGGAGCAGCTGAAGACATGTAGAAGACATTGTGACCCACGTTAGAGCAAGCTCCTGGCAGGACCTGCTACCAGTGGAGAAAGAGGCCCACGTCAGACCAGGTTTGCTGGTGGGACTTGTGACTCCATGGAGGACCAGGCTGGAGCAGCCTGGGCCTGAGGGACTGCAGCCTAAAGAAGTGCCCCACGCCAGGGCAGCTGGTGAAGAGCTGAAGCCCTGTGGGAAAGGACTCACGTTGGAGGAGTTCATGGAGGACTGTCTCCCGTGGGTGGGACCCCATGGTGCAGCAGGGGAAGGGTGTGAGGAATGCCTCCCTGGCTAAGAAAGAAAAAACTCATGAGGAACTGACTGAAACAACCATTCCCTGTCTCCCCCTGTGACACCTTGCAGGGAGGGAGGGAGAGAAATCATGAATAAAATTAAGTCAATGAAGAAGGGAGGGGGAGACGTGTTTTATGATTTGTTTGTACTTCTCATTATCCAACTCTGGTTTCTCTGCATATGTAGTGTAGTGTAATAAAATGGATATTTTTTTTTTATTCTGTGCTGAGTCTGTTTTGCCCATGACACTGATGGCAGAATGATCTCTCCCTGTCCTTATCTTGACTCCTAAGCCTCTCAATATATATTTTCTCCCCTGTACAGCTGAAAAGGGGAGTGATAGAGTGGCTTTGGTGGGCAGCTGGCCTCCAGCCAAGGTCAAACCACTACACTGCTGTAACATGCCACGCTCCCTAACCCTCCCTTTTCCTAATGCTCATTTTCCATGTACACCTCAACTTATAACAGCATTTCCTATTCTTCCTCTCTGGTTACTGTTCTGCGTGGAATCCTCTTGACCCCCCTGTTCCCTGGTACCAGGGTGTGGTGGTTTTGGACCTAACCAAAGGCCAAATACCCACCAAGCCGCTTGCTCACTCCCCCCTTCAGCCAAAAAGGGGGAGAAAATAGATATTAGGAGGCTTAGGACTTGAGGTAAGTACAGAGGGATCACTCTCCAATTAGTGCAATGGGCAAAACAGACGCAGCACAGAATAAAGGAAAGAAAAAGGTGATTTATTACTACTTACTACAACTACTACACCCAGTGAACCGGAACGAGATAAGAAGCGGCCAGGTCTTCAAGCACCTTCCCCCCACCCCTCCCTTCTTAGCAAACTTAAAACTCATCCCGATTTTACTCCCTTCTTCCCCCCCCAACATGGCGCGGGGAGGGGCAGGGAATGGGCAGTGGGGTTCCGGTGATTCCCAACAAGCTGCTTTTCTTCCCCAGATATTATCACTTCTACTTCCTCCCCCCACCCCTCGCCTCTTCGCACTCATGACTTTAATCAGAGATTCGCTCCCTTCTTCCCTCCCGTTCGCAGTACAGGGGGGGCAGGGAATGGAGAGTGAGGGGTTTCAGTCCGTTCCTCCCAAGCTGTCTTCCATCTCAGCTGGGGGGGGGGGGCATTCCACATACACACACCCTTCCCCTGCGGCACCGTGGGGTCCCACCCACGCGAGAGTCGTGTCCACGACCTTCTGCAGCGTGAGTCCTCTCTATCGGGGAGTCATCCCCTCACCACAGGCCTCTCAGCAGGACTCTCCCCTCCATAGGGTGCTGACGTCCGGGTCCAGACCCCCCGGCCTGGTCACCCGCAAAGTCACAAGTCCCTTGGCAAACCTGCTGAGGCGTGGATCAATCTTCACAGGGCATAGTTTTCTCTGCTCCCCGTCCTCATCCATGGGCTTCGGGGGGACACCCGTTTCACCATGGACTCCACCACGAGCTGCAGGGGAAACTTTCTCTTCGCATTCTTCATCCCCCCCCCTCCTGCAGGCCTGGCCTTGGAGTCTGTGCAGCTTGTTACATCTTCTCACTCCCGCTCCGGTGGCAAAGTGCGCCTGCCAGCAGTTTTTTTTTCTCCTATATGTGATTCACAGAGGCGCTATGACCAGCTCTGATAGGCTTGGTCTCAAATTCGGCCTTGACTGTACCAGTCTTTTTCAAAACATGGGGCTTGCAGAGAGCTGTAACTGCAGCCTACAAGAGCCACTGAAGCAGCAGTTACACTAAACTGCAACACAGGGTCTTTGACTCTGAAGGTCGCACCTTCACTGCCCCCAAATCACACTGCTCTAGTGTCTTTCCTGTCAGTAGGTCTATCTGCCCCTAGTCCATTCTCACTGCCAGCCTTTTCAGTGGCCACTGAAAATCTTCATTTTTCTGTTAATTATAAGTAACAACAACTTAAAGACAAAAGCCTCAGAGTCTAGTCCTATCCAAAGAGCAAGTGTAGTTATGAGTTGGCACGTTGGGGGGAAAATGAACCCTTAAATAACTGCAAAAAAGTTGTATGCAAAAGGCTACCAAGGGCCAGCAATACGGACACATGACCAAAGATCTGAGCTGGCAGCAAAGATATGCGATTCTTAAAGATTTAATTTTTTTTCCTCAATTTCTGTCTTGTTCCTCAATGCCAACATAGAAAGATCCTCTACCTGAAAGTTGTTCTAAAGCCTAAGTGCAGGGTCCCTGCATTGTTAGTGCCCGTACCACTAAAAAGGGGTCTGGGTGGATTTTGTTGTCATTTGAGGAGTACAATTTTTATAAGAACAGAGTACATAGGAAGTCTAATGCTCCAAAATTTAAACCCTAGGTTTTCCCGAGGTTCTATTGCAGAGAAAATGATCCTTAGCAGTACAGAGAAGTCTGCAGTCTTGGGTGAAGGGGACAGGTTTTTGTTCTGATGAACAGTGTTGAAGTTATCAGTCATTCAAGCAAATTTGTTCACTGAGAGCAAGAAATCAGACTTACGTAATTATACAACTCAGCCTTTCCTAGTGGACTCCGAACCGCATAAAATTCTCTCTGGCCTTAATTAATTTGTCTGAATTTAGGAGAATGCTGCCATATTGAGCTGTTTGTGTATAATCCTCATGGGACTGAGGCTAAAGTTGTCGATTGATATTTGACCTCCCTTTCCCTATTAGACATTGCTTCTAAAGGCCCATCTCTTCCTGCTCTAATCTGAATGTCCACAGGAACAACTGCATGCAGTAATGCAGGGCAGTTTACTCCACATTTTAAATCTGGGTTGCATATGCCTAATACTCAGCATTTTGTCATGGTTTGACTGCTACTTTTTCTTTAGCTGAAGATTTTATTAGAGAATAAATCATTTATGTGGGGAAAAAAATAAAGAATTTCAGAAGATGTGGAACATACTTCATAAAGCAAGAGAAGACCAACATCTAGGTCATGAAATTCAGCAAAGTTCAGAAAAAATTTAAGCACATGAAGAGCTAAAAATGCAGTTTACCTATCAGTTCTTCATGTGAGCAAAAGAAAGGAAGAAAAGGCATTTACAAAATTTAGTAAGGGAAACACTTCAATTTTAATTGGGAAAATTGTTTTAAGTGGCATAAAGCCAGAGCATAGGTTTGATGGGTAGATAAACCCAACAAACGCTTCCCCACAGCTGAAAGTATGAGGTCTGTCTTCCTCTTTCTTCTTCTCCTGCTTCTCTCTTTCTATGCCCCAGCTCCTATCTTACTCCCCCCCTGTTGAAAGCCACAGAATCCACTGTCACGTTTAATGGCTGTAGGATCAGTCTCTTCTATGACCTGATTTGACTGAAATTTGAGAAGACTCTCCACAACATAAATGGCACATATGGTCTGCCATTTAAGTGAATTAAGTCAGTTCCTGGAGAGATTCAAGTGTCAGAGAAAACACTCTACATAATGGGAAAAGGAGAGGGCAGTAGAGGATCTCTTCTTTTTGGTACTGGTGAGCTGGTAATTCTGCTCTTTCTGTCTTATTTGATGATCCCCTAAAAAGATACTGCTTGAGAGAATATGTCTCTGTCCCATGCATTCCACACCTGGTGAAGACCCACAACTGATCTCAGTGATGCTATCCTGGAATTCCATCAAAAGTACCTTATTTACTCAGGAACCAGGCTTCTCTTCCAGCTTCAGAGCACTCCATTCTGCTTTTCTAAGTGCTTTGGCTTTGACTACCCATGTCTCCATAATTCAGTGAAGCTGTTTTTAACAAGGATGGAAAACCTTCTGTCTAGGGTTCTGAAGCGCTTTTTATGGTATAGAGTAGCAAGAACCATCTGCACTCAGATTGTCCCAAAACATCAACCCTCCAAAGAAGCCTCTGCCCAGTGTTCATCCTGGCTTCACGGTAGAACAGATACACAAAATTCTGCAGCTCCCTCTTGGCTCAGAAAGGGTTCTACACTCAGCTCCATGTTTGTAAAAGAGATCTGGAAAAAATGTTCTTTGTCTGAACATTATTGTTCCTTGGGGGTGGCAAAGCATGCCCCTTCTGTAAGAGAGAATAGACTTTAAGGCCCCCCATGGCACACAGCAGCTCCCAGGGAATGTGTGATAGGCCAATACCCCCCATATGCCTCTAAACTATCCGCAGTCCCCGACAGCCACCATGTCAAATGACAATAGTGCAGAATCCCCAAAAGAGTTTCAGTCTTCTGGCAATGAATTGAGAACTTTATTACAATAAGTAGACCAGAATTCCCCTTAAGAAGGCACTCCCAAACTATGGTCCATCAGGCCAGGCTAAACGCTCTAAGGCTGGCCCGCAAAAGTCTATTAAAGCACTGTTTTCAACAGCAGTGTCTCTTTTAAAGGTTTGATGAAAAGAGCTCCGTGGTGGTACCAGAGAAAGAATGAGGTTAACAGGCATCCATCAGAAACTTCGGGAACTACTACCTTAATCTGCTTATCTCACCATCCTCCTACTCCTGGCAGAGTTTTTCAGCCCCCTTCTGCCACACATCCCTTTACAGGTTTAAAGCTACAGCATGTGTGCACCCTCACCAGGATTCCCCTTCTCCATCGAGACTCTGGCTCTTCTGAAGAGCAGCTTGTTTCAGAGCAGCAACAATGTTCAGCTTGATGACAACCCTGCCAACATGAACGTCCCCACTTAGAGAAAATTTCTGCCTTTTCGGTTCTTTTGAATAGCAAACACCACAGAGGTGGCCCTCCTTCAAGAGATCTCTTGCTAGGGTTCCAGCATGACTAACCTTAACCTTCCTAGCACACCACAGCTCAGTAAAGTTTACATACTTTAGTCGGTGGCAGGCACATATGGTCTGTGTCTATTGATAGTGATGTCAGCAGGTATTGCCCAACATTTTCCCTACTTAGCTTTATTGCATCTAAATTGCCTGATTCATCTTGCGCAAGGTCTCTGTGGTTAAGGAAAAGAATGATGGATTTTGACACCTACAAGTCTCCTGTCATTTACATGAGGCCACTTGAAGTGAAAGTGGTGGTGTTCCCAGCTGCTGACTGCACAGCATGCCAGAACTGGAAGACTGTCCCTTAGCCAAGAGGAACTCACACCAGCTAATGTTGCTACAGGCGGCTGTCCTGCTCTCTCTTCCCAGTCTGCTCCCTCATGGAGGGGCTGACCAGGATGTTATATGCTCGAAACCACATTGTGGTTTCCACAATGCCTGCAGCATTACAGACCTAAGAAACTGCTCTTAATCATGGCTATTCCTTCCAAAAGAATGAAGACGGCTTTCTAATATCCATTCATTATGGTTTTAAGATGGAAGAAGTATTTCTACAAATTTAGGTCAGCCAGTAGTTGCAACACAGGTAAGTCAGGGAAATCTAGTGCCATTCAGCAGTTAGTGTTCAAACATGAGGGTACATCTCTGAGGTGGTAATATTCTAACCTTGGCTCTCAACCTAGCCTTCAGTTATGGACAAGCCCAAAAACTATTTCCAGAAAGCTCTTATTGCTTCCTGCCACATACTGCTGTATATTCTACCCATTTCTTGTACTGCAACCAACATGGGGACTCTTTAACTATTTTATTCATTCATTAAACTAAAAAATGTGATATGAAATTACACATGCTGTGTGAGGTGGTTGACAGGACATGTAGGATCTAGAACTCATTTTGTGTCCATTTTGGGTATTTTTTGAGACAGAGATGCTATAGATTATAATTTTTATGCAACAGCTAGTGTCAAATTTAGATACACATTTGATGCCTGTCTCATGGTTTTACCAATTCTGCAATATGTGTCCTTAACATCTTTCAAAAACCTAATGATATAAAAGCCTCTCCTGGATGTGCAGTTGTTAGAGAATGTACCACTTTCTAATGTCTCCTTGGTCAATACAACACTTCAACCTGACCTTTAACGTGTCTCCAGGTATCTGCTCTTTAGAAGCAAAACACAGACAAGCTGCTCCTAGAGTTAGTATTAGAATTAGTTTTGCTGCTTCCCTGAGAATTATCATCATAACTTAGATTTGACTTGCTGTCTACTACACTTCCTCACTCATTAGATGTTTTGCCCTAGTACTGAAAAAATATGAAAAGGGGCACATTAGAAACTTACCAGCTTGAGAAAGCTGGAGACAAAATAGGGCAATGAGAAGCTAAATCACTGACTGTGTTTTGAAGCATCAAAAAGTCTCAGTTTATCTTAACAGTTTCAGTTTCCTGTCTTTTTCCTGTCCTCAGCACTACTATTTTCACCTTGCTGCCTTTTCCTGTACTCCCCAGGATGAATGGCATTTCTTTGCAGACACAGGAAGGAAAACTGTCAAAAAGAGAAGAAATAACAATGTGAAGTACTGGCCCTATGTTCTGTGAATTGTCAATACTTTCAAAGAATGTTATTGTTGAAAACTTCTCCATCAGAGGTCCCAAACACACTTAGAACAGCCTCTTTCACAGAGTCACAGCCTGTAAGAGTCCCGTTAATATTAGTCGCACTAGTAATGCTCATCAGTGCAGACAGCAGAGAAGCAGAAGCGGCCGCAATCAGTGTCATAAAGACAGTGGAGAAACGTGTAGGTAATTCATTTTATCCGGCTGATACTATCACTGTAACCAAAAGTGCAGGACAAACTGCAGGTGCAAGCAAGGCCAGCACAGTTCATAGCAGAGGAAACTATACCACATACATATTTTGCTGCATTTACCAGACCCATCGTCACAAACAAAAAACCTACACCTGCTGGCAGCTCCTCGTTCCCTCAAAAAACCCTTCAAAACTCACACAGAGCACGATACTATAAACCCTGCCAGCACCTAGCTGTATTAATCTCATCATCAGAGTATTTGTATTTTTTCCTCACCTGACGAATACATAAAGTGCAGTTGCTTCTTTGTTTTATCATTTTCTACCTGTATGACTTCTCATTTACAGCAGAGTAATTAATTTAAATATTTGATACAAAGACAGCAATAGTCTTCATTGTGCTAACATGTTTCATAAATTTCCTTTGAAACAAGATGTTTTGATTCTAAATAGTCTCTTAATACTGAAAAGCTTCTGAAACCCTTGACAAGGTATAATCTTCTCAGCAATTATGCAATATATATTTATATATATATATATACGTCATGCCAGTTTTGCAAAGTAGTCTGAAAAGAAAAAAAAAATATTAATAAACCAATTAGTATACAGAAATAAGAAAAAATGTCTGCAAAGCACAGTCATTTTGACTGACACCATTCTTCTAACCATGCATTTTGAGGTGCCAGTTCAGTCCAGTTGCTGATGCAAAGTAGGTAAACCTACAATAGGATTTAAGAAGGCATGAAATTTTCCTTTTGGGAATACTCATGTTCTCTGCAGGCTCCTGTACAGATGTTGCACAATCTGCCAGATATCAAAACTAGTTCAAGAGTTCAAGTTGTAAAATGCTTTTCACTTCCTTCTCTGAGTCTCTCTTTGCAAATTGCAGGCCAGAAACAAAACCAATACACAGCCAACAAAAGATGAAGACACCTTTTAAATATTTGTGCTCTGCAGCAAAAGTAAAATAAAACCCCAAACCTGAGCATCTTTCCTATTTATTCTACTACAATTATTATAAGCAGTCTACACAATTCAAAACTAGAAGATATCTTGACTTAACATTTTAAATTACTTACCTATCAAGAGCAACAGTACTGAGAAACCCCATAAAAACTTAACTATGTCATTTTCAAAGCTTGGCTTTCTTCTAGCCACACAACAATTTCAGTAGAGGGTGTAATGGCTTTTAGCAAAACTGTCAAGGCAATACAGACCTCCTAGCACAGAGGTACCAATCTGGATATTCAGATTCCTCATACTGGCACAGCTTATAGCTAAAATACAAAACTGTGCTGGTAATACTTGTGTTTGGGGAAGAGGAAGTTGTATGCGTTTTCCCATACCGATACAAGTTGAAGCAGTAGCAGTCTGAGTAAGAAAAAGCTTTTCTGCATATTTGCATCCTCTTTCAGATCTAGCTGTGTAGGATGAAGTTGCTACCACTCCTGGTTGCTCCTCACAAACCATCAGTTGCAGGTTGTCACTTGCAGAGCCCTTTCTAAGGAAAGAGACTGCATGAGCCCTCCCTCTTTCACACTGGTCCAGTCTGCAAAGTTATCAGCTCCTTTGATCACACTTAGCTGGGCCTGAGGAGGATGAAGTCAGCACACTCATTTCCATTACCAGATGTACCAGAGTGATACTTTTCACCAGCAAGATTGATAATGAAGGGAAGATACCTTAACATCCCCCAAACAGCCCAGCTATTTGCAAAGTCAGCAACTGTCACCACAGCCCGACACGACTGTAACTCAGAAGAAAGCAGTGACTGTTGGGATCCACTGTTTAGCCCTGCTCAGCCTGTGAGGCATCTGCTTCAGGGTGAACTGTTAAGATCTGAAGATACTGATAACCTCATACCCACATACTGCCTCAAGGGCAGGGACTCTCCCACCATTAATGTACAGATATACCGATGTTTGCATCACTGATGGAAAACTGGCTCCTGACTCCAACATATCAGGGGCATGCTGATATTCCATTCTCTTACACAGATATAAGATTGCCTCTTACAGGGCAAGAGGCAACACTTTTAAATTGAATCAAGGTGGATTTAGATTAGCTATATGGAAGAAATTCTTCCCTGTGAGGGTGTTGAGGCCCTGGCATAGGCTGCCCAGAGAAGCTGTGGCTGCCCCCTCCCTGGCAGTGTTCAAGGACAGGTGGGATGGGGCTTTGGGCAGCTTGGGTCTAGTGGAGGATGTCCCTGCCCATGGCAGGGGGTTGGAACTAGATGGTCTTCTAGGTCCCTGCCAACCCAAACCAGCCTGTGATTCTGTGATTCTATGATTCTATGTACAGCAGAACACTTGTATTGACATATTCTGGTTACTGTGTCCAGAACAGGAAGGTCTTCTTGGACACCTCTGCTGAGGAAGAAGTAAGATATTTTTTTTTTATTTTCAGTAGTAATCCCGATGGTGAATGCACCACTGCAACAGATATTTTTTTTCTATAGTACTGGCATAGGTACTGAGTCACTGATGCAGGTCATGCTGCGAATATTTGCTTTGAACCAATAGTCAGTGGCACTCAATGAACTCTCAGGTCACTAATTAGCTCAAAATCATGAACTGGAAAGGTGCATTTAGGATTACAGAGAGGACTGAATCTTGAGACTGAGATTGAATTCCTTGAGACTGAGGCCCCAAACCCTCCTCTTCCCTCAAAATTTAGATGTGCTTGAAATAAACAAGAAGAAGTCATCATGACACAGATTAGGTCCTCAGTGTCATGGGAATGCACAGAATACTTAATATAGTCACTCTTTACGCTATGCTAAAAAATCTTCAGTTAAGTTGAATGGAATTACAATTGTACAGCAATACACAGGCTGCCAAGCTTTAACAATTACATAGGTTTTAGGGTCAACAATTTTCCAATGTTATTGGAATAGCAAATATATAAAAATAGATTTGGTTTAATGATAAAACAATTCTGCATTTATAAAATTAAATTAGCATTGCATTGAAATATCCTTCTTTCCACAACATCATTAATGTAGTTACCACTCTAGTCAGGCATGTGAAAATGACTTTCTGATGACTCCTCTGAATTCCTCCCTTCTCCTTCTGGTGTGTCATCTTCTATATTCGACATAAGTTGTGATAAAACGTGTGCATGTGCCCCCATTAGTTATTAAAACACAAGACATTGCCTGGTATAAGGTTGCTATCCCCCAGAGCACTGTTTTTCAGAAATCAGGCAGCAGGTATGTCAGAGATTGCCTTCATACAGTATCTGACCTAAAACGATCCTTCAGACTCTTTAAACTTTTCCCACACTATTGTGTGTGGAATTAAAGACGATTTCCCAGTAGACTAAGGTATGCATATCCTCAGAAGGAAAAAAAAAAGGACTTGCCTCAATCTCAAACTCTTCTACTGCCATTACTAATGCTACAACGTGGTACTGATTTTCTCCTTTTAACTGGTTATTTGGTGAATTGAAACAAAGATTGCTACCAGTTGAATATATTCTACACATGATCATATGGAAGTCTACAGGCTGGTGTCATATTACAATAGAAAGACATGTATCTACATTTCCTTCGCAGAGACTTGGCTTCCAAAAAATGTCTTGGATTATCGGCATAGAGACATTTGTTCACTATTTCCTTTCCTTCTTTTTTCCCCAAAAAAAGCTTTACTTAATTATACTTCACTATGGGCCTTACAAATTTCATTTTTACTTTGAAAGTAGCTCTCTGGAAAAAGAAATTAGCTTCTTGCTAGCTTTACTTTATTACATTTCAAATCCAGACCCGTAACTTTTTACTCCAGCACATGGGTATCATGGCAAACAATAAACACATTACTGTAGCATAATGAATTACTGTTCAGCAGCTGAGCAATAGTAACTGACCACAAGCATGCTTTTAGCAAAATCAGACCCGTTATTTTGAATACTGATGAGGATATACATTAGGCTCTGCTCACAGCCACAACAAAGCAATTGTGTTTTTTGCAAAATACCAATTCCCTGTAAGACAGCAATCTAGATTCTGTATTTCTTCCTGAACTATCAACAAAAACATGTACCAAGCTTGCCTTCATTTTATTTACTGAAAACTACTGGAGACTAAGTGTCCTCAGCATCACTAAAGGCCTAACAGAAAAATGATGTGGTTCCATCGATGCCTAAAATGTCCTGCAAATTCTTTAATGTGGAGACAACATAAAAATGGATGATGAATCTCATCTCAGGCTGCAGTGGGAAGGCTCATCCTTATCACACATAGACAGAAATCACTTGATAGGGTGCTCTCTATAGACCCGGCAAGTAGGGAAACAAAGGAGGATGCCAGGCTTAGAGAACCCCTCTTTGAGGGAAGGGGGAAGAATACGTTTTGCTATGAACAAGTGTTTATTACAGCTAAGTGGTAAGTTTATCTTACAGTAACCCGTGGGCTATGTTTGAGTCATCACAAGGCATTTTTAAAATTCTATTATCCAGGAAGAAAACTACTTAAAGTGTTGCCTGCACTTCCAGGTTTGCACTGAATGAACCCCCCACAGAAAGGTACAGCATCAACAGCACCACAGAACCGTACAACCCCAGCTTAACACATGCTTGCCTCTGCCTGTGGCAAAGTCCATGGAGGAGAAAGCTTCTCCTACATTTTGAGTTTCGTTTTCTTTGCAGATTGGCCATCTATTACATGAACACACTGATTCAGTGATAGTGACTAAGGCTGTACAAAATCAAGGCAAGGATAAACTTAGTAGGGGAGCTCCACCTAGCTGGCAAAATTTCCCTATTTGGCCCAGTTTAGTTTTACACACAGTAAGAGGTATTACTTCGCTGGGCAAGTTGTTTCCATACAAAAGCTCCCCACAGAAAGCACAAAGGCAAGTAGGTTGATTCCCACTCAGAACTGGGAAAAAAAAACCCCAAACATACAGGAGCAAGCAGACCAAAGAGAGAGGAAGTGTTGGAAACTTGTATGCCAAGCGCATGTGTCCCAGTTCACGTGTCACACCTTTGATGCTCTGCCCCTGTAGAAAGAACTTGGTAGTTTCATAGTCCTTTGCATTTCAGATTTCCAGAAGAGCGGTTGAGTTGCATGTGAAGGATCAGAAAGGCAATTTTTATTAAAGAAATCCATTTTACAGACAAGTACAGAATGCCATGAGGTTAAGAAGCCTTTTCCTTCCTCAATGGGCTGACTACCAGAATGAGCTCTATGAAAAGGGACCTGTGTCTTTCCTCACAAGCACCCTAACTTTTGGATTTGTTAGTTGGCTTGGGATGTGGGGTTTTTACACTGTGTTAACTACAATGTAATACAGGTATTGTCAGAAGTCATTGCTGTTGGGGATGCAGCCATTTATAAGGCCAGCAGATTGTGAATGCTAGGACGAAAGCCTGGAGTCAGATGAATCCTGTACTGTAACAGGTCAGGACAAAACCAAAAATGGAAAGGAACTTTCCCCCAAATCACAAAAAGCACCATGCCTCTCATGTAACCATCATTTCAATCCGCTTCTGGACATGTGAGATACTAAACATGAAGAATTGTTTGAAGAGAGATCTGAGAAGAGGAAAGGAGAGGAGAGGCTGGGATGGTTCATGTTTGAATAATGGAGAACTGGTGACTCGTGGAGCAACGTTTGAACGGAACACCAGCTTTCTTAGGAGCTCATAACTTCCTGAGCACTGCAGGAAGGCAGACTGAAACGGATTCTATTGGTCCAACATAATTAAATTTGATCAAATATATGCTAGCCAGTGTCTTGAAAGAAAAAACACCAGTCAATGCATGAGTAAATATGCAGAGCAAGCTATCAGCAAAGCCAGAAACATACTTGGGGATAAATTGTTAGCTTCCACACAAAGAATGGGTTTGGGGGTTTTATTTATTTGGTTATATACATAATTTAAAGTGTCTAAATAAGTTGTCTCAAATTCTGGAGACCCCCAAAGCACTGGTGGACTCGGGACCAAAAAATTACAAAGAATATTCTCACAGGCTTGAGTTAGAGTTACTCTAACAGGTATTCCTTCCACCACTGCACATTTTCCTGGGACTTCAAACTGAAAGGTCGAACATTACCTGTCTAACTGTAAAATGAACACTTTCAAGCTGTCAGCAAAGACCTACCTGCAGAAGACAAGGGTAACACTACATGTACAATAAAAATAAATTCCACCCAGTAACTTGAAGAAATTACTCAAACCAGCATGCATATATCAGATATGTTTATGGTGTTGAGTTAAAAACTGCTTAGCACTGCTCACAATTGTAAGAAGTGGCATACTTGCATGGACCATCTTTCTTCCTTGTACAGACCAGTCCCCTCATTACCTAATTATTGTGAGGTTTTGGGTTGGTTTTTTTGAAGATGAGAGCTGGGATACCAATACTCAGAACTTTGTCACAGGCAAAAGTTTTAACCACCGAACTCCTATTACTGCCTCCAACCCAGTTCAGCAGATACTTTCCATGGGAACAACTCCTTGATATATCAGATGCTGAGCAGACTGGCACTAGAAAGCATGTATTTCAGCATTACCTCACTTGCTTTGTACAGGGTGTTATTAAAAAAAAAAAAAAAAGAGTATTCCTTCACTCCCAGTGTAAAAAGTAATAAATAACAATATTATAAGCTTCAATTTCTCTTTTTATTATTAAACTGGGGTCCAAGAGATGCATCTGACATACTGTATGTACATGTATTCACAAAATTGTCTTAGTTGTTCTGTTCTTCCCTGAGTCCATAAAGTTAACAAATACCAAAAGTTCAGTAAAAACAATTTCTTTGTTCTTGTCTTGCTTTTTAAAGGCTTCAGGGATGAAAACAAGTCCTCTCTGCCCAAAGACTCACTCCCATGGCTGTTATGACCAGCTGCTCTTCCACAAGGCAGACCTAGCTTCTTGAAAAGTGCCTGGGGGAATTAGCTGAGAGCGCTTTGGCTACGGTATCGCCAAAACACAGGCAGTACCCAGCTTCAGATCCCCGCTACCTCAAATTTAGACAGCACCATCTTCTGTGTTGCTAAATGTCTCGCAGAAATTGATACCTGCTTGAAAAATATGAGACCAACTCAGGGTAAAAAAGCCATTTTGCAGTGAGGAAGAAGAAAAAAAAAATATTCTTTGCCATTACTAAGGCGCACCTGAGACTATGTGCCCTCAGACCCCCTTCCCCATCGCCCACTGAAAGCTTATAAACCTTCTGATTATATAATCACCCATCAAATCAACGTGTGACAGCCAACAGACCAGGCCACGTTTTTCTGTTTGGGTTTTTTTACACTGAATTTCAATTACTTCCATCTTTCTACGCTCAGGAACAAAGCCTGCCTTTTCTCAAGTGTTACACGCATATACCACGTCCTGTGAACAAGACATTTCATAAGCTACAAGCCATGCTGCAGAGCATCACAGCGACTAATTCCTGACATCAGGGCTGAGAACATGAGGCACACCCCCCATGTCAGGCCATAATTTCACTGACTTTGCAACCCCACCCATGACAGTGACCCACATGGACTACTTTGGGAAAGGCACAGCTCTGTCCCCCTTCAGGCACAGGCAGTCTAAGGTCTTTCTGAATCAGAAGCAGCATCACCACATTTGAGTTTAGTAACCCTTGCTGGACCTTTGTCCTGCTAATTTGTCAATCGCTGCTTCAACTATTTATTCAAACCACCCACAAGGAACAATTTGCAATTATCTACTTAGGTTTTCTTCCTTTAAAAGTACCTACTCTAAAAGAACCTCCTCTTGCTTGTTTTTAAGCTTTTGTCCTGGAGACTTCACTTTCCTTTAGGGTTTATTCCTGAGAAAGGAATCATTTGCTCAGCATCCTTTATCCCCTTGCAGAGGGCTATCATATTCAATCCCTCTCCCCAAAATCTATTAAGGCAAAAAACTTCTTCTGTCTTTAAATGAAAACCATTCCAAGGATTCTTGTTCCTTTGCTCGTTTGTTTTCCAAATTCTACTCCAACTTCCCTTTTTTCAAGGTGGCCCAAAATGCATACCATTTTCAAGATCTCCATGGATTCACCTAACAGACTGATGGGGGGTTATGTGTTGGTTTGTACCCATTGCCTTTTTGACCTCCACTGAGCTGACATTTTCACAGAACTATTCCCGATGAGTCCAGGATCCTTCCTGAGTGATAATAGGTAATTTAGAGCACATCACTGTGTATGTATAATTAGTTGTTTTTCTCTGTGTGCATTATTTTGCATTTATCAATCCTGAATTTCATCTGCCATTTTCTCACTCAGTCACGCAGGACTGCATGATCTTCTGCACTGCTTTACAGCCAGCTTTTAGCTTTGGTATCTCTGCAGGCTTTGTCATCCCCTCCATTCTACTCAGACTGCTTTTAAACATAAAAATACAGAGACAGCTGCACCGTGTCAGATCAGTGATCCCCCTAACCAAGCATCCTGTGCAACACTGACTAAAAAAAGATGCTTAGGCAACAGCATCAGAACACATCCCTGGAAGACTCTCTGCTCTCAGCCACTCCCGAGTTTGCACGCTGTGCCTTTATAGCTACTAACTCTTTATGGCTTGCTTTTCCCTGCGGCTGTCTCCTTGGTCCCAGGCAAACTTCTAGAACTTGTCACATATCCTCAGGCAAAGAATTTCAGAGCTTACAGACACACTGTGCAAAGAACCACCTCCTCTCCTTCCAAACCTGACACCCACCAGCTTCCTTTGGCACTGCAGACACTCAGTCTCTAGTCCCCCTCTAATGACGCCCGTGATTCGGGGGACTTCTGTTTTCGAAGAGTGAGCCATTTGTTAGCTATTTCAGAACAGATTTACAGTTTCTTTAGGCTCAGGCCCAAAATTTAACTATTGAGCAAAAGGACTACAACAGCCAGATGGGCTGTCA
Source organism: Zapornia atra (assembly GCA_013400835.1). Classification (NCBI taxonomy): domain Eukaryota; kingdom Metazoa; phylum Chordata; class Aves; order Gruiformes; family Rallidae; genus Zapornia; species Zapornia atra. The sequence goes on from VZTU01018055.1 coordinate 562,717, forward strand.
ACATTGTCCAATGCTTTTCTGGGAAAAAAAGCATGTAGAGGGTATTTTCTCCTGGGTATTTGATCACCTTACGCTCAACAGATCAGTCAAGCTCTTGTCCCAAGAACAGCTGCAACACTCCACCAACAGTTGATGTGTTTTACTGTTGCATATCCACAATCAGTAATACATTTGTAAATAAAAAGTAGATTAAGATTTGCAAAAGATGGAAGCAGAAAAAAAAAATTAAGCTAAAATTTTTAGAAACATTCTTCTGGGATACTTTTCCACTTGGCTTTCTATTGTCTCCTCTTGGATCGGGGTTTTTCCCTCACCCAAAAAACCAAGTCTAAAGTAGCACTCTTGCAGCTGGCTAGCAGAGTGAAAGTTTTGAGGACAGAAGTCATGAGGAGAACCATCAGGACTAGTGAACAATACTTACAGTAGCTTTTCTATACTATCATATACATTGCTACTTGGGCTTTTTAAAAAGAAACTGACATCATCCCTGTGTATGCTCAAGGGATTTATTTCCCACCCCCCTGGTCATTGCAGAAAGTCAAGATTGAAGCAAGTGAATTTTACACTTAATCCCAAGGTCAGTCACTCTGATGTGTTCCAGGACTGCATCCCTCAGTTGTGGGCTAGCTGCAGAAGCAGTTTGTCTCTCCCATTCATTCTCCATTTCGCCAACAAAGCCATTGTTCCCATGGAATGCAGCTGTCATGAGCGACTGTGACTGCAGAAGGTGTTCCCTCAGGCGGCTTGGGATCATCGCCACCGCGCATTGTAACGTCTCAGACCAAACCCAAACCCTTGAACTCGCCTTGGTGCTCAGCAGGGCGACAGCGCAGCGAGCAGAGCTTCAGGGTGACATGCTTTCAGCAGCCCGTATTACGGAGGAGATGAATGGCTCCAGTTTGCGTCAGCTTTGCAAATCTATACCATATGACTGGCTACCAAGAGTCAGTAGCCAGCTAGAGCACAAGG